>CM059565.1:47291601-47839101 GCA_030386875.1 Morinoia aosen | reverse complement strand
AGATTTACTGTCGTGTATTAATTTACGAAGTGAAATGAACAATATCTAAAAGTTTCATATTCATTAGTTTGTTGGTCGTGCCGTTAGATTCTTGTGTGTACTTCCGTTCATCTGACCATTAATTTTTAAATTTTTTACGTTTGAACAGAAAAGGTTCATGTGCGTTCTAACACGTGTTCTAGCCTACATTGTGTGACGTAGCTCGCACCAACATTGGAGTACGTGGGCTCTCCTGACAGAGCGTTGTGCCTTCCACCTGGTACTCAGCCGAGCGAGGTGCGAATTGACTTTCTAGTTAATTCTTCCAATTCCACACCAGCTCCAAACGCAATGCTGTCTCGCTCTGATTTTTTAACCCTCTACAGCCCCACGTTCCCACGTGGTGCACTCAATAAAAATGCTCGTATGTTTTATTTTTTGTCCAGTAGATGCTTCTTTGTGCTTTTTTGAAGTTCACTGCCAAGTGGCAGTTCCGTCTCTAATCTGATGTTGGAGACAACCTGATGCCAGAGCCAGTCTGATAACGGTGGTTGTAATGCCGGTAATATGAGTAGAAAAATTGGACGATCAAGGGTTAGTTGCAAGCTTTCGTTTCAGTTGTATGATCAAAAAGTAATTTACAAATTCATGCTCGCATTAGTGTAAATATGTTGCTGTCACTGATATTTTTTGGTTGCCACACTAGCTTGCATTGTTGCACACTGATTGGAGAGAATTTGCATGGACAAGATTCTTTAATTAAAATTATTTTTTATTTTTGAAAAACCCCCCTCAGGGGATACAACTATTGTATGTATGGGAATTAGCGCTCCGAGGGGAATCATGTGTGGACCCGAGCTAAGGGTGAGGTAGGCCTTCTTTTTATTCAAATAGAATAGGTTTTGGTTTTGTTACGCGTCATCTTTCTTCGGTTCACTGTTGTCCTGTTTTTTTTAGCACCTCTGACTTCCTTCTTCAACTTTTATCTTATTTCATGAACTTTTTCTCAACTTAATGTTTTTCTGCCCCTTATTCCTCATTCTCTTATCTCTATACTAAATGGTGCCTTCCTCCTTTCTCTCTTCGATACGGTCTTTTTTTGTAGCGGTTAGAGAGGCTTGAATTAACTTATAATCTTGTAATCGTAGAACATCCTCTCTAAACTGACCGAAAAACTTATTTCAAATCGATGACAAACAATATTACCGTTTTTGAAAGTACACAGATTTAATAGCAACAAGCGACAATACAGTCGTACCTGTGCTTTACCTTCAACGCGTTGCTTGTGAAATGAACCATAGACGAGTCGTTTGAAAAATATTAACTATCTTTTAAAATTAACTGTATTAACCTGACCTAGTTGATCTTTGCTATTTCTATAATTGCCAGCTACTTTTGACCTTGAATTTGAGTTGAATATTAAACTTCAGTTTAACCCATCGTAGTGACCGTGTTAAACTTGACAGGTTTTAGATAATTCAACAAAAAATAAAAATAAAATGTCTTGGCATTTTTCACGCTAGTTTTCCGTATGATCCCTAGACCCGTTAGAGCATTTGTCGAGCCGGTGTGTCTGGGCTGGAACACTGTTCCCGTACCCGCAAGTCACGCAAGTACACCGTCAGGTGTTCTCGGGAGACGGTGACGTGTCAGTTCCAGAAATGACGGCTTTTGTAACGCGATGAGCCACTACCTCCTCGTTATTTCTGCCTGTGTGGTGGCGCTGGTGTTCCTGGTTGGGTGTTGGTTCTGTGCCCCGTCGCGTGTTGTGTGTTCGTGGATTGGGCTTCTGCAGCGACGAATGCTAAGTATGTGATCTTTTAACGTTCCGTTCCTTATTTTGGGTTTGTATGCGGAAAGTATTTACGGTAAGAAATAAATTTTTCTGACTCTTCTTGTGGTCAGTTTTCGAAGAATAAGTAAGCACTAGGATGGTACCATTACTTATGCTGTCATGAGCCCTGCTTTTCTCAATCTACTGTTTCAAATTTAACTGACATGAAGACTTTACGGTAGGGTTTATGGTTGAAAGGTGTTGGAAAATGTAATGTAAAGTGGCGTGCCGATTAAAGATTGTAAAATTTCTGATTCTCGGGAGGAAAAAAGGCCGTGTTTTTTGTGCTTTTTTCGTTAAAATACACTTCGTATCAAGTACATTTGTATCTAACGTTCATTACAGCGCTGATTTTGGGAAACATTTCCCCTCCGGGAAAACACAAATACTATTTATATGATAATTAGTACACACCGAGGGAAATCGTAAGGTTCCGAGCTGAAAGTAAGGTACTTTTTCGTTTAAATTTAATTTTGTTTTTGTTAGCAAAGCTCACGCGCTTGCGGTAGGCACATTTAGTCCAAGCTTTAGTCTAGGCACGTTGAGATCGGTGTGGGCTAGAGGCGTTTCGCTTGCCATCTATACACGGATGAGTATGTACGAAAGGGACTAATAATACGGTAAGGGTTTAATATTTTCTGTTAGTCTTTCATAAACTAATTTTTTGCCGCGAAATAATTCCCAAATCGATTTCGTGTGTATGATAAGTTTTAATATTTTCGTCGAATGTGTTTATTTCGTTTATTAAGAGGCATAACAGGTGAAAATGGTGAAATTGAAGTGCAACTAACTTTATTTTTAGAGCTAGATCCTTAGTGATTGTATTATATTGTTACGGTAACCGTTTGGATTAGCCTGCGCGTTGTTGAATACCCTATACGCACCCAAAGAACCACGAATTCCTTTACAGCTTTTATCTGGCTCTTATAGGTTCACTGCTGTCCTGTTTTCAGCGTCTCTGACTTTCTTATTCCTCTTGTTTCGTAAACTATTTTCTCATTTTACTGTTTTTATGCTCAGGGGATCTTGTGTGGAGACACTTGCGCATAGATTCCCCGTTTCCTCAGCTTCATACTAAATGGTTCCTTCGCCCTTTCTCTCTTTGAACATCTTTGCAGTGGTTAGGAGGCTAAAAATAACGTAAAATCGAAGAATCATTGAAGACATGGCTTAAATCAGACGTGTCAGATGGCTTTGTCCCTTACTGAAGTCTGTGCCTTTGCTGAAGTCTCTGCCTTGACAATTTGAGTCCCTGCCTCGACAATTCGAGTCTCTGAATCGACAATTCGAGTCTCTGAATCGGCAATTCGAGTCTCTGAATCGGCAATTCGAGTCTCTGCCTCGACAATTCGAGTCTCTGCCTCGACAATTCGAGTCTCTGCCTCGACAATTCGAGTCTCTGCCTCGACAATTCGAGTCTCTGCCTCGACAATTCGAGTCTCTGCACCTCGCCAAACAAAGTCAGCCGGAGCAACAAGAAAGAAAAAAATAACAATTCATTTCCAGTAAAGTTGATACAGGAAACGTATAACATTGGGTTGTAAAACATCTTAACGTTAAGATTCTTAGTTGATATTCCCACATGGGTATCGCTATACACATGCCAACTGTGGACACGACAGGTCCACAGCAGCACCGGACGCCTGCCCTCACGCAGCGGCCGAGAGCCCCGCTAATGTGGCCCTGATAAGCCACCACTCAAAAAGACGACACCCTGGATTCCGTGGCGAGCTCTCGCCTAATGGGCTTTATGGAGCATTTTTATACTAGGCCTAACGTTTGCACTGCCTACCGAGTTCGCTGCTCTTATCGGGCAGATTGGAAATTTTGAAGCCTTTCCATTAGAAGAAGCGTAGCTCAATTAGGTGGAGAGTGACCCAGCAATTGTCTTCTTTTGTCTATTAAAATGGTTTTTATGGCTTCAAGGTTTTCCCTTTGTCTCTTGGGAGTGCGTTTGGATTGTGTCTTTGTGTGGGAGACTGTCTTCTCGGGAGCTCATTTCCGCGCTCTCTAATTTGCCTTATCTCTCATAAATTAGGAAGGTTTAAGTTCACGCCCGTAGCGTATGTACGGGATGTAGTAAATTTGGCCTTCTAATCGGCGGGGAAGAATGTTTTGGGCAAAAAAAATGCCATCGTGGTTAAACAATTTGTGTTTTTTGGTTTTTATTTTGACACGTTCCCTGCGTATTGGGCCATATGTGTACCAACAGGCAAATTGCCCGTTTACGCACCGGCATAAATGAATAACATTTTATCTGTTCTGCGACCTTTTTAAAAAAATTACTTATCATACGAGGTGAAATGTTATTCTGTATTTTTATTTTTTATATTTCTTGGGAAGAATGAAATTTTTTCGAGTGGTAAAACCGATTTTCCTGTTCTGCTACATACAACCTTACCAAACCAACCGTTAACAGCCGCGGAAACGCAGTGAACGTGTTAAGAATTGAATGACGCAGTTTCATCTACAATTCTGGCTGAAAACTTTTTCTGCCGCCCTATAATTTAGGGAGGCGGAAAATTTTTATTACAATTCTATCTTAAACTTCTGTGTTTGAGGGTCAGTTTTTATTTTTATTTACAATAAAGAAAAATGCAGCAAACTGAAGTTGAGAAGCAAAAAAAATAGATCATTACTGTTTGTACTTCAGCAGCTCACATGCAAGTCGCAGCTCTGGTATTTTTGACCATACCTCTGTTCCGCTTGCGATGAAATATCACGAAAATGTTTTATGTAGTGTACATATGTATTCGCGTCAATTCATTTTTAGATCAACATATCGGGGAGTATTCACGACTAACTGTTTTCTACAAGTTTGTGCGCACTTTTATTCGAACAGCTTTCCAATTTAGGTTTGTTACTCCCTGCTTGGATTATCAATTATTCAGATTTAGATGTGTATTAGCTAAAACTACTTTACGGGTTCTATTAAAAATGATGGCACTTAATAATCATCGATATAGCACGCACATAACATAAGTTGGTTTTAACATGACACAGTTTTCCTCTCTGTTCACTTGATCAACTCAAAGTATAATTACACTGCGTGAGGATACAACTATTGTGTCTGTGGTAATTAGCACTCACAAGGAGAAAATGTGTGAGGCCCACAGCTGAGTGCTAGGTAGGCTTTCCTTTTATTGAAGTAGAATAGGTTTTTGTTTAGTTAAGGACCATCTTTTTTTCCGGTTCGCTGCGGTCCTATTTTTCAGCATCTTTTTCTTCATCAGCTTTAATTCATCTTTTTTCATAACATTTCTTCTCAACTTACTCTTCCTATACGCGGGAGGAAGGCCCTGCGTGGGAACACATCTTGTGCATAAATTCCGCGTTGCATTAACTCATTACTAAATAGTGCCTTCATCCTTTCCCTCTTTGAGCATCTTTGCTGGGGTTAGGATGATCGAAGCTAACTTATAATCTGATCTAATCAGTTTGTTTCAATCGTACGTTTTGTTCTTTTTAATCGTTCATTTGGGGCTTGGTATTTTACGTCTGCTTCTGTATTGTCATACGTTTTTTCATAATCGTACTTTAAGTTCATCATTACCAATAATTTGATCATTATTCATACGTTTAGTGTCCGGTCACGGTACATCGTGTCTGCAGTTGTTGTACGTCTGTCGGACCGCAACTGCCCCGGAATGTGGGCTCTATTTTAATTCGCTTCATTAGCCAACAAATTGCTCTAATTTGCCTCCTTGGATCCTGCGAAGAATGCCGCATGAATTTCAAGGTTTTCTTGCATACTTTTGCTCCTACATTTGTATCCATATTAATGCTGATGTCCCCTCAGGGGGATACAATTATTGTATCTTTGGGAATTAGCGCTCCCAGGGGATCAATGTGAGGGCCCGAGCTAAAGGTTAGGTAGGCTTTCTTTTTGTTGGTATGACATAGGTTTTTGTTTTGTTACGGACCATCTTTTTTTCGGTTCTCTGCTGTCCTGTTTTTCATCACCTACTACTTTCTTCTTCAACTTTGATCTTGTTTCATGAACTTCTTTCTCATCTTACTGTTTCTATGCCCTTTCTGCATAGATTCCACGTTCCCTTAACTCCATACTAAATGGTGCCTTCTTCCTTCCTCTCTTTGGATCTCATTTGTTGAGGATAGGGAGGCTTAAACTAACTAATAATCTAATCTAATCTAATCTAATGCTGATGTATGTTTTTATTACATTGATAACATTACTGACAAAACTAAGGATACAAACTTTGACTACAGGGATGTAAATCCAAAAACCATCTTTTAGAGAATGAGTAGAAATGTGAAAATCTATCATTTTTGAAATATTGAATCCTGAAGCTGAATGGCTCTAAGGAAATATCTTTTCTCAGCATTCTCTTAGGCCTGCAAATTATGGTAAATTTTTACTATAAGAGTAGTCTGCAGTAACTGGACTCGGTAAAATTACAATAATGAATTAGACTGAAATAGATTTTGTTGGAAGGATTACTGACCCAAGGAAAGTCATCGCAAGGATAGTTGACTCGAGGGTGGTAGACGCGAGGGTGGTAGACGCGAGGGTGGTAGATACGCGAGGGTGGTAGATACGCGAGGGTGGTAGATACGCGAGGGTGGTAGATGCGCGAGGGTGGTAGATACGCGAGGGTGGTAGATACGCGAGGGTGGTAGATACGCGAGGGTGGTAGATACGCGAGGGTGGTAGATACGCGAGGGTGGTAGATACGCGAGGGTGGTAGATACGCGAGGGTGGTAGATACGCGAGGGTGGTAGATACGCGAGGGTGGTAGATACGCGAGGGTGGTAGATACGCGAGGGTGGTAGATACGCGAGGGTGGTAGATGCGCGAGGGTGGTAGATACGCGAGGGTGGTAGATACGCGAGGGTGGTAGATACGCGAGGGTGGTAGATACGCGAGGGTGGTAGATACGCGAGGGTGGTAGATACGCGAGGGTGGTAGATACGCGAGGGTGGTAGATACGCGAGGGTGGTAGATACGCGAGGGTGGTAGATACGCGAGGGTGGTAGATACGCGAGGGTGGTAGATACGCGAGGGTGGTAGATACGCGAGGGTGGTAGATACGCGAGGGTGGTAGATACGCGAGGGTGGTAGATGCGCGAGGGTGGTAGATACGCGAGGGTGGTAGATACGCGAGGGTGGTAGATACGCGAGGGTGGTAGATACGCGAGGGTGGTAGATACGCGAGGGTGGTAGACGCGAGGGTGGTGGATACGCGAGGGTGGTGGATACGCGAGGGTGGAAGATGTGTCAGGGTGGAAGATGTGTCAGGGTGGAAGATGTGCCAGGGTGGAAGATGTGCTAGGGTGGAAGATGTGCTAGGGTGGAAGATGTGCTAGGGTGGAAGATGTGCTAGGGTGGAAGATGTGCTAGGGTGGAAGATGTGCTAGGGTGGAAGATGTGCTAGGGTGGTAGATACGCGAGGGTGGAAGATGTGCTAGGGTGGTAGATGTGCTAGGGTGGAAGATGCGCGAGGGTGGAAGATGCGCGAGGGTGGAAGATGTGCTAGGGTGGAAGATGTGCTAGGGTGGAAGATGTGCTAGGGTGGAAGATGTGCTAGGGTGGAAAATGTGCTAGGGTGGAAGATGTGCTAGGGTGGAAGATGTGCTAGGGTGGAAGATGTGCTAGGGTGGAAGATGTGCTAGGGTGGAAGATGTGCTAGGGTGGAAGATGCGCGAGGGTGGAAGATGCGCGAGGGTTTAATATGCGCGAGGGTGGAAGATGCGCGAGGGTTTAATATGCGCGAGGGTGGAAGATGTGCTAGGGTGGAAGATGCGCTAGGGTGGAAGATGCGCGAGGGTGGAAGATGCGCGAGGGTTTAATATGCGCGAGGGTGGAAGATGCGCGAGGGTGGAAGATGCGCGAGGGTGGTAGATGCGCGAGGGTGGTAGATGCGCGAGGATGGTAGATGCGCGAGGGTGGTAGATGCGCGAGGGTGGTAGATGCGCGAGGGTGGTAGATGCGCGAGGGTGGAAGATGCGCGAGGGTGGAAGATGCGCGAGGGTGGAAGATGCGCGAGGGTGGAAGATGCGCGAGGGTGGTAGATGCGCGAGGGTGGTAGATGCGCGAGGGTGGTAGATGCGCGAGGGTGGTAGATGCGCGAGGGTGGTAGATGCGCGAGGGTGGTAGATGCGCGAGGGTGGTAGATGCGCGAGGGTGGTAGATGCGCGAGGGTGGTAGATGCGCGAGGGTGGTAGATGCGCGAGGGTGGTAGATGCGCGAGGGTGGTAGATGCGCGAGGGTGGTAGATGCGCGAGGGTGGTAGATGCGCGAGGGTGGTAGATGCGCGAGGGTGGTAGATGCGCGAGGGTGGTAGATGCGCGAGGGTGGTAGATGCGCGAGGGTGGTAGATGCGCGAGGGTGGTAGATGCGCGAGGGTGGTAGATGCGCGAGGGTGGTAGATGCGCGAGGGTGGTAGATGCGCGAGGGTGGTAGATGCGCGAGGGTGGTAGATGCGCGAGGGTGGTAGATGCGCGAGGGTGGTAGATGCGCGAGGGTGGTAGATGCGCGAGGGTGGTAGACCTTGAACTTGAACTTGAACTTGAAATTGAGGGCCGACAGCGTCGGGGCCTTTGTAACGGCCTACAATTCCCTCCACAGTTATCACACAAAGAGTTCAGCGTCTGGTACCAGACTTGTCCACTAAACTACTCAGGATCTACCAATCCTTGTCACAAGCTGCCATTGGATGGCGTCACTGGGATAGCCAGTGTGTCAAAACACCATCCCCAGGCATATTGGGTCATTCCAGCCCATTCTACCAGACTGGCTCATTCCAGTCACTGTCTCTTACTCCAGGCACGCACAAGAAACACTTTCATAGCCTCAGTGATACTCGCATTACACTCCTGATCCAATCCAGCAAGACAGCTCATACCGCAATCATCTTCAGCACATCTGGCATTCCACTCATTCTCTCCATACTGCTCAGACACCACATTCATAAAACTCTCTCTCTCTTGCTCATACTTACTACATTCCAGCACAAAATGCTCAATTGTTTCCTCTACTCCACTATTACACTGCTGACATAATCTGTTATTATTCTCATTCCATCTCCATGTACGTCTGTTCACTCTCAATGACTTACATCTCACAGCAAACAAGAGTTGACTTCCAAAACTACCATCATAGAACAGCTCAAACTTAGGTGCTTTCTTTTTCATATACCAGTTAAGTGTAGGCTTCCGCATCATGCTAAGCTTCCACTTATTCAATCCATACTCTTTTGTTTGTCTCTCAATCTCTTTCTTCCACCTCTTGCAGTCCCACTCAGGCCCTACACCTCCTACATTTATTAAACTCCAGTCATCCACAGGTCTCCCAATTCTAACATGAATAATCTTTTGCATACTGAGTTTCCTTGCATGCCCCCAACATACTTTCTCCCAATAGCTTACACTCAGATTCCATTCAAAGATTCGCCTTACCCACCTGCTATTCTGCATTCTTTCAATTCTCACCTTATAATTCAGCACAGCTTTCATCATTCTTTCTGAAAATAGGCTCCACCCTAGGTCACCTCTAATGGCCTCTATAGCTGTCCATTTCGGAGCACCCAATGCTACACGTCCTACCTTATTTTGTATCACATCCAGCTTTTCAAGATCACTTCCATTCCAAGCAAGAGCACTCATACCATACATGACACTAGGTACAGCAACATACTTCCACATTCCTCTCACACATTCGTACTTGTTTGCTCTGTATCTGGCCACACTACCTAACCGTCCACTCCACTGCATTGCTTTAGCCACTTTCTCACCTTTAGTTCTAGTACATCCATCTTCACTCATCATACAACCTAGATATTTGTATTCTTTTGTTCTACCTATTCTGATTTCTCCAATATTCCACAGTCTGTCTCTATCAGTCTCATCACTATTTATAACCATGACCTTACTTTTATCGGCACCAAAGTTCATCTTGAAATCTGTACTATATCCATTTACAATGTCAAGCATCCTTTGTAGTTCATGACCACATTCACTAACCACAACCACATCATCAGCATACAACAAACAGCTCAGTCTCTCATTACCAACTTTCAGTCCTAAACCACTCCCTCTCAGTCGAACTGCTAATTCTTCTGTGTACAATCCAAACAACAGGGGGGACAGAGTACAGCCCTGTCTCACTCCCCTAACACTCCTCACTTGCCCTGTTTCCAAATTTCCTAACCTGTAGATAGCACTTGTGTTCTCATACAGACTCTGTACAATGTTCACTATTTTTCTGCTAAAACCAACTTTTCTCAAAATTTCAAACAGCCTAACCCGATCCACTCTGTCATATGCCTTTTCAATATCCAGGAATGCTAAATATACCTTCTTGTTATCCTTCTTCATTCGCTCAATTATTTCACTCACTACAAACAGATTATCCTCCCCCCGTCTATCTTGCCTAAAACCATTCTGTTCTTCTCCCAGGACTCCTAATTCCTCAACTAAATTTTTCATTCTCTCATTCAAAATACCACAAAAGATCTTACATACGGTGTCACCCAGTGCAATTGGTCTGTAATTTTTAAGTTCTTTCATACTCTTATGTCCACCCTTATGCAACAGAACTACATTACACTTGTTCCAGTCATCCGGTACTCTTTCACTCTTCCATATCTCATCAAATAAACATTTCAACATACTGACCACACTCTCTCCTCCACATTTATAGAACTCATATGGTATCTTATCAGGGCCACATGCCTTTCCATTTTTCACTTTCTTCAAAAAACTTACAATCTCTTCACAAGTGATTTCGTCTTCCATTTGCAGTTCACCTTCATCTATCAGAAAATTTATTGGTTCATCATCTGTAACCTGCTCATTCATTCCACCAATGTCCTCCCAGTATTCAACTGCTTTCACCATTTGCATCCTATCTTGCACACTGCAACCATTGACTACTAATTCATCAACTTGAACTTCACTACCTCTATCATTACCTTGTATAAACCTATACCAATCTTTTATTCCATCTGGACCTTTCTTTCTTAGATTTTCAACTTGGTGTCTCTCTTCTTTAACCCTAGCCTCATTGATCATTCTCTTTACTTTCTTCTGCTGGTCCTTGTACTCATTCCATACACTCTGCCATTCATCCTCAGTAATTCTGCGTCTTTCATACATTTTCCTCATACTGCGTTGTTTTTTATTTAAAGTCTTCCTTCTCGTTCGTTCTTCCTTTATCTCACTCGTAAACCACCTAGCATTCCCTGTACTTTTCTTGTATTTCATTCTACCGATCTTTTGCTCTGCCACATCATACAAGGTTCTTGCAATCTCCTTATTTAGGTCATTTACATTTCCACACCTGTTCCAGTTACATCTACTCAATTCATTTCTAAATTCTTCCCAGTTTGCCATTTTAATACGCCAATTTTCTCTTACTCGGCTGGCCTTCTGCATCGGCTCCTTTCCACCCCAATTATATTCTAGTACAAGCATTTTATGGTCACTATCAATATCAAAATCATCTTCATCTACAAACATTTCTTTGACACACTCTCTTGCTCTACTATTCACTATCATATAGTCAATTGCAGTTTTACATTCCCTGCTTTGCCATGTATGCAAGCCATTTCCTATTGTTACATTTAGGTTCTCAAGTTCATTCTCATCACAGAAATCAATCAATTTTTGTCCATTTGCATTCACAGGCTCACCAAGTATGCCAACATGGCCATTCATATCACCCATCAAAATCAGAGGGCATCTGCAATGCTCTTGCACAATTCTTGTTAATATTTCATACTTTTTTACATTCTCTTGATGAGCTAAAATACCATCAGTTGTCATATAGCATACAACCACAATAACACATTCTCTGACATGCATTCTTTCACACTTTATTACTAACAGATCTTCACTCTCAGGTTCATTTCCAACAGGAATTTCTTCTAATTTCCAATTTAGAGCATTTTTTACAATGAGACCAACTCCACCACCTCTTTTTTGCCAACTTACACGCCCTTTTCCAATCATGTAGTACTTACTCTCCTTACATTTTAAACTGACTCTATCACGCATTTGGGTCTCTACTACACCAACACAATCCAAATCTCCATTCTCAAATTCTGCTACAAGGTCATTTAACTTTCCTGCATTCCATCCACGCACATTTATACATCCAAACCTTACAACACTATTGGACAATTCACAACATTTTTCATTTTTGCTCTGACAGCTTTCCATTCATCCAGTTCCACCTTCCATTACAATATGAGTACACCCAATCCACTGGATGTATCTCCTGGAGAGTTTCATCTCACCTTCTTGAGTAAGATGGACTCCATCTCCACGAAAACACCCACTCTGGATCAGGTTATCCATATCAAGGAAGCTGGAACCCATTTCACGCTTTCTCATACTCTCAGCTTTCATACTCATAATCCTTTTATGCACTTCCCTATTCACCTCATTTCGCACCCTTTCATACTCCTCGCCACATGCAGGCCTTCTCAGCAGACTGGTCACAGCCACTCTTACATTCTTCTTTCGCGCCCTTTCAACAACATTCATAATTGCATTCACCGTACGCTCTCTCCCACATTCAAGCAATCCATTGCCACCTCCTTGCAGTACAACCATCCCTTCATCCATTCCATCTATCACTTCCTCAGCATGCCTACAAATTTCATTCACTCCCTTTCCTCTCATGCTCGTACATCCACTACGGTCAGTCATACTCACAAACCTATCGACATTCTTCACCATGCTGTCACCACATATTCTAATCGTAGGTCTCACTCTCCCTTTCATACTACTCTTTCGTTCAACTCTTCCACTCACATCACTCTTTCCATCCATCTTCCTTTCATTCACTTCCACTACAGGCGCCTGCACCTCATGTGGCATATCAACAGGTTGCTCCTTCACTCTCTTCCCATTCGTACTTCTTTCATCATGCTCATTCATCCTTCTACTCTCATCTGGCACATTTGCACCACCATTCACTTCATTTATTGCATTCACACTCCTTGCACCATCATCCACTTCATTTGCACTCCTTGCACCATCATCCACTTCATTTGCATTCCTTGCACCACCACCATTTACCTCTTCATTCACTGCATTTGCACCATTCTCATTCTTTCCTTCATTCAACTTTCTTTCATCCTTCAAATCAGCCTCTAAAGCAACCATCAGAATTGTCAATCTTTCAACCTCCTCTTCCAACTTCTTTCTCTCGTCATTCAAACATTTCCAGCACGTAAACACAAGATCATTCAACTTCCTCCGACTCATCTCTCTCAAACCTTTGCATGCATCTATATCTACCCACTCTTTACAAGTCATGCACTCAATCTCCTCATCCATTCCACTTGCACCTCCCTTCCTACGACCAGTCCTATTTCTTGCCATCCTCAAACACAGACTTCTATCTCAGTAGAAATTTCACAGGCAGAAGTCTTCACACACCAAATCTACTGAAAATCAAGTTATCAAAAAAAAAGAAACAAAAACGTTTCCTACTACTCACAGTCACTCTCTACAATGTCACACACTATACTCTTTATATGCAAAGAAAGCTTAACTACCAGTCAAAACACCTCAGTCAAAAATTGCAAGTCACCACACCAAAGTCCAATGCTCAGTCTCAACTCTCACGCAACAAAAAACTACTCTCACGAGCACTCCATACAAAGTCACACACTGTACTCACGTGAATATACAAACTATACCATTTTTTAGCAACTTCACTTCAATTCACCACAATATTCGTCGGAGGACCAGACACACGTGCACACCGCTCGGAACGAAACGCCACCACAGTCCGCGAGGACTGTGTTTTGCGAGGACTAAAAATGGCCGCGAGGACGGCCATTTAGAACACTCGTTGACGTTCGAAGTACGTAACAAAGTTCAGGCAATCGAATAAATTACCATCATCTACAACTCCAACTCAGATGGCCTCCCCAGCAGTTAGACTGGCCTTACCCAACTTTGAGATTGGTTATCTTTAAAAAGGTGAAAAATTGAATTTTCACCAATTCACGAAAACTTATTCCTTTGAGTTTTCATGTCCGCTGTCTAAGTTTATACCGTGAATCTTAGAACACCCTGGCTAATAATGATGATAACTTTATGCTATAACTTGTTTGTACACGACCGCATTCGTATGAAATAATTTTTTTTATTCGTGTAACTGATGCATTCATTCATCTGATCTCATTACACTATGTTTGTAAGCGTTTTTATATCACCTTCAATTGACTTGGGCTGAAAATTAGAGCGTTGAAGTACACGTTTCTTTTATGCGGATATCTCAATAATATTTTTCAGAAGCTCCCGCGAATGAAAATTAAAATGGTAAAACAAATTTTAGATTTACCTTTGAAAGCGTGTAAAGGTACGTGTCCGATTCGCATTTTTTGTGGCGAAAGCTCTCTAATTTTACTTTTTCTTGGGAAATTTGCCCTTAATGAGCTCTCAGCATCCAGCACCTACAACTTTGCTGAATTTTAATAGGCTGTCTTTATGACAGATGTTTTTTTCCATTTTCGACGTAAAAATTCAATTTCAAAACGCTGGTGTGACGCATGGATACAAGAGCCTTCTTTCACTCGCATGGGATACAACTATGGTATCTATAGGAGAAAATGGCGATCTCAGGGGGGAAATGTGAGGTCCCAAGCTGAGAGGTACTCCTTTCGTGTGATTAAGTAGAGTAGATTTTTGTTTTGATGCGGATTTTTTCCAGTTCGCTGTAGTCCTGTTTTTCAGCCGTTACTATTTTGATGTTGAACTTTTATTTTGTTTCATGAACTTTTTCTTAACTTACAGTTTCTATGCGCCGAGTATCTTGTGTGGGAATACATTTTGTACATAGATTATACATTTCTATAGTTGATATCAAATGGTTCATTCTTTTCGCTCTTCTGAGATCATCGTTATGGATGTCGAGGAGTCTTAAATTAACAAGTAAAAAAATTGAAATATCAGTTCAAAATTTTTTATTATGGTGCTGGTTGCTTTTCTCTTATTCCATCTAAAGATAATGTGCTTTCTGTTCTACGATTCGTCCTTGTGATTCGCTGCGTGCACAACTCTTTCTTCAGATGTGTCGTGGTAGGCTCGTATTTTTGCTATACTTGCACTGTACTGTTGAAGTATGAAGTCGACGTATATATTTCATCAATTATTTTATAATGTTTGGGCGCAAAATAGATAAAGATCACTTTCAATTGAGAATGGATGATATTCCTGTAAAGTGTCGCACATTGTATGCAATTTCGCGAGCGTAGTATGTCATTCAAGTTTTTCTTCATTTTCAGTGTATAAAGTTATCACAAATGAAATACTCGGGAAGATTTAGGTTTTGCATGTTAATGAGAAATATTGTTAACGGTTAAAAAATAAAAATGCATGCTCTGAATGCCGTGTAGAAACCTTATTTTTACCATGCGTGCGGTTTCATGTTGGAAAACGAAATCTTTTTGTATATCAAAAAAGTTTTTTAGTTGAGACGGAATTTATGAGGAATATGGGAAATAATAATTATGTTTCTCCCGCTGTAGCTCTTATTTTTTCATTTTTTAACCACGTTAGGACAACAATTTTTTTTAGTTATCAATTACTGTTTTGTCACGCGCTCGTTTTCTGCGCGCGGGACACTTCAAAAGGGAAAATTTTCCTAATTTTCTGCTGGCTTTGAGTGCAAGTGAGGAAAATCGGCGCAAATTTCTGGCATTGTGCGATGAGTGACCGCTGGAGGGCTTGTGGTGGACCACATTGTGTCGCGCTGAGCTGGTCGCGAAGATGTGCCGCATTGTTTGGCTTGTCTGCTATTGAGTGTGGGAGTGTCTCTCCATTGGAATCTTTTTTGAGTGAATGAAGGAACGAGAAAAAAAAGTGTTGAGAAGCGAATTTGATGCTTGTTGAATATTGTGTGCTACAGATCCTCCATTGGAATCATTCTTGTGTGAATGGAGGACCGAGAAAAAGCAAGTGTTGAGCAGCGATTTCGATGGTAATTGAAGCGCTAACATCAGAGAAATAGTTAGGTTACCTCAGCTATATGGATAGGCCTTTCAAGACTTCTGTCTTCCGTGCCCACTTCTTTCAGCTTTATCGCCTTCTTCGCCATTTCTTTTTTTTTATTCCTTTCCCTTCCCAAGTTGGAGTTTCTATGCGCCGGGTATAATATGTGGGAACACGCAGTGTGAGTAGATTCCTAGTTTATACAGTTCATTCTAAAAGGTCCCTTCTCTTTGTTCTCTTGATTGTGCCTTTGTTGTGGCTATGGAGTCTTCGGTTCATACAACAGCAATAATGAAAATAATAGTAGGAACTTATGTACGGACAAGCATATTTTTTTTGTGTAGTTTTTATATTGTGACATCGAGCATTTTGGTGTGGCTATTCGTTTCGTAAGCATTGTAATCTATGCGGTAAATTGTAGGAGTGAAAACTTCTTAGTAGGCTCATCTATTCCTTTCTTCAAGTATCCGACGAATGTCAAGCTGAAACGTACAGTGGAGGCAGGGTCTTGCTTGTACTTTTACACTGAAGTCTGGAAGTAACGCGCATGGTACACATTACTGATGCATAATACTCACTGGCGCTAGTGTGTTACGCCCTGATAACTTTGTGACGTGCAAAGTATTACATATACCTTTGAGGCACATCATTAAAGATAAATACCAGTATTTTGCTTACTGCTCTGTGCATATTCTGCGTAAAACCATTGAGCAATAGTGGCGAGGCATAATATTGCTCATTAATAAGCCTACGCATTTTTCGATTGATTTAGAGTTTCACTTTTTATTCTTATTCGCACGCTGTGTTACCTTGCAATTTAATCGAAATATTGACTTTTTTTTTTTTTTTGTGTTTTGAACGGAATTTTTTGGTACATGGGACATGATGGTTAATTTTCGTAATGTAGCTTGAGAAATATTTATCTTCAACGCTGAATTATTGCAATAATGTATTTTTCACATAGATTCTACCTTGAAGAAATGCTTATTGTAAGATTGAAGTATTAAATTTTCTCTCCGCAACTTCCAGACAGTTATTTTCTATTCTTAATAATAAAATGAAATGTTTCTTCTCATGCAACGCTCTTCAGGAAAAGGAAAGCTAACTACCGGTGGGTGCAGGTATTTCTTCCATTAATTCTAATTTTCCCGCACTGAATTGGAACGCCTCGTATTTATAGGAATAAAATGCGCTTATCGCTCTCGTGCACGTGACTTACAAGTCATGCAACTCTTGCATGTTACCATCTACTTCTCAAAGCAATCTGTACTTAAAAATACTTCCACTTTTGCACGTCCTGATTGCAAATAAGAGCTCAAAGAAACACGCCTTTAAAATGAGCAAATGATCATATTATCTCTTTGGAGACAATAGAGTTGAAAATGTCGAAACGTCCTTATTTACTCATTGATTTTCTTTAATAAGGTAATATGATCTGTTTGAACTCGTATTTCTTTGAACCTTTAATAATCAAATCAAGGAGAATTTTTTGAATTTGTAGATTACTGGTAATTTCAATAGCTTCTTGGTCTTGGAACGTTGCCTACCACTTTTGATTCCGTAAAATGGAGTACTCTAAGCTCGACTGGACTCCTATTCAGGAAAGGTTTCTGGTGCACAAAGCCCAATGCGTATTATCCTCTTTATATCTACCTCAGAGCAATGCTGAAATTGTGCTATTTCATCCCCCACCCATCCCCCACCGTCACCAACCTTTAGCCTAATAGGAGACAATGTTTCATTCAAATACCGTTCATCTTGCCATTGGGCAGAAAGCTCTGTCAATTTCAGGCGCCTCACTGTGGAACAAACTTCCCCAGAACATCAAAACCCCGCAAACATTAAGAGAATTCACAACTAAAACATCTTGTTATCTTACGTTTACACAAATAGTGTGAACTGCAGCACGTACTGGAAAAGTTATTACGAGTTTCTATCGCTAATTATCCTGTCTTACATTAAATTATGCCACACACACCACATTTTTGTAGTGTGCGTATGCAATGTGATTGCCTGTATGCGAATGTTGAATTACAATAAAAATAGGAAAGCAAAAATCACTAATAAAAACTGACAAATATTTTATTCTCTCCGAGCTCATTATTTTGGTAAAGTAGTTGATACGTAAGATTGAAAACTTCTCCCCGAGTCCCGAATATCGAACTCATAGCCTTAGACGCAAAATAATTCAAATCTACCCATTTTACTTTTAGAATCAATCCCTTATATCACAAGTTCCTACGTTCGTTTGCTCATATTTCAATATAAGTCCGCCACTAGAATTAAGTTTGCTTAGTTACTAATATTTGGATGCATTGTCAAAAGCGGATTAACGCAACGAAGGGAAGGCATTTTTCAACATATGACATGGGTATTACGATACCCATGTGTGAGTATCAAGTAAGGATGTTAATGTTAACGCATTTTAAAACTAATGTCCGACATTTCTTGTTTCGACTTTCATTCTTTATTTCTTTCTTTCCTTTTCTCTTCTCTTCTCTTCTTAGCATGAACGCGACATGCATTCCACTTTGCAGTGACTGCTTCAACCAACCCCTCAACGTGTCGATGTTGCCTGTGCTGACTTGCGTTTGTTTTTTATAAAATATTCATCAGCTTATTCAATTGTTTTATAGACTACTTTTTTCATTTCACAGAATATTTTTTACATTTATCTGTTTACTTTATGGAATGGTTTTGATTGTATATGTTTAAAAAAATATTTTTCCTGCAGCTATTCTCGTGCTCACCGGGTGTGGTTTCGTAGGTTGTTTATTGTACATAGTGTACGTGGCTCCGCTTGTGTTTTTTTACTTCGGCTTTTTGGTTCATTTGACAATTGGTTTTTGTTTTTTGGCTGATGGATTTTTTGGCTGATGGATTTTTTGGCTTATCGGCATTTTGATTTTTTGTTTCCTCTCCCCGAACTAAAGGTTAGGTTGGCCTTCCTTTTGTTAAAATAGGTTATTTGTTTATGTCACGGACTATCTTTTTTCGCTTCACAGCTGTTCTGCTTTCAAATAATTTAAACAATTCATTTACCAGATGCGGTACAGAAGTAGATTGTTTTCTTAAGTCTAGTTCAATGGTCGAATTTTAATATAGCTACTTGTGGGCCCGAATAAGCTCAGGGACTTCTAGAGCATCCTTTTCTGTACCTATTACTTTCTTCTTCAACTTTTACCTTGTTCCATGAACTTTTTTCTCCACTTACTGTTTCTATGTACCTTATGCATAGATTCCGCGTTCCCTTAAGTCCCCACTCATAGTGCCTTCCTCTTTTTCTTTGAAACGCCTTTGTTGCGGTTTGGGAGACGTGAACTAACATCTAATATCATTTATGTCTTCTGTCTTTCTTTCCTTTTGTTTCTATAGCTTTTTGTGTTTTCCTGGCAAAAACAAATAAAATATAGGCTATTCACTGACTTGAATGTAGCCATAAAGAGCGCTCAGCATCTAGCAACTCTGCAGCGCTGGCGGATGCCGAATGCTCTTTTTCTCTAAAAAAAACCTGCAATTTTGGCAAGAAAATGGCGATGTATGAACCCTGCCCGGAAACTCGCATTAAACGGAGCTATTTCATGGTTTGCTTCAATTACGCAATAAAATGCAGCTTGTCCAATTTGAAAGGCGGATTTTGTTTTTGCGGTCAACCATCTTAGAATATTACTTTCCGATAATTAGCGATTTTTTTACCAGCAAGTGGGGAGTTGGCAATGCGAAATTAAAGGAACACATTTACAAAACTACATATTTTTTTTTTTTTGAAAATTCCTCGTATCATTTTCAAATCTTGTCTATGGGTATTACGCTTTCAGAAGGAAGATGGGAGGTCCCGAGCTGATGGTTAGGCAAGCCTTTCTTGTGTTGAAATAGTTTCTTTTTGTTACGGGCAACCTTTTTTACGGTTCACAGTCGTTTTTTCAGCTTTATTATTGTCTTCTTTTGCTATCATCTTGCGTCTGAAACTCTTTCAATCTCGCAGTTTGCATGAACAAAAAACCTTGCGTGAATAAACTAGTGCATAGATTCCCCGTTCCCTCAATTTCATATTAGATGGAGCCTTTTGCTTGCATCTCTTTGGAACGCAGTTTTTATGCTCAAGGCTTAGAATAATTTTAGCATTATTCAATTTTATTTTGTGAAAAAATTTGCAGTATAATGCTAACTTGAGGGATGATTGCTGAGCTCTGCGCGAAGTTGAGGGGAGATTGCTGAGCTCTGCGCGAAGTTGAGGGAAGATTTCTGAGCTCTGGGCGAAGTTGAGGGAAGATTGCTGAGCTGTGGGCGAAGTTGAGGGAAGATTGCTGAGCTGTGGGCGAAGTTGAGGGAAGATTGCTGAGCTGTGGGCGAAATTGAGGGAAGATTGCTGAGCTCTGGGCGAAGTTGAGGGGAGATTGCTGAGCTGTGGGCGAAGTTGAGGGAAGATTGCTGAGCTCTGCGCGAAGTTGAGGGGAGATTGCTGAGCTCTGCGCGAAGTTGAGGGAAGATTGCTGAGCTCTGCGCGAAGTTGAGGGGAGATTGCTGAGCTCTGCGCGAAGTTGAGGGAAGATTGCTGAGCTCTGCGCGAAGTTGAGGGGAGATTGCTGAGCTCTGCGCGAAGTTGAGGGAAGATTGCTGAGCTCTGCGCGAAGTTGAGAGGAGATTGCTGAGCTCTGCGCGAAGTTGAGGGGAGATTGCTGAGCTCTGCGCGAAGTTGAGGGAAGATTGCTGAGCTCTGCGCGAAGTTGAGGGAAGATTGCTGAGCTCTGCACAAAGTTGAGGGTAGATTGCTGAGCTCTGCACAAAGTTGAGGGTAGATTGCTGAGCTCTGCACAAAGTTGAGGGTAGATTGCTGAGCTCTGCACAAAGTTGAGGGAAGATTGCTGAGCTCTGGGCGAAGGTGAGGGAAGATTGCTAAGCTCTGCGCGAAGTTGAGGGAAGATTGCTGAGCTCTGCGCGAAGTTGAGGGGAGATTGCCGAGCTCTCAGCACGCTGAAGGAAAGACTGCCCGTGGTATGAAGTTCCTCATGGATTATTTAAAGTAGGAGCGAGACGCTGAGTGCAGCGCATGTAAATATAGCGAGTTTGTGTCGTGTCAACAGCAGAGAAAGCTCAGGTCTGCCCGCCCTCAGCCGGGTGGGTAAACAACAAGCAGCAAAATACGACGCTCAGCCACTGCATTTTAATTCCATTTCTGACTCACTTTTGACTTCAATGAAAATGAATTGGCATAAATTGCTTCCGTTCATTTTTGTCTGCCCCAATTTCCCCCGCGCGATCAGTTAATTCGTCTTGAATTTGAAATACAAAACCACCGGAAGAAGTGAGCGATTCCTTTTTTTAGCAGTGGGTTATTTATCAGAGCTTACTGTTGCAAGAGATGCAGGAGTTTACTTGGCAAACTGGGCTGCAATTGTCAATGCGTTGCTGGCCCGGAGCCCCTCAGGGGGATACAATTATTGTATCTATGGGAACTAGCGCTCCCAGGGGGACAATGTGAGGGCCCGAGCTAAAGGTTAGGTAGGCTTTATTTGTGTTGAAATAGAATAGGGTTTTGTTTTGTTACGGACCATCGTTTTCGGTTCACTGCTGTCCTGTTTTTCAGCACCTACTACTTTCTTCTTCAACTTTTTCTTGTTTCATGAACTTCTTTCTTAGCTTTCTGTTTCTGTGCCCTTTCTGCATAGATTCCACGTTCCCTTAACTCCATACTAAATGGTGCCTTCTTCCTTCCTCTCTTTACATCTCATTGTTGAGGATAGGGAGGCTTAAACTAACTAATAAACTAAACTGCTGGCCCGGAGTTGTGGTGACGTCATCATTTCGTGGAGCAGTTATTTCCTAACGTTTCTTGTCGTTCTTATTTATTTTTATTTCAATACATCTTTGAAGGAGTTATGATGCAATGACCTCAAACTTAAGTTTGGAAAAAACGTTGTGGTTCTATAACCTGCAAAAGTAGAGGCGCTCGTTTGAAGTTTGATTTATATTCAAGATATCCTTAGTTTTTTAGATGCGTGAAAACTTCGTTGTTCTCCTGTACTGAATGTGGCATGTTCATTTGGCACGAACCCTGTTCATTGGGCACGAACCCTGTTCATTGGACACGAACCCTGTTCATTTGGCACGAACCCTGTTCATTGGGCACGGACCCTGTTCATTGGGCACGAACCCTGTTCATTTGGCACGAACCCTGTTCATTTGGCACGAACCCTGTTCATTTGGCACGAACCCTGTTCATTGGACACGAACCCTGTTCATTGGGCACGAACCCTGTTCATTTGGCACGAACCCTGTTCATTTGGCACGAACCCTGTTCATTGGGCACGAACCCTGTTCATTTGGCACGAACCCTGTTCATTGGACACGAACCCTGTTCATTTGGCACGAACCCTGTTCATTGGACACGAACCCTGTTCATTGGGCACGAACCCTGTTCATTTGGCACGAACCCTGTTCATTTGGCACGAACCCTGTTCATTTGGCACGAACCCTGTTCATTGGGCACGAACCCTGTTCATTTGGCACGAACCCTGTTCATTGGACACGAACCCTGTTCATTTGGCACGAACCCTGTTCATTGGGCACGAACCCTGTTCATTGGACACGAACCCTGTTCATTTGGCACGAACCCTGTTCATTGGGCACGAACCCTGTTCATTGGACACGAACCCTGTTCATTTGGCACGAACCCTGTTCATTGGGCACGAACCCTGTTCATTTGGCACGAACCCTGTTCATTTGGCACGAACCCTGTTCATTGGGCACGAACCCTGTTCATTTGGCACGAACCCTGTTCATTTGGCACGAGCCCTGTTCATTTGGCACGAACCCTGTTCATTGGACACGAACCCTGTTCATTGGGCACGAACCCTGTTCATTGGGCACGAACCCTGTTCATTGGGCACGAGCCCTGTTCATTGGGCACGAGCCCTGTTCATTGGGCACGAGCCCTGTTCATTGGGCACGAGCCCTGTTCATTGGGCACGAACCCTGTTCATTGGACACGAACCCTGTTCATTGGGCACGAACCCTGTACATTGGGCACGAACCCTGTTCATTGGGCACGAGCCCTGTTCATTGGGCACGAGCCCTGTTCATTGGGCACGAACCCTGTTCATTGGGCACGAACCCTGTTCATTGGGCACGAGCCCTGTTCATTGGGCACGAACCCTGTTCATTGGGCACGAACCCTGTTCATTGGGCACGAGCCCTGTTTATTGGGCACGAGCCCTGTTCATTGGGCACGAGCCCTGTTCATTGGACACGAACCCTGTTCATTGGACACGAACCCTGTTCATTGGGCACGAACCCTGTTCATTGGGCACGAACCCTGTTCATTGGGCACGAGCCCTGTTCATTGGGCACGAGCCCTGTTCATTGGGCACGAGCCCTGTTCATTGGGCACGAGCCCTGTTCATTGGGCACGAGCCCTGTTTATTGGGCACGAGCCCTGTTTATTGGGCACGAGCCCTGTTCATTGGGCACGAGTCCTGTTCATTGGGCACGAACCCTGTTCATTGGGCACGAACCCTGTTCATTAGGCACGAACCCTGTTCATTGGGCACGAACCCTGTGCATTGGGCACGAACCCTGTTCATTGGGCACGAACCCTGTGCATTGGGCACGAACCCTGTTCATTGGGCACGAACCCTGTGCATTGGGCACGAACCCTGTGCATTGGGCACGAACCCTGTGCATTGGGCACGAACCCTGTGCGTTGGGCACGAACCCTGTGCATTGGGCACGAACCCTGTGCATTGGGCACGAACCCTGTGCATTGGGCACGAACCCTGTTCATTGGGCATGAACCCTGTTCATTGGGCACGAACCCTGTGCATTGGGCACGAACCTTGTGCATTGGGCACGAACCTTGTGCATTGGGCACGAACCCTGTGCATTGGGCACGAATCCTGTGCATTGGGCACGAACCCTGTGCATTGGGCACGAACCCTGTGCATTGGGCACGAACCCTGTGCATTGGGCACGAACCCTGTGCATTGGGCACGAACCCTGTGCATTGGGCACGAACCCTGTGCATTGGGCACGAACCCTGTGCATTGGGCACGAACCCTGTGCATTGGGCACGAACCCTGTGCATTGGGCACGAACCCTGTGCATTGTGCACGAACCCTGTGCATTGGGCACGAACCCTGTGCATTGGGCACGAACCCTGTGCATTGGGCACGAACCCTGTGCATTGGGCACGAACCCTGTGCATTGGGCACGAACCCTGTGCATTGGGCACGAACCCTGTGCATTGGGCACGAACCCTGTGCATTGGGCACGAACCCTGTGCATTGGGCACGAACCCTGTGCATTGGGCACGAACCCTGTGCATTGGGCACGAACCCTGTGCATTGGGCACGAACCCTGTGCATTGGGCACGAACCCTGTGCATTGGGCACGAACCCTGTGCATTGGGCACGAACCCTGTGCATTGGGCACGAACCCTGTGCATTGGGCACGAACCCTGTGCATTGGGCACGAACCCTGTGCATTGGGCACGGACCCTGTTCATTGGGCACGGACCCTGTTCATTGGGCACGGACCCTGTTCATTGGGCACGGACCCTGTTCATTGGGCACGAACCCTGTTCATTGGGCACGAACCCTGTGCATTGGGCACGGACCCTGTTCATTGGGCACGGACCCTGTTCATTGGGCACGGACCCTGTTCATTGGGCACGGACCCTGTTCATTGGGCACGGACCCTGTTCATTGGGCACGAACCCTGTGCATTGGGCACGGACCCTGTTCATTGGGCACGGACCCTGTTCATTGGGCACGGACCCTGTTCATTGGGCACGGACCCTGTTCATTGGGCACGGACCCTGTTCATTGGGCACGGACCCTGTTCATTGGGCACGGACCCTGTTCATTGGGCACGGACCCTGTTCATTGGGCACGGACCCTGTTCATTGGGCACGGACCCTGTTCATTGGGCACGGACCCTGTTCATTGGGCACGGACCCTGTTCATTGGGCACGAACCCTGTTCATTGGGCACGGACCCTGTTCATTGGGCACGGACCCTGTTCATTGGGCACGAACCCTGTGCATTGGGCACGGACCCTGTTCATTGGGCACGGACCCTGTTCATTGGGCACGGACCCTGTTCATTGGGCACGGACCCTGTTCATTGGGCACGAACCCTGTTCATTGGGCACGGACCCTGTTCATTGGGCACGGACCCTGTTCATTGGGCACGGACCCTGTTCATTGGGCACGAACCCTGTTCATTGGGCACGGACCCTGTTCATTGGGCACGAACCCTGTTCATTGGGCACGGACCCTGTTCATTGGGCACGAACCCTGTTCATTGGGCACGGACCCTGTTCATTGGGCACGGACCCTGTTCATTGGGCACGGACCCTGTTCATTGGGCACGAACCCTGTTCATTGGGCACGAACCCTGTTCATTGGGCACGAACCCTGTTCATTGGGCACGAACCCTGTTCATTGGGCACGAACCCTTTTCATTGGGCACGAACCCTGTTCATTGGGCACGGACCCTGTTCATTGGGCACGAACCCTGTTCATTGGGCACGAACCCTGTTCATTGGGCACGAACCCTGTTCATTGGGCACGAATCCTGTGCATTGGGCACGAACCCTGTTCATTTGGCAGTGTATATGTCACAGATATTTTTACTAATCGTATTTCATAATTTCCATAGCAGTCAGCTGGACGATAAACTTTGCGTAGATAAGTGACTTTGATGTGTATTGGATTTATTTAGGGATGAAATTAATGATCTCAATTGTTATATATTTAGTTTACTCTTAAGTCACATAGGAAGAATGTTCATGCGAGCGTTAAATAAATTCAATGAATTTTTAAAATCGTTCGACTCTCATCATTTAGAGGAGAGGCTTTTAGGTTGGGCTTACGTATAGTTTGTTTCACCGCAGAGGTTTTGTTATTGTATTTGTGTTGCCGTTGTGTCTTCTGCCGGCTTGCTGCAGCGTGTGTTGTTCCTTTGTAACGGGGCGTAACCTGCGCCACCCACACCACCTCACACACCACCATCCTCTCCACCACCCACACCACCACCCACACCACCACCCACACCACCACCCACACCACCACCCACACCACCACCCACACCACCACCCACACCACCACCCACACCACCACCCACACCACCACCCACACCACCACCCACACCACCACCCACACCACCACCCACACCACCACCCACACCACCACCCACACCACCACCCACACCACCACCCACACCACCACCCACACCACCACCCACACCACCACCCACACCAGCACCCACACCACCACCCACACCACCACCCACACCACCACCCACACCACCACCCACACCACCACCCACACCACCACCCACACCACCACCCACACCACCACCCACAACACCACCCACACCACCACCCACACCACCACCCACACCACCACCCACACCCACCCACACCACCACCCACACCACCACCCACACCACCACTCACACCACCACTCACACCACCACCCACACCACCACCCACACCACCACCCACACCACCACCCACACCACCACTCACACCACCACCCACACCACCACCCACACCACCACCCACACCACCACCCACACCACCACCCACACCACCACCCACACCACCACCCACACCACCACCCACACCACCACCCACACCACCACCCACACCACCACCCACACCACCTGTCATGCCGGGTGCTGCAATAAACGCTCGTCATGTTTTTGTGAGCCGAGCTTCTGTGTGCGAGGCACCGTCCTGTGGTACTGCCTGGCTGTCCTGTGGTGTGTACGTCTCGACGTCTATACGTCTCTGCCTGACGACGTCTGTACGTCTCTGCCTGACGACGTCTGTACGATTCTGCCTGACGACGTCTGTACGTCTCTGCCTGACGACGTCTGTACGTCTCTGCCTGACGACGTCTGTACGTCTCTGCCTGACGACGTCTGTACGTCTCTGCCTGACGACGTCTGTACGATTCTGCCTGACGACGTCTGTACGTCTCTGCCTGACGACGTCTGTACGTCTCTGCCTGAAGACGTCTGTACGTCTCTGCCTGACGACGTCTGTACGTCTCTGCCTGACGACGTCTGTACGTCTCTGCCTGACGACGTCTGTACGTCTCTGCCTGACGACGTCTGTACGTCTCTGCCTGACGACGTCTGTACGTCTCTGCCTGACGACGTCTGTACGTCTCTGCCTGACGACGTCTGTACGTCTCTGCCTGACGACGTCTGTACGTCTCTGCCTGACGACGTCTGTACGTCTCTGCCTGACGACGTCTGTACGTCTCTGCCTGACGACGTCTGTACGTCTCTGCCTGACGACGTCTGTACGTCTCTGCCTGACGACGTCTGTACGTCTCTGCCTGACGACGTCTGCACGTCTCTGCCTGACGACGTCTGCACGTCTCTGCCTGACGACGTCTGCACGTCTCTGCCTGACGACGTCTGCACGTCTCTGCCTGACGACGTCTGCACGTCTCTGCCTGACGACGTCTGCACGTCTCTGCCTGACGACGTCTGCACGTCTCTGCCTGACGACGTCTGCACGTCTCTGCCTGACGACGTCTGCACGTCTCTGCCTGACGACGTCTGCACGTCTCTGCCTGACGACGTCTGCACGTCTCTGCCTGACGACGTCTGCACGTCTCTGCCTGACGACGTCTGCACGTCTCTGCCTGACGACGTCTGCACGTCTCTGCCTGACGACGTCTGCACGTCTCTGCTTGACGACGTCTGCACGTTTCTGCTTTACGACGTCTGCACGTTTCTGCTTTACGACGTCTGCACGTCTCTGCTTGACGACGTCTGCACGTCTCTGCTTGACGACGTCTGCACGTCTCTGCTTGACGTCTGTTCTCGTGCGTGAGGGGTTAAGCATCCTGAGAGAGACCCAGGTTCGATCCCTGCATGTGTCTGCGGTTTTTCACCAAAGGATGCACAGCTTCTTTGGTCATCACAGCAAACACAGAAGAAACACACGAGTGTGAATGGTGGAACTGTCCTGCTCGGTGCGTTTTTATCTCACTTCCTCCCCCTCTCTTTTGATAGAGAGGCGCCAAAAAACATTTCTACCCCAAAACTTGAGTTTCAGAATGATCAATAAAGTTGTTCCTTGCTGTAGAGCAATTTGCACTATTTGCATGTGCAATTCGTGAACAGATTCATGTTTGGTAATGAGGCACATATGATCTTTATCCCGTTATGCTTCCGTTTTATCTTGCGGCAGCCATATATAGTCTTGTTGGTCCAGTCAGCCATATAAGGCCATGTTGGTCCAGTCAGCCATACAAGGCCATGTTGGTCCAGTGAGCCATACAAGGCCATGTTGGTCCAGTCAGCCATACAAGGCCATGTTGGTCCAGTCAGCCATACAAGGCCATGTTGGTCCAGTGAGCCATACAAGGCCATGTTGGTCCAGTGAGCCATACAAGGCCATGTTGGTCCAGTGAGCCATACAAGGCCATGTTGGTCCAGTCAGCCATACAAGGCCATGTTGGGCCAGTGAGCCATACAAGGCCATGTTGGTCCAGTGAGCCATACAAGGCCATGTTGGTCCAGTCAGCCATACAAGGCCATGTTGGTCCAGTCAGCCATACAAGGCCATGTTGGTCCAGTCAGCCATACAAGGCCATGTTGGTCCAGTCAGCCATACAAGGCCATGTTGGTCCAGTGAGCCATACAAGGCCATGTTGGTCCAGTGAGCCATACAAGGCCATGTTGGTCCAGTGAGCCATACAAGGCCATGTTGGTCCAGTCAGCCTTACAAGGCCATGTTGGTCCAGTCAGCCATACAAGGCCATGTTGGGCCAGTGAGCCATACAAGGCCATGTTGGTCCAGTGAGCCATACAAGGCCATGTTGGTCCAGTGAGCCATACAAGGCCATGTTGGTCCAGTCAGCCATACAAGGCCATGTTGGTCCAGTGAGCCATACAAGGCCATGTTGGTCCAGTGAGCCATACAAGGCCATGTTGGTCCAGTGAGCCATACAAGGCCATGTTGGTCCAGTGAGCCATACAAGGCCATGTTGGTCCAGTGAGCCATACAAGGCCATGTTGGTCCAGTCAGCCATACAAGGCCATGTTGGTCCAGTCAGCCATACAAGGCCATGTTAGTCCAGTCAGCCATACAAGGCCATGTTGGTCCAGTGAGCCATACAAGGCCATGTTGGTCCAGTGAGCCATACAAGGCCATGTTGGTCCAGTCAGCCATGAAGGCCATGTTGGTCCAGTGAGCCATACAAGGCCATGTTGGTCCAGTGAGCCATACAAGGCCATGTTGGTCCAGTCAGCCTTACAAGGCCATGTTGGTCCAGTCAGCCATACAAGGCCATGTTAGTCCAATCAGCCATACAAGGCCATGTTAGTCAAGTCAGCCATACAAGGCCATGTTAGTCCAGTCAGCCATACAAGGCCATGTTAGTCCAGTCTGCCATACAAGGCCATGCTGTTATGGCCAATAACACTGTATCGTGTCAGCGTACCAGTAACTATGTAATTGTCAGTGTAATTCCAACCTTATCCACCTGTGTAGAATACAACTATTGTATGTTTGAGCGCTAGCTCTTTCAGGAGGTAGAGGTGAGGTCCTAAGCTGAAGGTCAGATAGGCCTTCCGTTAATTGAGATACGATGTTTTTTGCTTTGTTACGGACCATCTTTTTCAGTTCACTGCTGTCCGGTTTTTCTGCACCTACAACTCTCTTCTCCAACTTTGATCTTGTGTTATGAAATTATTTCTCAACTTACTGTTTCTATGCACCTTGTGCGTAAGTCCCGCGTTCCCTTAATCCGTACTAAATGGTGGCTTCCTCCTCCCTCTCTTTGGAACTCCTTTTTTTGGTTGCGGTTAAGGATTCTTAGACTAACGTCTAATATAATAGGAAAGCTCTACTTCCTGATCTGGAACATCTTTTTCGGGTCACTGCTGCTCTGTGTCTCAGCATGTAGGGCTCTATTTTTCAATTTGAACTTCTTACATAAACTTATTACCTTATTTTATATCAATGTTTCTATGCGTCTATGATCTTGAGTGCACAGTGTGCATATCGATTCACCGTTCTTAAAACTGCATAATAAATGGTGCCTTCCTCCCTCCTCTTTATGGAATACCTTAGTTGCTATTGGAGAGGCTTAAACCATCTTTTCTAATTTTTTTTCTGTCTCTCCCTCTCTCCAGGCCAGCAAAAAAGCTCTCGATGTGACGCACTCGGCTGCTTGTTCCCGGTGTCATCAATGTCAGGGCTTCGAACCTCATTTCTGGAGGTATGTTGAATGGTGTGTCCATTTCTGCAGGTGTGTAGCCATGTTGTGTCAATTTCTGGAGGTGTGTAGCCATGTTGTGTCCATTTCTGGAGGTGAGTTGCATGGCGTGACCATTTCTGGAGGTATGTTGCACGGTGTGCCCATTTCTGGAGGTGTGTTGCATGTTGTCCATTTCTGGAAGTGTGCAGCCATGTTGTGTCCATTTCTGGAGGTGTGTAGCCATAGTGTGTTCATTTCTGGAGGTTTATAGCCGTGTTGGGGCCATTTCTAGAGGTGTGTTGCATGTTGTCCATTTCTGGAAGTGTGTAGCCATGTTGTGTCCATTTCTGGAGGTGTGTAGCCATAGTGTGTTCATTTCTGGAGGTTTATAGCCGTGTTGGGGCCATTTCTAGAGGTGTGTTGCATGTTGTCCATTTCTGGAAGTGTGTAGCCATGTTGTGTCCATTTCTGGAGGTTTATAGCCGTGTTGGGGCCATTTCTGGAGGTGTGTTGCATGTTGTGCCCATTTCTGGAGGTGTGTGGCCATGTTGTGTCCATTTCTGAAGGTGTGTTGCATGTTGTGTCCATGTCTGGAGGTGTGTGGCCATGTTGTGTCCATTTCTGGAGGTTTATAGCCGTGTTGGGGCCATTTCTGGAGGTGTGTTGCATGTTGTGCCCATTTCTGGAGGTGTGTGGCCATGTTGTGTCCATTTCTGAAGGTGTGTTGCATGTTGTGTCCATTTCTGGAGGTGTGTGGCCATGTTGTGTCCATTTCTGGAGGTTTATAGCCGTGTTGGGGCCATTTCTGGAGGTGTGTTGCATGTTGTGCCCATTTCTGGAGGTGTGTGGCCATGTTGTGTCCATTTCTGGAGGTGTGTTGCATGTTGTGCCCATTTCTGGAGATGTGTAGCCATGTTGTGTCCATTTCTGGAGGTTTATAGCCGTGTTGGGGCCATTTCTGGAGGTGTGTTGCATGTTGTGCCCATTTCTGGAGATGTGTAGCCTTGTTGTCTCTATTTTTGCATCTATCCTACGACAAATCCCCTTTGATAAGTTGAACATTTTGCACTTATGAACTCCGAATTCTTTAAATGGAAAAATTACATAGAGATATATGGGGCAAAAGTGTTGCCTTATTATCGAAGTATTCTTAGATTTTTATCTATAACTTGTCCCTCAATAATTGATGGCTGGGCTAGTCTATTATCTCAATTGAACATTTCGTTATGAACGTCCCTCACATTTGTCAAAATTCTTCCAACATTTTGAAGTGGCCAACATAAAAAAATTTCCGTGAAATCAAGTGTACCTAGAAATACACGTCTTCAGTTTTAGTGATGCTTGGGTGTAACTAGTAACAGATGTGTTTAGTTAAAGTCGTGCTTGCAGCGAAGCACTTGGGTTCTCAGTTCATGATTCATAAGAACTTGAACTTATCTCATCGGAACATCCAATCTTGTTATCGTGCCATATTCTGAGGACAGACCGGTACAGCAGAATCGAGCTTTAAATCGTGGCAATTTTAATTTTCCTCATTGGAATCTCAAATGTTTATGTTGAGCCTCATTTTGGGAACAAACTGCCATAGCAGCTTTTAATTCTCGATTAATGAGAATTTACTCCTGTCTCATCGGAACCTTAATATTTTATCGACAGTTACATTCTGAGAACAAATTGCCACAGTTTGAATACCTGATCCAGAGATATTTGGCACCCCTTGCATTCTGAAGTCGGGCCCCGGGGCTCAGTAGCTGGTGCCGGAAGAGGGTGCTAGAAGAGGGTGCTGGAATGGGGGTGCTGGAAGGGGGTGCTGGAAGGGGGTGCTGGAAGGGGGTGCTGGAAGGGGGTACTGAAAGAGGGTGCTGGAAGAGGGTGCTGGAAGAGGGTGCCGGAAGAGGGTGCCGGAAGAGGGTGCCGGAAGAGGGTGCCGGAAGAGGGTGCCGGAAGAGGGTGCCGGAAGAGGGTGCCGAAAGAGGGTGCCGAAAGAGGGTGCCGGAAGAGGGTGCCGGAAGAGGGTGCCGGAAGAGGGTGCCGGGAGAGGGTGCCGGGAGAGGGTGCCGGGAGAGGGTGCCGGGAGAGGGTGCCGGGAGAGGGTGCCGGGAGAGGGTGCCGGGAGAGGGTGCCGGGAGATGGTGCCGGGAGATGGTGCCGGGAGAGGGTGCCGGGAGATGGTGCCGGGAGAGGATGCTGGGAGAGGGTGCCGGGAGAGGGTGCCGGGAGAGGGTGCCGGGAGAGGGTGCCGGGAGAGGGTGCCGGAAGAGGGTGCCGGAAGAGGGTGCCGGAAGAGGGTGCCGGAAGAGGGTGCCGGAAGAGGGTGCCGGAAGAGGGTGCCGGAAGAGGGTGCCGGGAGAGGGTGCCGGGCCAGGCCTCCAGGCTGGACAGGAGCCAACACATCCCGGCGCCGCCGCTGCGGTGTCGTGTCCTTTGCTGCATTCTGCGAATTTGTGATGATTTCATACTTGGAATTCAATTTTACGCCTGCAATACCCTTCTATGCCTGGAATACCATTCTATGTCTGGAATACCATTCTATGCCTGGAACTCCGTTTTATGTCAAGAATTCCGTTTTATGCCTGGAACTCCGTTTTATGTCAAGAATTCCGTTTTATGCCTGTCTTCTGTTTTATGCCTGTCTTCTGTTTTATGCCTGTCTTCTGTTTTATGCCTGTCTTCTGTTTTATGCCTGGAACTCCGTTTTATGTCAAGAATTCCGTTTTATGCCTGGAATTCTGTTTCATGCCTGGAATTCCGTTTCATGCCTGGAATTCCGTTTTATGCCTGGAACTCCGTTTTATGCCTGGAACTCCGTTTTATGCCTGGAACTCCGTATTAGGCCTGGAACTCCGTATTATGCCTGGAACTCCGTATTATGCCTGGAATTCCGATTAATGCCTGGAATTCCGTTTTATGCCTGGAATTCCGTTTTATGCCTGGAATTCCGTTTTATGCCTGGAATTCCGTTTTATGCCTGGAATTCCGTTTCATGCCTGGAATTCCGTTTCATGCCTGGAATTCCGTTTCATGCCTGGAATTCCGTTTCATGCTTGGAATTCCGTTTCATGCTTGGAATTCCGTTTCATGCCTGGAATTCCGTTTCATGCCTGGAATTCCCTTTGATGCTTGGAATTCCCTTTGATGCTTGGAATTCCGTTTCATGCCTGGAATTCCGTTTAATGCCTGGAATTCCCTTTAATGCCTGGAATTCCCTTTAATGCCTGGAATTCCCTTTAATGCCTGGAATTCCGTCTATATCAGTAGTTTGCATTATGTCCTTTCCATTGAGTCTGTGGAATCCAGATCCCAAACTTTCTCGATCCGAAGTATGTGTAGGGATTTTAATCTTTAATCCTATTTTAAACTTTAAACTTAGTTTTATATGTGAAGTCCCATTACACATGGAGAGTCCCATTACACATGGAGAGTCCCATTCCACATGGAGAGTCCCATTACACATGGAGAGTCCCATTACACATGGAGAGTCCCATTACACATGGAGAGTCCCATTACACATGGAGAGTCCCATTACACATGGAGAGTCCCATTACACATGGAGAGTCCCATTACACATGGAGAGTCCCATTACACATGGAGAGTCCCATTACACATGGAGAGTCCCATTACACATGGAGAGTCCCATTACACATGGAGAGTCCCATTACACATGGAGAGTCCCATTACACATGGAGAGTCCCATTACACATGGAGAGTCCCATTACACATGGAGAGTCCCATTACACATGGAGAGTCCCATTACACATGGAGAGTCCCATTACACATGGAGAGTCCCATTACACATGGAGAGTCCCATTACACATGGAGAGTCCCATTACACATGGAGAGTCCCATTACACATGGAGAGTCCCATTACACATGGAGAGTCCCATTACACATGGAGAGTCCCTTTACACATGGAGAGTCCCATTACACATGGAGAGTCCCATTACACATGGAGAGTCCCATTACACATGGAGAGTCCCATTACACATGGAGAGTCCCATTACACATGGAGAGTCTTATTTTGTCCATCTAGGTTCGGCTGATATATCCCTCCTGGGAAAATAAACTATCTTTGTTTTAGGTTCTTTGAGAAAATTTTTTCAAGTGATGAATTCCAAACTGACAATTCAACACGAATCTTTACCAATTTGCGTTTTTATAGGGGATGAGCTTGAGATACTGTAATGCTTTGTCGCGTTTGGGGTTTTGTTCATTTAGGGCTGGTGATATTTTCCAGTGAGTCAGTTTATCAGACTCAGCGAAATATTGTGACTAATTTGGTCCAGGCTTTAAATACTTATGAAAATACTGTAACCGAATGTTTCCCTGTTAAACTTTCGTGTTTGGTGCAATTATACAGGGAGGCCTGTGCACTGTCCGCGCTGAGCCCAAACTCACACGCTATTTCTCAACGTATCCTGCTTATGACACTTCTCTGAAATTTATTACAACACACGAACTTCCAGCAAGCAGCGCCACCAACGCCATTGCCCCAATCACCAGCACCAGCACAGTCACCACCAACGACATCAACCTCCACTCATAATATCAGGCAAAACTCACAACAATATCAAGCACCACTCGCAACACCATCAAGCACCACTCACAACAGTCACCACCACCAGAAGCAGCAGAGGCCGGTGACGCCACCACAGCCGGAGGGGCATCGTGCCGTCCGCAGCTCAGTACAGGGCCCGCGTCTGCAGGAGCTCCCTAAGGAGTTCACTCCGTTATTCAAACAGCGAACGTCTAAACTGAACTGACCATTTTTTGATCATCGAAACTCTTCGGTCGTTGAATTTCAGTAAAATAGTGTCTGCCAGTTATATAATATTTTGTACGAGCCTCAGTGAAAGAAGTCAATTACATTTTTTACAGAAATTATAGTCTATCTTCGAATTTCACCATATGCTGTTCGAACCTCAGCTTATACGGATAAGAGTTCTGCCAATTTTTATTAAAGGATACTTTGCCTGGCTGAAATTACAAAGAAGTAGGTTCAATTTTCTTTCATATTGGATGAGGTTCTGATAAAATTGAACCGTATAATCAAAGGACCGGTTGTATTTTAGCCCGACCCGACTTTTCTGTCATTAAAATGCAAGACGTGCCTTTTCATTAAAAAGGAAAATTTTGAGTCGATGTAGAATTCTTGCTTCTATTAATTCACAGGTTATGAGCAACGAAAGCTTCGAAGAGTGTTCCCACAAAGTTCCCATTGAAAAGTTCTAAGAGCATCTAGAGTAGAGTTTCATTTGGAGATTTTCTGCCCCAGAAGTTTTCATTTCTATTACGAACTTTTTCGCAATCGTCATGGGAACTGTTGAGGTGCCTGGGGGGTGTATTTTGACTGGTTTATAACTTGCGTTGCTTATTGGGGATTGAAATTATAACATTTCGTAAAATTCCGGCAAATTCATTTTCAGGTTATGCGCGTCGGGAAATTATTTTTAGTTTGCGCGTATTGGCGCCGGTGTCTTGGGCTGCTTGGTATAAGAATTTTTGTCTCATTCCACGCGTTAATTGCGTAGTGACTCACCGGTGGTGACTGAGGGGATTTCTACCATACGAGTACCGCACTCGTAACGAGAAATTTTTACACTTTTTATTTTTTACATGCATTTGATTGAAAACAAATGTGGGCACATTTTCATTAATTTTTTTAACTTCAATTCAAACATTGAGAGTGTTATTTGAGTGGATAATGAACTCAGCGTAGCTTCGTGCATGATTGACTTTTTTTCTGTATTTATGAAGATGGGGCGAGCAGCCTCTGAGGTATGTTGCGTGAGCGTTCATTTATTTGTGTGTGCAAGCCGTTTCCTTGCTGTCATCTTAATTACTTTCTCTAATGTGCGGCTGAGTAATCAAGAATAAAATTGCTCAGACTACAAATAATTTTGCTGAAAGACTCGGAGAATGACATGAATGACGCGTCAGCTCTAACTTGTGGTTCACTAATGTTCAGGAGATGGGTTGAAGAATTTGAAGCAAATCCTCCAATAGTGACAATGAGTTACAAACCACGACACATTTGACGAGTTACCTGGCGTGCTTTCTTAATCTCGGTTAAAGAAGCTTAAACTAACATTGAAGGTAATCTGATTTAATCGTAAAAAGTAATGAATATTTACGTGGGACAGCTCGAACTGGTACTGTACACATACTGCAGTCAAGTCTAGATATAGCTCTAACTTGATATAGCACAAACTGTAGTCAAGTCTACCTGGAAAACTTTACGCCACTAGCAGTACCCCAAGACGACGTAGGTTGTCATTCGGCGCAGGTTGTGGCACGGTGGAGCGCTCGCACAGCAGCCAGCCCTCGGCTGGGTTGGGTGGGTGCGAGTCTCGCAACAGACGCCGCCTCCCACTCGCTGCTGCCCTGCAACTGATGCCAAAATTGCGGGCTCTGGTCTCGGTCAAATGATGTCCTGGGACTTTGTTCTTGGCTTGATACCTTGCGCATTTATGGGCTGAAGTCTCAAACGCTTTCGTTTCGGACTGGCATGCTTGGGTGACCTGGAAAAGGTATCTTAGTTGTTCAAATGAAAGTGGGTGCGCCTAGGGAAATTAATAAAAATATAAGCGAGCTAAAATGGCGAAAAAGGGTTTTTGTAGCCGTAAAATTTGCTAGTAGAGTTTTCACTGGTGTTTTTGCTGTGTTCAGGTTAATTATTATTTTAGCTTGAGAATTTAAACAATTTAAACAATTTAAACAATTTATTTACCACAGGAGATACAGAGGTAGAATGTTTCTTAAGTCTAATACAATGGTCAGAGTTGAGTATAGCTACCTGTGGGCCCGAATAAGTTCAGCGACTTCTAGGGCATCCTACCATTACATTATTCTAGGGCGTACAATAATGTTTAACCTAATTCACTTAGCCTAGTTTCGCATTAGACTGATCAACAGGATAATGAACTCGATATTGATGTTTAATTTTACAATATAGGTCATATGGACAATATTTAACAGTATATTCGATAACGATTTAGGAGCAGACTGAAAATCGGCGATATTACTCATGGCAAATTGCATTATTTGGACCAGACATGTAGGAGGCAGGATTTGACTTGGTGATCTTACACGACTAGTATTCTGATAAGAAGTGAGACTCAAGATTTCTTTTAAGTACCTTGTAAGAATTACTTTCACGGATCTCCGCAGGTATTGAGTTCCAGGTTTTAGTTCCAACGAATAGTATACTATGTTGCGAGCGGGCCTTTGAATAATAAGGAAGCATGAATTTACTTTTATTTCGTGTTAAATGGTCGTGATGACCAGTTTGCGCAGTTAATAACTGTTGAAGGCTATTGTCGCCATCATTAGCTAATGTTTTGTAGATGAAATTGCAGATGGAGATTTTGTAGAGATCCGAGAGTTTAAGTATGTGTGAATTTTTGAATGAATCATTTGTGTGAGCATTATATTCTAGGTTCTTTACCGCTCTGATGGCTCTTTTTTGCAGAGTAAAAATTATATTGGTTTTATTTTTATCAGTTCCATGCCATGCTTCTATTCCGTATTGCAGGTATGGTGAAATGAGCATTCGATAAAGCATTAGTAAGGCTGTTTCAGGCAGGAAATTTTTAACTTTATTCAGGATTCCGATGGATTTTGATAATTTAGAACTAATATGAGTGATGTGCTCTTTGAAGGTCAGATGTTTATCTATTATGATGCTCAGAAATTTACATGAGTTGGTTTCTTTGATTTCACCTTCGCCAATTTTAATGGATGGTAGAGATATATTTTTCTTGTATGAGAACGTAATATAATTTGTTTTATCGATATTAAGGCTTATTTTATTAGCTTTAAGCCACAGTGAAACCTTATGGAGTTCATTATTTATACTCTCCGCAATCGTAGTGGGATTTTCGTTCGGAAGGACCGCGGAAAGCGTACTGTCATCGGCAAAAAGTATGAATTTAAAAAATGATGTAGATTTAATAATATCATTGATAAAAATCAGAAAAAGGAGAGGCCCAAGAACAAATCCTTTTGGAACTCCATGGCTAATTTTCTGTGGGTCCGATTTTGCGTCGTCAATGACAACATATTGCTTCCGATTTGTTAGGTATGATCTGAACCAATCATGGGCAACCCCACGAATGCCATAACAATGAAGTTTCGAGAGTAATATGTTATGGTCCACACAATCGAATGCTTTTCGAAAGTCAAGAAATACAGAGAAGACAGTCTTTCCGTTATCTATATTAGAATAAAGGAATTGTAAATGATTTAATATTGCCTGTGTTGTTGATTTTTTACAGCGAAAGCCGTATTGTTTATCATAGAGAAATGATTTTTGTTCAAAATAAGAGTACACTTTTTTATACACAATTTTCTCGAAAACCTTGCTAATAATTGGTAACATGGAGATAGGTCGATAATTGTTTACGCAGGTTTTTTCACCATTTTTAAAGATAGGGGTTACTCTAGCAACTTTGAGGGAGTTCGGGAAAGTGCCTAGTAAGAGAGACTGGTTAATAATATTGGATATCAGCGGGGCCACAATATCAGCAATTATTTTAAGTATTTTAGTTGGAAACGTTTGTAACCCACTCGATTTATTTTTCATGTTGTTTATGCACGCAATTACATCGGAGGAGTTTGTAGGCGTAAAGAAAAAGAAGTTGTGTTCTCGAATATGATCCATAAATTCCAGGTGATCAGTAGGTTCACTTGGAATACCATTGGCTATAGATTTCCCTACGTTTACAAAGAAGTTGTTGAAGAGATTAGCAATTTCATTCTTCTCATGGGATTTTACATTATCTTGAGTGATATATCCAATTTTCTTTTTTTCGGCGTTATTCGGTTTATAACAAGAGTTAAGGAGGCGCCAAGTCTTTTTAACGTCAGCTTTGAATTGAGTAAACTTGAGGGTAAAGTAGCTCTTTTTTGATGTTCTTATCTGGTTTGTCACATAGTTTCTGAATCGGTTATATGTTTCTCTAGATATTCGCCCTTCGCAAAGGAGGGCTAGGTACGCTTGGCGTTTCTTTATATTTATCACGATGTCTCTAGTAATCCAGGGCTTTTGAAATTCATTCCCCTCAGGGGGATTCAATTATTGTATCTATGGGAATTAACACTCCCCGGTGGATAATGTGAGGGCCCGAGCTAAAGGTTAGGTTGGCTTTCTTCTTTGTTAAACTAGAATAGGTTTTTGTTTTGTTATGGACCATCTTTTTTTCGGTTCACTGCTGTCCTGTTTTTTCAGCACCTACTACTTTCTTCTTCAACTTTGATCTTGTTTCATGAACTTCTTTCTCATCTTACTGTTTCTATGCCCTTTCTGCATAGATTCCCCCATTCTCTCATCTCCATACTATATGGTGCCTTCCTCCTTCCTCTCTTCGATACGCTCTTTTTTTTGTAGCGGTTAGGGAGGCTCAAACTAACTTATAATCTAACCTAATCATGAGAATTCAGTTCTTGTGATGTGGAGAAGCGACCTGTGCGTGGCATTGTAGAATGGTGGAAATATGTGTTAGGATAAAACCCTGAGTATTCTGTGGTACCACTATGCACCTCACATTTTCTCGATACGAGGATAAATGCAATATTTAACAGGAGCACAGGTTCTTGCGGAGCTAGAGGACACTTGAGCTTGTTCGCTCCTTCCAGCATTAGTGAGGCGTCAGCATTAAGACTGTTGTCTTACCAGGATGAGACGAATACAGTAACTCATATCTTCACTATTTGCTCTCACACTGAGAAATACAGTACACGGATAGAAAAAAATAAGTGTGAAACAGAGCACACAGCGTAACTCTAGCACAGGACCCTCTGAAAATTTTAGTTTAGGATTTGGTGAATGTTTTCGCGTCCTAAATTGAAATTTCAAATATCTGATAAATGAATCATTGTGCTAATTTGTTCAATTTCGAAAGTGGAATTCACAAATTTTGAAAATTGGTCAGTATTTACTAGAGTATATTGTGAATTTTTTATCCTCTCATGAGACAGATATTTTTGATTTTAGCTTGTTTCTGATTTTCTCCTTTTTTTGCTACGGCTTTTCGTTTTGTGAGATAAAGATCGATTCCGAGCTCTACCCGCTCAGGGAGATGCAAATATTTATTCCGTGTTTGGGAAATGGCTGTATTAGGGGGAAAATGTTAGGTCCCGAGCTGAGAGTTGGGAAGGCTTTCTTTTTGTTCAAATACAATAGGTGTTATGTTTGGTTCAAGGCCATCTTTTTTTTTGTTCACTGCTGTCCTGTTCTTCTGTACCAATTTCTTTCTTCTTCAACGTTATTTTGTTACATTAACTTCTCGACTTATTGTTTCTATGTGCATACAATCAGATGTGATAACACATCTTGTTCATAGATACCTAATTCTCTTAACTCCATACTAAATGGTAGCTTCCTTCTTCCTCTCTCTGGAATACCTAAGTTATAGTTAATGAGGCTTTAACTAACTTATCTATGCAAAATATTCAACTCCGTACAAAGCAGCGCTTTCATCCATGATCCATTTGGAACACCTTGGTTGTAGTTAGGAATGCTTAAAAATGTATAATTCAGTCGATCTACCCCTCAGGAGGATTCAACTATTGTATCTCCGGGAATTAGCGCTTCTAGGGGGGATGTGTTAGGGTCCAAGTTGAGTTAGATAGGCCTTCTTTTGATAAAATGAAACATATTTTTTTTGTTACGTTAAGAACCACCTTTTTTGTTCACTGCTGTTCTGTTTTTCAGCACCTATTACTTTTTTCTTCAACTTTTATCTTGTTTCATGAACATCTTTGTCATCTTATTGTTTCTACCCCCTTTCTGCATAGATTCCGCGTTCCCTTATCTCCATACCAAATGGTGCTTTCTTCCTTCCTCTCTTCGGAACGCTTTTTCAGCTGTTAAGGAGACTTTAAACTAACATCTGATATGATGCTCAGTCGACCCATTGGGTGCCTCCGTAAGGCAGGGCGGGTCCGCACTACAACTCCAGGGGCGCCTTCTCATATGAATGTCGCTGTGTACCACTGGTGCCGCAGCGCGTGTCGTGGTGGTTGTGGGCTCAGGAATTATGCGGCGAATTAATGTGATGGCTTCGAGTGCAGGTACGAGGGCTGGGAAGTCCAACTGTAAGTTTCTTTTGACAAGCCGTGCAGAAATGTATGAATTCGTTAAATCAAATATATTAGTTGGGATGTATGTATTTCCTGAAGCGGATTAATTATTTGAGTAGAATAAATTAACCGAATTGGATTTAATTTAATCGAATTAGTTGATTCTGATACATTAGTTGATTGATAAAAATAAGTTGAATTGAATTAATCCGTTAAATCTGATTCATTAGTTGAATCGAATTAATCAGTAGAATTGAGCAAATGAGTTGAATCGAATTGCTCAATGCAATTGAAGCAAGCAAGTTGAATCAGTAGAATTGGGCAAATTAGTTCAATCGAATCAATTGAACGAAGAAGCGAAATGGCATTCTTTAAGAAACGAATGTGCCGTAGTCACATTTTCATTTAGATTCCCTCGAAGAACAAACGCAGCGATGTTGCTGTGTTAGGTTTTGCGCGTAGTTTAATGTGCAAATGGTTGGCTAGGCCAGTGGATGCATTAAGATGCACAATTTTCACGCTCCGACGAATAAACACACATTGCTCTGCTCAGAGAGACAAGGGCAGTGGGCTGTACGAGCGCGCAAGGCAGCGTCGTACTGAAGGTAGTCTGTCAACTTCACGCAAGTACTGAGTAGGGTTTGATCTTTCCGAGTTCCCCATGCAGTCCTTACAATTTGTAATTGCAATGTTGGTTTAGACTTGCAGGAGTTTTTATTGCCTAACGGAGTAACTGTAGTAACATTTCATATGTTGAAAGGAATGGATTATGCTCGTAAAACAGTGACCTTAATTATTTAATAGTAGCCGCGGCAGCGTAAGCATTGGGCGTTCTGTAAATATCAACTCGGTAAACAATACCACAAATAAGTACGGTACCACAAATACATTCAGTACAACAAATAAATACAATGCCTCAAATAAATACAATGTCGCAATTAAATACAATGCCACAAATAAATACAATGCCTCAAATAAATACAATGCCTCAAATAAATACAATGTTGCAATTAAATACAATGCCACAAATAAATACAATGCCACAAATAAATACAATGCCACAAATAAATACAATGCCACAAATAAATACAATGCCACAAATAAATGCAATGCCGCAAATCAATGCAATGCCGCAAATCAATGCAATGCCACAAATCAATGCAATGCCGCAAATCAATGCAATGCCGCAAATCAGTGCAATGCCGCAAATTAATGCAATGCCACAAAGTAATGCAATGCCACAAATTAATGCAATGCCACAAATTAATGCAATGCCACAAATTAATGCAATGCCACTACTCAGTACAATATACCACTTGGTATAATTTACTATACGGCAAATAAATACAATACCGCAACTCATTATACAAAACATACATACACATACATATACCAGGCTTTTCCTCCCTACGGGAGGGTAGCCGACAGCAGGCCACAATCATCACTCTTAGCACTAGGAGGCGATAGAGGCAGCACTGGCCGCACCAGACTGCCAGGATCAGCAGCAGCCCAGCACAATCACCTTCCACAGTCAGGCCCGACAGCCAGTCAGGTGATTTTAGTGATACAGGGAAATTATTTTAGTCACTAATACCATTGGTATTTTCACTAATACCATTGGTATTTTCACTAATACCATTGGTATTATCACTAATACCATTGGTATTATCACTAATACCATTGTGAGAGAATCAGGGGGTTTAATTCTGAATAAATAGGCGTTTGATATTAAGTAATTAATTTGTACTCAAAACGAGGAATGGTTTGATTCTTTATGAGCCGTCCAATAGAGCTACGAGTCTTTGGAGACGGTAGGTAATCTGAAACTACTCCTCGCTAAGTCAGACCGTTGCGCTGCGGGTGAGATGGTTATTGGTTCGATCCCGTTTCTGGGCGCTATACTTATTGGAGCAAGCCGCTCTCTTGGTGATGCAGAAAACGGTGGAGACAATAAGGAGAGATAATGACGGAGACCCTCCCTTTGGAGCTTACTCAATGTGCGTGTTTCTTCTCATCCCTTTCTCTTATGTTTTTTCAAGTGCTGAAAATCACTGGTGATTCAAAACGCTATTATAAAGAAAAAAAAACAACTAAAATGTATTTTTTTAATGGCATTGGAAATCGTTTGAACATTTCTCACCTAAAGCCAAAAATTAGACCAAAACTTTAAATTGTTTGACTCATACTCACAAATATTTGCCTTGTAATTTCTTCATTCCTACAATTTTCACTAAACAATGGAGTCTTGTTTCCGTATTGATTACAATGCTTATATTTGGCGAATATTTAATATTTCTTATCAAAATATTCCTCTGGAGCTATGTCTGTTCAATCCTGGGTCACATTTACATTATAGAGAAAATAAAGCAAACCGAACGATCGTATCCGAAGTTGCTTTTCACTGTGCAGGTAAAGCGCATGTAAGTAAATACGGTCATCTTTGACACCGCTCTGTTTGAAAGCTTCGAGCATGACGAACAAGGGAAGGTTTACATCAGAAGTCGGAGCGTTTGTCCCATGCGAAGGAAGATTCCAGTTTTTCATAGCTGTGTATAACTGAGCCGCGCGACGAACAACCGCTTTATAGAGCGGCTTTGGAGCTTCAAAACTCGCAAAAAGTGACCGTCGCATCGGATTAAACGCTTCGTTCTCGTTAATCCGCACCTGCAGAGGCGATATGTTTCCAATTCTTAGCGCATTGGTAAACCATCCAGTGATTTTACCAGGCGTGGCCTCTTTACTGCTGCCCATTATTGCACTATCCAGTGGTTTTACGCGACGTAGTTAGCATACTGCTGCCCATTATTGCACTATCCAGTGATTTTACATGACGTAGCTTACATACTGCTGCCCATTATTGCACTATCCTGTGATTTTAAATGACGTAGCTTACATACTGCTGCCCATTATTGCACTATCCTGTGATTTTACATGACGTAGTTTGCATACTGCTGCCCATTATTGCACTATCCTGTGATTTTACATGACGTAGTTTGCATACTGCTGCCCATTATTGCACCATCCTGCGATTTTACATGACGTATAGCTTACATACTGCTGCCCATTATTGCACTATCCAGTGATTTTACATGACGTATAGCTTACATACTGCTGCCCATTATTGCACCATCCAGTGATTTTACATGACGTAGTTTGCATACTGCTGCCCATTATTGCACTATCCAGTGATTTTACATGACGTATAGCTTACATACTGCTGCCCATTATTGCACTATCCAGTGATTTTATGTTGCGATATGAGAAAGGGGTGGGGTTTAGGACCCCCTTCCCAAACGCTGAGGGAATTTCAACCCCCGCACAATTAGAATATTATACTTTCATGCTTGCGCACACCTGCATACCAGACATGGAGAATAAAAGAATTTGAAAGATTTAACATGAATTTATTTTAGAACACGTGGATTTGAATACGACACATGAATGAAAGATTCAGGCTCGAAAACTATTGAATGCCAGCGAACGATCACATGATGTAACGCGAGACACAGTTTCTTGGTGATCGTCATACGGGGAGATTACGTACAAGCAAAAATAAATTTGAAGCATAAAAAGAACATCCTAGCTAGCGCACACATGAACTAAATGGTGATGCCAAAAGGGAATAGAACCTGGTGGTCGCAGCAAGGTGTCGGTGGCCATTAAACTTCACAGGCTGCCAATTCATAATACACATTACGCGCCAAAAATGGATTTTTACATCCCTGCGTGCCTCTGCTTCTTTCCTTCTTCACAATTACAACTGGAGTTAATTCCCTGTCGTCGGCCTGTTGAGGCTCGAACACAGCCTTCAGGCTTCCACATTAGCGTTGAATACCCGTTGGCTGCCCGCTGCAAGGCTGCGAACGATAGGCCGGTTGTGGCGCTACAGGCCCTCGGATGTTAGGCGTACACAGCCCAAGTCTCCGCGATATCTCAGCTGCCGCGCAGGCCAGCTATCCCCACCCGCCTGTGAAAATTTTTATCTTAAGTAACTAGCTCTATTTGAATTTTTATTCCCTGCAATACACCTACTTCACATGGCATTGATCGAATTACTTCTTTACTCCCCTTTAATTCTCAAACTCAATCATAATTTATTTCCCTCTGTAATCAATCCGGATGAGTATTTTACCCCCGCTTCACAAAACAAATCACAAAGCACTTTGTTACATAAAACATCAAGCCTGTACTTCAATAATAAAACACGAATATTCTGATTCCCCATTTTATGCCGTCTCAAAACAAATCCCCTATGAGAAATGATCATTTTTACCGTCATACTAAAAGCCCAATGCAAACCATCCTGTTTGAGAGAATCAATGTAATCAAAAAAAGCAAATAACAATAATTAGCATTCTGCAAATTACTGCTTCCAGAAGTTAGACGTACTATGCTTCGATGACTCCACATGTATTATCAAGCTAAATTAACAAAGTTTCTCACCTCTCCTCTCCTCTCAAGCAACCTACATCTTCCACAGCACAAGGCAAAATAGACCGGTTACCCGCCTTTCTAAGTTTATATACTCCGCCGCACTATAGCTACGTCCCGGCAGAGTGCAGGCCTTTGAAAGTGCGTGGCTTCTCCCTATTGGATGGTTCTCACGCGTCACCCATGACGTGTTCCCTGCGTCATAAAACTTGGTATTGCTACGCGCATTTCCCTCTAACACATTCTTCTGAGATGCATATTTTCCATGGTTCCCCTTCTCGTTGGTAATTAATTTTAACCTATTGTTTTCCTATACTACACAATCAAGTTGTCCTTGTGTGATACTATGTGTAGTTTTCGAGCTAGCTCTTTACACAGACGCTACCCCCTACGTACTCCTCCTTTCTCCTCCCGGTTTCCGACTGCGTCGTGCCTGTGCTGCTTATATATGCCTAATATCAATTATTTCTTAACACATCCCCACGCGCTCCACAAAAATTTGATCCAACGGGTCAAATTTTCTATGCCAATATCAAATTTTTATAAGGTCGCAACTTCCATCCGTACTTTGCATACCCGCAAAAATGAACATAACTCTCACGTTATTATGTTGTTGACGCACGCTGACGTTGATACACATAGACGTATGACGTTAATGAAGACATCTCGCATTGGGTTACTATGACCTCCTAAGCTCCAAAAATCACGTCGAAAAGAAAACATTCTAGAACTCGAAGGAAAACACAGCTAACATAACACACATATCGGGCACATAGACACAAGACTATTGAAACACACACATGGCATTTAATATTGAAACACACACATGACATTTAATATTGAAACACACACAAGACATTTATCTTATTTGTCGGCTTGCCTTCGGCAACACCAACGACATTGGAGATTGTTTAATAGGCGTGTTCATTACGAGGCAATACATTATCGCGCTTATAAGCCACCTAACCACATATCTCAAATTTTGGGGCAATGTTTCACCCTTGAATATCTTCTTATTTATCCTCAGCTCGTTCTCCTTTCAAGCAGTGGTGCATCATTATTGTTATCATCCTCAACAGCATTATCAGCATTATTATTACATTTTCTCGGCAAACGTTATCATCAAAGGGGGGCCCTCTGGGTAATCAGGATTTGTAACATACTAATATTTCATTGTAGATTTACTCAAGTACTCCATCCTTGCGTTACGCTATCGGCGCGAAAAAAAGTTCGTTGAAACCATCCTTGCTTCACGCTATCTGCGCGAAAAAGTGTTCGTTGACATTATCCTTGCGTCGCGGTTTACGCGGAAAGTAGACATCGCGTTTTCGCGGAAAATCTGTAGATTCCATCGTCGGCGGTCGTCAGCTCAAGATCATTTCTGATAATAAACCTACTTTCAGAGGTCAACTTCATGAGTAACGCTTTTTTTACGCCTAACTTTCTCACTTTGGTGATCGAGAGACTGCGTACTGTTTAGTTCCTCCATATACTAGTTGATTTCTCGCATTCGTTTCAAGCCTGCTCAGATTGGGGCAGAAGTGAGTCACAAGAATTTCTAATTAAATTAATTAAGTACAGGTATCCATAACGAACTACAGACAAAGTCAACAATACATCGACGGTGTCGCTGATCAGTTACTTTCACCTAACTTCCTAAAAATGGATACAAAAAGATAACATATGCACAGACGAGAGAGTTACCAGGTCGGCCGACATCCCGTGTGCTCTTATAAAAATATAGAGTGTTAACATTCATCAGACGTACGCCACACTGCCGTGCACTGCAGTTTTAGGCGATCAAATTACTCGTCAACACCCACAAAATCATGAGAAAATTACAATCACATCCTAATTCACCAGATTTACCCAGCCTTTGCGACAGTTTATCCTTCATTCATATTATGTCATTCCACTCGAAGAGACGTCGTTGAACTTTCATGATATCAATGTATTTACATAACTCGGGAGCCTGCAGTATGTTTGCCGTTCAATGACGGAGACAGTGTTGTATCAGCTTAACATAACTATTATACAAAGACAATTAAATTAGCATATCCGTCGATGTTGGAGTACGAACAGTTTGACTGCCTGCAACATCCCTATGCGAAGGGAACAACCAAAACTTCAACACATGAACGCTGCGACAACTCACACCAAATTGTATCCAAAGTCAGTTAGTCAATCAGGTGGTCTAAATCCGGTAAACATCGCAGTTACTCAAACTCAGAAAATAGGACATGCTTTATTTCTTCAGCTGCGCCACTGCAAATGTAGGTCAAATCCGCAGTTCCCATTCTCGTTCCCTCACTCAACGTTCACCAGGCGTAAGAGAGCCAAAGTTCTCAGCAACGCTCATAAGAGATTCAAAATTAAGGAACAGTTCTTATCCTATAACACTAAAAAATTAATGAACTATCACCAGCACCTCAAAATTCACGAGAGTCCGCCTGATCGAAAGACGCAACAAGAAAAACCAGCAAACATTCCTACGTGAAATTCAGTGCAAAGGATTAAGTTCATCTTATTATACTACGATGCCGTGTAATTTCTGAAATAATTTACAATTTCTGCAGGGAACCCTGAATGATATTCACGCATTTATTAATCTACTTGTTCCTTATCCAGCCTGCCCAGAGTCTGACCTTCTCGACATCACCAACACAAGAAACCTTTGCATTACTTACTCTGATTCTTTTTATTTAGCTGATACAGGAATAGCACAGGGGATTTTTCTTTGCAAATTCTACAACTCGTAAAAAAAACAGAGACACCAAAAAAACGAGCTGTACTATTTTAAAGTCCAATTCCCTGCCATTGAAGTTCAACACATTTTAAATAATAACACCAGTAATATTTCTACTTTATTTCCTATAGCATTCTGTATTCTTGCGTTCACACAATACCACACGAGTAATTAAAAGATGAGAATCGACGAACGCAAAATTTTTTTATTGCCCTGGGATCAGAACAGTAATAAAACTTACACACGTCTCCTCCGCTTCGCATCCTCCATCTCTAGCACACGCATTAGCACAAAATTACCGTTTATTCATTACAGTGCGCAACTATCATTCATTACTAAAAAATTTTCCAACAAAATCAAGGCTTCACTTCAATATATTGTATATTTTCATCGTAGAAAATAGCATATTCCAATGAGCTCAATTTATTCAATATAGTTATGTGGACACATTCTCGATATAACCTCGCAATTCGCTTGGAATTGCGGGCGAAATTGTTACCATCATTTTATTTTTTCCAAAAAATATGAAGATTCAAATAATGTCCCCTCACTGAACATGAAATTCACACATAGAACATTGCGAACGAATGCATAAATCATTAATTTGACATCGTAACTCGTGAGTTTTACTGAGGTTGAGTGAATAAACGCACCTAGGGGTTCGTAGATTCTGGCATCCCCAGCAACGTCAAAAGAATCCTGTCTCACACTTGAAACAATCTGAAGGCTTCGTTAATCACCCCACCTGCAGACGTAGCAAAAATAGAATCTTGAATTCAATGGGCGATTCAGTTGATGAATGAAAATTCCCTCCTCGCTTATATGCACTTACTTAGTCAAAAGAAATTGGCATTGGCCACTCCACGTGTTGATTTTAAACTAAGTACACTTAAAATAATATTCCTTCCCAACTAGAGGAACTGGGATTGAACCACACTTAAATTAATGTGCCACACACGGTTGACATCTTCAAAATTATGTTCTTCCATGAATCTGAATAAACTGGAGCATGACACGGCAAAGAATTCTGTGCCCAAAAATAGAGAAAGCCACAAACAGAAACACAATTAATTAGAACTTAGGGCCGTTACTGCCTCAATTATTCATGTCACGCATAGACAATGTGGCACCCTGTACTGATAAATGTAGCTATCACTTATTAACAAGCAATCCAAATTCTCAATTTTAAATTAAGGAGTTTAGCATCATGCTATTGGGAACGGAGAAATCATGACAAAGGGGTTTACTTCAACTAACACATGTGTAGGCAGTATTCATATATTTTTAAGTAAGTAACTAAACTATGTCAAGAATTAGCTGCGTAGCATCTCAGAGATCCCACACACATTCTTAAAAATCCACCACACTAAATTATCGATAATCCTACATTCCGTCACTTAACTCGGTTTACTCCTACGATTGGGAAGGTGATATTTACTCTGCCTATGATAGCAAGAAAGATTGAATTTCAAAACAATTCCATTATCTTTATCAGATGTTAAATTTTTATAATAAAAGTATTCAAATATTAGCGAATTTAAATGTGAATCACGTTATTAAATTTTCGACAAATTTTACATTACGTTGCGCAGCAGCTGCTATGAACTGAATTCATACGACGCTTCTATATTTGTCCTCAGATATTTTGGCGAAGGCGTTTTCCCACTAAATTAAAGCATTAATTTCCTGCGCCACTTACTTCTATCTCTACACAAAATTTAGCAAAACGTAATTGGTGGATCAATAATGGCTACATTCAAAATTCACCGCACATAATTTCACCCAACACATTGTCGAGAAAAGTTTTTGCTAATATGTTATTTTAGAAAAAAAAATGCAGCAGAATTAATTCTTTCAAAGTACATGTACAATGTTCGAAACACCATGGCACTCACCTATGCTTTTTAATTAAAATTCAATGATAATGGCTGCACCTCAGAACTCGAAGGTATTATGATGGATTTTACATGCTCCTAAAAACAAAATCTACCCAGAAGCTTCAGCATCGCCGTTTTAAGATAAGGGTTGAATTCACTGCAAAAGGATCAAAGTTACTGATGGTACTTTTCTCTCATGACGTGTAGAAAATTTAATGGCAACGTGTAATACAACCCAAAACCTGCACACTAATTCACGTTCATTTCAACGAGTCACTCAGAACGGTCTGGCCGCAGCAATGAGAGCTTCAAACTTACTTCAAATATTAAACTGCACTCAAAAGGACCCGGGAGACCAGCACACATTGAAATATACATTGAACTACTCTGTATTACACAGCAAGAAAATTTGATTTGAAGGAACATTCTATCACCGTGGGTCAGAAAATATAAATTGTGGAATTTTAGGTCTCAAATGTCATTAACAAAGGTATGCATCACGTTGATAAGGCTTGTCAGAAAATTACTGTGGTAATAAATTCACACGACAGCGCACAAAATTTTCTACTAATCACTTTAATTCAATGCATGCGGGATGGTAAATTCCAAGTTGATTAATTACCAGAAATTCCTAAACACTGCAAAATATCGAATCGTTTCAAAGCTTCAACTGAGACAATCAGGTTTTATAAAAATTAAACCATAAAATCCGGAGCCAATGCTACAAACTCAATCCCGAGTATATACTACAAGTCGATAAATCCACATAAATGCAGCACACAGAAAGTTCTTATCCCACACATGAACAAGAGGTAATCAAAGAAAAAGAAAAATTCGAGAGCCAGCCCCTGCACAACAAAATGTTACTGCTTTTATATTTCAACGCACTCAGACAAAATTCTAACAATACTGCACTCTCAATGGCTAACCCTTTGCTGCCCAACGGTCTGTCATTTAAATCTGTTAGAGCTGCAAAGCGTACGCGAAGATTCAATACAATACAAGTTCTTGCAACTCACTGTGCAGTTATTTGAATGACTTTGTTGGAAGATCATTACACACAAAATTTTTAGCAACTGCAAAGTATTACAGAAAACATTCGGATAAAATTAATTGTGAAAGAAATGTTTAATAATGTTTTAATGGGGCACTTCACATCAATGATGAATACGCAACGCGTGTGATGTTGGTGATATGTATGCACTTCGAAACAGCAATAGACTATGACAGCAATAGACAATGCTACTCCGACTCAGTGGGCTCACTTTAATTAGTTCCCGAAAAAGTCTAACCACAGCTTTTAAGAAATCTTCCAGCCTGGCCCACAGACAGCTCGGCCGGTTTCAAGCCGCGGCATTTACCCAACAGATTCGGCTGCACACAACGTGAATGTCAGGGAATGGCACATGTAAGATTGTGTTTAACATTGAGTACTCACTCGACACAATTTGATAATTAATGCGTTACTTGAAGGGTCATTACAACAGTTAAAGATTTTTGAGGCAACTGAAAATGCTTAAAAAACAAATGTTGAGAAAAATTCCATACAGAAATGCAGATAGCACGCTAAATAACCCGAGCAAAAAAAACGGTACAGGAAGAAATATCTGTTTAATATCGGGCACTTGTTCGACTAAATTCAATGTTTAAGAGAGCATCACACACAAAAAAAATTTCAAGACAATGAATGATTACTCAATACTCCAATACTCATGCTCTTCGCATAGATGTCGGGCTCACCCGGTTCTAGGCACAATTCATTCATCCTGAACATTACTAGAAGATATAAAAAATTTTTGGAGTAATTCGCGTCGCAGCACAAAAAATGCGGCCGATTTCACTTATTAATGCACACCGATTACTTCTACCCATAACACATTTAATTGTAATTTTTCCACTGAAGAATGAAAGAATTTAATCATGATGACTGCACTTCAGCATTTGACAAGACTTTGGATGGTTTTGCAAGTCCAAGAAATGAAATAATTCAATAAAAAGAAGCATTTAACTGACACACTAGATGTCATGACAAATTTGAGCCAAGAATTCAATATTGAATCTGAATCGTTCATTGTGTTAAGAGAGTTTTCAATAGAAATGTGGCATTCAATCTTTACTTGACTTAGTAAGCGCTCTCCAATCACCTAAATTTGAGCCACACGCGCTGTGGTTGAGTCGCCGAGCCACACATTCCTATGCATTTATGACTCCAGCTCAATGGCAGGCAATTACACCACGGAACTGCAGTTCCTCAAGGAAAGGCTCACAGCCACAACTTTCGGCTGTGCTCCACGGCTTGTTATTGAAATGAATTAAACCACAATGAGCAAGCGAAACATAATACCGGCTCAATCTTTGCAAAACGATTGAACAATTATCTGAATTCTTTCTTGAGGGATCATTAAAAAATTGTATACTTTTTTTAGGCAACTGAAAATGATGAAAAAAAATTCTCCATGCTAATATACAGTCAGTACGCTCGCATAGTATAATCAATATTTTTCCTGTTGCGATATGAGAAAGAGGTGGGGTTTAGGACCCCCTTCCAAAACGCTGAGGGAATTTCAACCCCCGCACAATTAGAATATTATACTTTCATACTTGCGCACACCTGCATACCAAACATGGAGAATAAAAGAATTTGAAAGATTTAACATGAATTTATTTTAGAACACGTGGATTTGAATACGACACATGAATGAAAGATTCAGGCTCGAAAACTATTGAATGCCAGCGAACGATCACATGATTTAACGCGAGACACAGTTTCTTGGTGATCGTCATACGGGGAGATTACGTACAAACAAAAATAAATTTGAAGCATAAAAAGAACATCCTAGCTAGCGCACACATGAAATAAATGGTGATGCCAAAAGGGAATAGAACCTGGTGGTCGCAGCAAGGTGTCGGTGGCCATTAAACTTCACAGACTGCCAATTCATAATACACATTACGCGCCAAAAATGGATTTTTACTTCCCTGCGTGCCTCTGCTTCTTTCCTTCTTCACAATTACAACTGGAGTTAATTCCCTGTCGTCGGCCTGTTGAGGCTCGAACACAGCCTTCAGGCTTCCACATTAGCGTTGAATACCCGTTGGCTGCCCGCTGCAAGGCTGCGAACGCTCGGCCGGTTGTGGCGCTACAGGCCCTCGGATGTTAGGCGTACACAGCCCAAGTCTCCGCGATATCTCAGCTGCCGCGCAAGCCAGCTATTCCCACCCGCCTGTGAAAATTTTTATCTTAAGTAACTAGCTCTATTTGAATTTTTATTCCCTGCAATACACCTACTTCACATGGCATTGATCGAATTACTTCTTTACTCCCCTTTAATTCTCAAACTCAATCATAATTTATTTCCCTCTGTAATCAATCCGGATGAGTATTTTACCCCCGCTTCACAAAACAAATCACAAAGCACTTTGTTACATAAAACATCAAGCCTGTACTTCAATAATAAAACACGAATATTCTGATTCCCAATTTTATGCCGTCTCAAAACAAATCCCCTATGAGAAATGATCATTTTTACCGTCATACTAAAAGCCCAATGCAAACCATCCTGTTTGAGAGAATCAATGTAATCAAAAAAAGCAAATAACAATAATTAGCATTCTGCAAATCACTGCTTCCAGAAGTTAGACGTACTACGCTTCGATGACTCCACATGTATTATCAAGCTAAATTAACAAAGTTTCTCACCTCTCCTCTCCTCTCAAGCAACCTACATCTTCCACAGCACGAGGCAAAATAGACCGGTTACCCGCCTTTCTAAGTTTATATACTCCGCCGCACTATAGCTACGTCCCGGCAGAGTGCAGGCCTTTGAAAGTGCGTGGCTTCTCCCTATTGGATGGTTCTCACGCATCACCCATGACGTGTTCCCTGCGTCATAAAACTTGGTATTGCTACGCGCATTTCCCTCTAACACATTCTTCTGAGATGCATATTTTCCATGGTTCCCCTTCTCGTTGGTAATTAATTTTAACCTATTGTTTTCCTATACTACACAATCAAGTTGTCCTTGTGTGATACTATGTGTAGTTTTCGAGCTAGCTCTTTACACAGACGCTACCCCCTACGTACTCCTCCTTTCTCCTCCCGGTTTCCGACTGCGTCGTGCCTGTGCTGCTTATATATGCCTAATATCAATTATTTCTTAACACTTACATGACGTATAGCTTACATACTGCTGCCCATTATTGCACCATCCAGTGATTTTACATGACGTATAGCTTACATACTGCTGCCCATTATTGCACCATCCAGTGATTTTACATGACGTAGTTTGCATAATGCTGCCCATTATTGCACCATCCAGTGATTTTACATGACGTAGTTTGCATACTGCTGTCAATTATTGCACTATCCAGTGATTTTACATGACGTAGTTTGCATACTGCTGCCCATTATTGCACCATCCAGTGATTTTACATGACGTAGTTTGCATACTGCTGCCCATTATTACACTATCCAGTGATTTTACATGACGTAGTTTGCATACTGCTGCCCATTATTGCACCATCCAGTGATTTTACATGACGTAGTTTGCATACGGCTGCCCATTATTGCACTATCCAGTGATTTTACATGACGTAACTTGCATACTGCTGCCCATTACTGCACTATCCAGTGATTTTACATGAGTATAGCTTACATACTGCTGCCCATTATTGCACCATCCAGTGATTTTACATGACGTAGTTTGCATACTGCTGCCCATTATTGCACCATCCAGTGATTTTACATGACGTAGTTTGCACACTGCTGCCCATTATTGCACCATCCAGTGATTTTACATGACGTAGTTTGCGTACTGCTGCCCATTACTGCACTATCCAATGATTTTACATGACGTAGTTTGCATACTGCTGCCCATTACTGCACTATCCAGTGATTTTACATGACGTAGTTTGCATACTGCTGCCCATTACTGCACTATCCAGTGATTTTACATGACGTAGTTTGCATACTGCTGCCCATTACTGCACTATCCAGTGATTTTACAAGACGTAGTTTGCATACTGCTGCCCATTACTGCACTATCCAGTGATTTTACATGACGTAACATGCATACTGCTGCCCATTATTGCACTATCCAGTGATTTTACATGACGTAACTTGCATACTGCTGCCCATTACTGCAGTGTCCAGTGATTTTACATGACGTAGCTTGCATACTGCTGCCCATTGTTGCACCATCCAGTGATTTTACATGACGTAACTTGCATACTGCTGCCCATTTCTGCAGTGTCCAGTGATTTTACATGACGTAGCTTACATACTGCTGCCCATTATTGCACCATCCACTGATTTCATTAAGCGTAATGCCAAACTGCTCCTTTATGCTACCCACAATAAGTCAATTTAATTTGGATACTAAGCTAGTATATAAAGGAGGATGTAATGTGATTGTATTATATATTCACCATAAGAATGTGATGGAAGTATTTCATTCCAGTTTTAGGAAATAATATGGAGTGCGACGGTTACCAGTAAGTGTGCAAGTTCGATTGTGAAGCTAGTAGTAACATTATCAAACTTTGAAAACATTATACAAATGACCTAGAGTTGTCAGCAGTAAAATAATTATTAAAACAATTGGTTCACCAATTACCCCCGTTAACACCTGGGTTTTAACCTGGCAAAAGATTTTGTTCCAATCTTAATGCCCCTTGCTACTAGTAGGAACAATATGTGTTTCATTCTGAGAAAAGTAGTTATATTAATGATTTCATCTTAACATTTCCTATAATTCTAGCATGGCATTGGTTATAGTTATAGTTGTTCAATGGTAAAAAACGTACCAAAATAGGAACAGCATTCCCAGCATCACTGCCTCGTTCTGGGAGTTGCTGCTACTCTGAACCTGCTCATGTAATTTTGGCGTTTCATGTGCTTTGTACCTCGAATTAACTCAGTTTTATGCATAATTTCATCATGAGAAGCTGAAAGATCAGATGATATTTCATGCTCGCGCAGACGATTCCCTTCGGGGATGCAGCTGTTCTGCTTACAGGAATTGGAGGCTATGCGACAACTTGTGACACGCTCAGCAACGCGCGTGTGCAGCGCTTTTGCTCCACGGGTCTGTTTAAAAAATGTATCCACTGACCGATGTATCTATGATACAACAGTTCTGATGCGTGGTTGTGGTATCGTATGTACTCACATCGGTCAGTGGATGCAGCTCTTGCAGACACCCTGTGTAGCTTACGCATTGAGAATCACACTGACCCCAAAGTACGGTCACGAGTGGCAGATATGAGTAGGCCTTTACGAACCTGTCCATGAAATTGAAATGGTTCTGGATGAAGATTCGTCATAAATGTGCAGAAATCAGAGCACCAGAATATAATTTTTATTATTATTTGAATACTATTTTTTGGTTCTAGTAATACAGTTGTTCGTATAGATGACGTACACGTATTTTAAAGACATGAACAACTCTTTTGTTATTTATGAAAATCGTTATTCATGCAAGCTTTCCTTTAATTTTTTATTGAAGTGATAACTTTACGTTTGGTGAATGTGTATCTCTGTCCTTTATTTATTCATTCTATAACGCACTGTTGAATGAAATGCAAGCTCGTCAGAGTTGACTCAGAGTCTCCGTTCAAAGTACACTTCGCATTACGCGTAACGAAGACTATCCTTGGTCACTTGGTGTAACACGCAACAAAAAGTATCCTTTGTTCTCTTTTCCTGCCGAGAAACCGGTCGGGAGGCTTGCAAAAATGAATTGACATACCTCATCGATAATGCGTCTCTTTTTTACGAGTGTGATAGCGAGTGACTCGTACGCAAGAGCTGCCGTCGTGTCGCTCTAATTAGGGAGACATTCGCGCGGCGGGAGCGTCACCAAATTGGGCGGCTGGCGCGTCACCAAACTGGGCGGCGGGAGCGTCACCAAATTGGGCGGCTGGGGCGTCACCAAATTAGGCGGCTGGAGCATCACCTAATTGGGCGGCTGGAGCATCACCTAATTGGGCGGCTGGAGCGTCACCAAATTGGGCGTTGGAGCGTCACCAAATTGGGCGGCTGGTGCGTCACCAAATTGGGCGCCGCGCGGAGCAACTTCTGCGAGATGCCGATTGTTGCAAGAGCGATTGTCGCACTGCTGCTGCTGCTGCTGCTGCTGCTTGATTGGTGCGTGTGATTGTGATCGTCGTCTACGACACACTGCTGCTTGATTGATGTTGAGATTGCGATTGTCGTCTTCATCTCATTTGAAGCGTAGAGTGTAAGGATAAAAATTATCCCCATGTATTCATTACATTAATCAAATATCATCTTCATTGAATTGAATATTTCGGAATAATTTTTGTTTTTAATAGTTGCGGTTCGTCGAAAATGATGGCGATTTATCCACATTGGAGTTGGCTTCGTTTTAGATTTTTTGTGGAGGATTGAGCTCTGGAAGGGGAGACACCTATTGTATTTATGGGAATTTGCGCTCCCGTGGGGAAAATGTGTGGTCCCTAGCGGAGTGTTACTTAGGCCTTCTTTTTGTTGAAATAAAATATGTACGAGTTTTTGTTTTGTTTATGACTATCTTTTTTCGGTTGCTCTCTAGTTTTTCTGCACCACTGTCTGTTTTCTTCAACTTTTATTTTGTTTCGTAGCCTTTTTTCTTCAACTGGGCGGGTTGGGAGTCCTTCTTCAACTGTTTCTGCGCGCAGGGGATCTAGCGTAGGAACACGCCTTGTGCATGGATTCCGCATTCTTTTAACTCTATGCTAGAGGGTGCCTTCATCCTTCCTCACTTTGAACGCCTTTGTTGCGGCTGTAGAGGCTTAAACTAACTTGTCTAACTTTACCGCGGAGGATTGAGTTATTAGAATTTTAGAGAGATATTGCACAGCGCTCATCCTGTCTTAAGTAATGACTCGATCGAATCCTGGCTACCTATCACTGGATAAGAATTTGTTTGCCGAGTCATTTCATGCGGTAGTACAGTTAATTAATTGTTGAACAGCATCTTCATTTGTTACTTTATTACACCTGCAAAGATGAGTGAGATACAAACAAACAGCAGTGAAGTGAGCGCCCATCAGAGGGTGCATGTATGCTCCAGTACCGTTCTTTGGGGCCGCCGGAAATAAGTCGCTAGAAAATATATTTCTTTTCTCAAGAGTATTTCTGGGAACCCTTATTGTCTTTGGAATGGAATTCTTATGAGTAACAAAAGTTTAGTGAACTTAAAAATGTAGATAGAGATGTTTCAAGAAAATATTATTTCTTAGAGGTTGTTTTTACCAGAAGCCCTTATTCATTTAAATGCACAAATTTGATGAGTAATGAAAATTGAGCGAATGTAGAGATGTAGGCAAGCAGCACAGCACGTTACAATATAAGTTATACTGTGAAACATGTTTGGGTACACTATATAGCAGTGGTGTACCTGCACCAGGGTTGTGTGTACCTGCACCAGGGTTGTGTGTATCTGCACCAGGGTTGTGTACCTGCACCAGAGTTGTGTGTATCTGCACCAGGGTTGTGTGTACCTGCACCAGGGTTGTGTGTACCTGCACCAGGGTTGTGTGTACCTGCACCAGGGTTGTGTGTATCTGCACCAGGGTTGTGTACCTGCACCAGGGTTGTGTGTATCTGCACCAGGGTTGTGTGTACCTGCACCAGGGTTGTGTGTACCTGCACCAGGGTTGTGTGTACCTGCACCAGGGTTGTGTGTACCTGCACCAGGGGTGTGTGTATCTGTACCAGGGTTGTGTACCTGCACCAGGGTTGTGTGTACCTGCACCAGGGTTGTGTGTATCTGCACCAGGGTTGTGTACCTGCACCAGGGTTGTGTGTACCTGCACCAGGGTTGTGTGTACCTGCACCAGGGTTGTGTGTACCTGCACCAGGGTTGTGTGTACCTGCACCAGGGTTGGGAGTACCTGCACCATGGTTGGGAGTCCCTGCACCAGGGTTGGGTGTCCCTGCACCAGGGTTGGGAGTACCTGCACCAGGGTTGGGAGTACCTGCACCAGGGTTGGGTGTACCTGCACCAGAGTACCTGGGAGTGCTGTAGCCCGCCCAACACAGCCCGGCTTTGCAGCCTCCACCCTCTGCTCTCTGACCCACGCCGCGAGCTCTGCTCGGAAATTCCAAATTAAAATATAAAGAAGGCAGCCGACAGCTTTCTTTCCCTCCGCGACGCAAATGAAGTTTTCACCCGCAACTGCCTTCTCTGAAATCCTCCTGCCTGCCTTGTATTGACTGCTCCACCGTTAGAAAGTCGGGAGCCTCCTTCTTTTTCTTTCCTCTTCATTTTTATAAGGCGCTGTTTACGCCGTAGGAGAAGCGTGTTGTGATGCTACGTTCGTCTTTAGCGTGGAAGTTTCGAGTATTGTTACTTGATATGCTATGTGAAGTGTTGCAAAGCGAATGCTGCTAATCGTTAGAAGCTTTGTAACTTTAATGTGCCGTAGAATGTGATTTAACTTTTAGTTTGCAGGTTTGAATGAACAAAAGTGTGCTTCATTCCGATATGCAACGGTGCATGTGACCTCAGCTGAAGGCTGGGAAATGTTTCCTATTGCGACCGTCAGACATACGCGTAGGGGTTTCGTCTGAGTTGATTTCGGTAAGGTTTTCATTTTTGCCGGAATTGTTAGATTAATCTGAGGTGTTCTTACAATTACGAGTGATTGCATAATTAGGTTAAGTTCATGTTATCTCGTCTCACAAAGCTTCAATCGCGGTTTCAAGTCAGTTGTGATGGATTAACCACAACCATCTAAGAGCATCACGACGGATGTTCTATTTTGAAGCAACACAGCGAGGTGGGACAAGAATAACGCAGGAAGTTTAATTGATGTTAGTTTGTCGAGAAATAAAATCTTAAAACTTACAAAATGAGCATAAGTGTACATGCACACCACTGAGTATCCTAAATAAAATGCTTCTGTAAAAACCAAGATTAATAAATAATTCGTGAAATTCAGATTGGAAAAGTACACGGACCTTGTGTAAAGCAAGTTTGAATGTGTGACTTCTGCACAAGTTTCGACAGGTAAATATACTACACCTTTTTCACTTCAAATTAATCTAAGTCAAGTTCAATTTAATCCAACCCTTAGTTGAGTAAAAAATGACGTAATAATTTGTTAATTTGAGTTTTTTGTTATGTATGTATCTATTGGACGTGATAAGCAAAACTGGTTTCGAGGATTTATTTACACTCATAGATATTTATATACGTGAAATTCCACTTTATCACATATATGAAATCAAATACATGCAAGTACAAAATATTATCATTGGACGATATGTAGATTTAATCTTTAAAAGAAATATACAAGTGCGATTCACTGAGTACTACTTTCAAGACTTAAATATTCATAAAATGATTATTATAAAAGTTATTGAAGTCTTAAAAGTACTATATAATGAATTGTGAACACACGTACACAAATAAAATCAGTATTAAGTTAGAAACATTGTTTCTTGTATTATTATTGTTTATTGTAAGTGGATCCTACGTATCTTCACAATGACTAACACGGAATTAGAATAGATGGCTACATTTATATTGCTAATACAAGAATGTATCTGGGTAGTTATGCACAACTATAAATTGTAATCAAACGGAATCGTACATTAGTACTCAGTGAATCGCACTTGTATATTTCTTTTAAAGATTAAATCTACATATCGTCCAATGATAATATTTTGTACTTGCACGTATTTGATTTCATATATGTGATAGAGTGGAATTTCGCGTATATAAATATCTATGAGTGTAAATAAATCCTCGAAACCAGTTATGCTCTTCACATCCAATAGATACATATTTAACAAAAAACTCAAATTAACAAATTATTACGTCATTTTTAACTCAACTAAGGGTTGGATTAATTTGAACTTGACTCGGATTAAATTGAACTTGACTCGGATTAATTTGAACTTGACTTGGATTAATTTGAACTTGACTTGGATTAATTTGAACTTGACTTGGATTAATTTGAACTTGACTTGGATTAATTTGAACTTGACTTGGATTAATTTGAACTTGACTTGGATTAATTTGAACTTGACTTGGATTAATTTGAACTTGACTTGGATTAATTTGAACTTGACTAGGATTAAATTGAACTTGACTTAGATTAATTTGAAGTGAAAAAGGTGTAGAAGCAGCTTGAAAAACCTAAATGAAGTATTTGCAAGTTTATTGATAAATTTAAAGGAGATAGACTTTCACTTAGAAAATCTGTAAGAGACCGAAGCTAATAAAGATTTGTCGAAAGATGTGTGACTGTTATTTCTATTCATACTCCATAAATAAGTTGATGTAATTTCTAAAAACTCTAAATACCCTTTTAAGCACAGAAGGCTACGTTGTGAAAAATTAGAAAACGACCAAGTGGCCTCGAAAATTTTTTCAAAATCTTGTGCATCCCCGAAGATCTGGATACAAAGTTCACGAAATATGTTATGTGAGGTTTTAAAACTTATCTGCTTGTGATACAATATCAACTCCTCATAGATCTTAATGATGCTGGATCGCAAGTCAAAATTAGCACTTCCGTGGGGAAAATGTGAGGTCCTAAGCTGTGAGTTAGGATGGCCTTCTTTGTATTGAAGTAAAATGTATTTTGTCTTGTTAAGGCCATCTTTCTTCGGTTCACTGTTGCCCTGTCTTTCAGCACCTCTAAATTTCTTCATCGACTTTTATCTTGTTTTATAACCTTCCTCCTTAACCTACTGTTTCTATGCGCACGGAATCCTGAGCGGGAACACACCTTGTTCGTAGGTTCCGCGTTTCCTTAACTCTAGGCTAAATGGTACCTTCATCCTTCCTCTCTTTGAACACCTATGTTATGGAAAGGGAGGCTAAAACTAATTTATAATCAATAAATCCTTGCAAGTCCCCATCACTAACGAAATACTAGCGCAAATCCACACTGCAGTTTGCAAAAGCAAATTTGGAGCACAATGAAGATTTTTCAAGCGAAGTTTATTGCTTGAAAAAAGTGTAGTAAAGATATGTGACTATATTGATGTCACTCAAGTTTGCAGAAACGATAAAATCGCCTACACCGTACTTAGCTTTGCCCTAGCTTTGAAACGAGCTGGCAGGAGCATGATGGTGTGAGATCGCTTTGCATTTAAAGTTACCGGTCAATTGGAAAAAATTGAATTGTGGATGATGCAAAATGGTGTAAGGTTATAGTAGACGCGCGTTATTTATAAAAATCTACTGAGAACCTGGATCTTGGGTACGAATGGCCGTTTCAACGGGGCAATAATCCTAAGCACACCGCTTGGGTAATTCGTGAATGGTTCCACAGCAACAGTGCCAAGATATGCTGACATGGTCTAAGCCTCACTGGATTTAAATTCGATGTTAAATTTTTGAAGGAGACTCAAAGGTAGATCCAAGCACGGCGACCGACCATCTTTGTTCAACATGAAGTTTGCTGAAGAAGAGAAGGTAAAGATACAATAAAGTTTTATTAGGTTTTGGTGATATACTTGGTGGACTTCAGAGCTGTGAGAGCAAATAAAAAAGCTAAAGCAAACTTCTGAATTGATTTCATTCCCGTTCCTAAAAACTCTCACTAAATTGTATGTAAATTTCACGTACGCGCCAAGTATTCTGCATTTGCTCCTCAGCAATATTTGGTCGCATAAGCCGTATACTTGGTGTATTTTTCATAGCTATGTCTTCAGCAAATGTTTTGAAATAAGAGTTCATCTGTCCAATTACTTATTTCTTTTCGTGTATTTAGTGATTTTTCCATAACTTCTTTCAAATTTCGAATGTTGGTAGCTGATCGTTTCCTCTGCCCTATATCAGGCCGCAGCTCCTCAACAGCCACCAATTATCCCTGACGCAGTCCACGGATTATCCCTTCGCGCTCGACGCAAGTCCCGATTGCGCATTCGCTGCAGATCTGCGAACGCGCGTGTTGCCTCCGCCGTATTTCAAGCGTGACGAATGCCGCCGTTTTAATTGCGGAGATTATCTCGTGGTTGCCCGGGGGTGGGCGATCGAACTCGGGGAGCAATCAGTGCCCGCTGGTGCCGTCATGTCGCTGTTTGTGGAGGCGCGGACTTATAGTAGCAAATATCAGCCGCGTTTTACAACCGGTTCGTGGTCGGTTTATGTCTTTTTAATACAGCTACTTGGGATGGGCAGGTTGTGTTCTTGTGTCAGGTTGAAAGAATTGTCTGTGTTTTTCTAGACTCGTATAATTTCAATCTTACACTTCTTTCATTTTTCTTATTTTGAATGTTAAGCCTACTTTAATTCGTTGTTTGATCCATGTTATATAAAATGCCGTTATCTCCATGCTTTCCTGAATACTGCAAAAGATTATCGTTGGTGCGAGAGCGAAATTATCTTGCGATATCGCCAGTGTAACTTTTTTGCCGGAGCATCCATAATGTTTGCCGCCCAGTGCGACGGCTACACTTGGGCGGTTGCCATCATGCGTGCCCCTGATGGAAAAGTTGAACAGGTTTAACGTGTTGTTTGCATGTGCAGAAGAGCAAGCACGTTCTTAAAGAGAACATGCTGTCGAGCAAGTGTTGTGCGTGATGCGCGACAGTGACGCCAGCACATGCTGCATACCAGTTACATTAGATGACGGATCATGTGTCTTCTCGGTATGTGTGCTGCGATTAACATGACATTTGTCTTATTAATTGTACGTGGTCTGCAGTAATGAAGCGATTTTTTTGCTGGCCGTTGAGGACAAGGATGCAATTCGTGCGTTTCGATGCGCCGCCCGACTGGCTGGCAGGACACACCTCACAGCGCCTCTTGGTGCTCCACCGCAGCACCTCTTCTGCTGCATCGCGTGGCTGCTCAGTTCTGAGGTCTGGTTATATTCGCGCCCTTGATAGCATTTTGGTCTTGTTGTCTGCTGCGTCCTCTGAGGGGGATATAACTATTGTATCTATGGGAATTAGCGCACCTAGGGGATTATGTGACGTCCCAAGTTAGAGGCTAGGTATGCCTTTTTTTTGTCGAAATGGAATTATTTTTACGTTTTGTTACGGACCATATTTATCAGTACACTACTTTCCTGTTTTCCAGCACTTATTGCTTTCTTATTCAACTTTTATTTTGTTTTATGAACTTCTTTCCTAGCTTACTGTTTTATGCACCTTGTGCGTAGATTCCGCATTCCCTCAACTCCATACTAAATGGTGCCTTCATCCTTCTTCTCTTTGAACATTTTCGTTGAGGTAAAGGGAGGCTAAAACTTTCTTATATTAAATCAATCAATCGTCTGCTGCGTCTCGTGGTGATTTTTGTGATGATTCTTGCTACTTATTGTTATGTTTTTGCAATAGTTTTCTGCCCCTGTTTCTCATCCCGTTTTTTTGGCAATGATTTTTTGCTGCTTGTTTCTTTTTCCGTGCATTTTTTACTCTGAGTTAAAGTTCTTGGTTTAGTTTGACGTTGGATATTTCGGTTTAGCAATCGCTACGCTGAATTTAGGTTATAGCGCGTTCTTCTTTGAATATCTGTTCATAGACTCGTTTACTGTTCCAGTTGTTCTTATTTTTTCAATCAGAACTTTTTCATCGCTTGTTTCCAAATTGGATTCCACAGTGGAATGCAATTGTTAAATTTTTAGGAATTAGTACTTTCAGAGAAAAAATGTGAGGGCACGAGCTGAGAGTTAGGTAGGCCTTCTTTTTGTGTAAATAAAATGTTTTTGTTATGTTAAGGACCAACTATTTTTTCGGTTCACTGCTTTCCTTTTCTTTAGCACCTACTACTTTCTTCTTCGACTTTGATCTTGCTTCTAAATCTCCTTTCTTAATTTACTGTTTCTTTGCCCTTTCGGCATAGATTTCGCGTTCCCGTAATACCATGCTAAATAGTGCCTTCCTCCTTCCTCTCTTTAAATTGCCCTCGTTGCGGATTGTCATTGCCTACGCTAATAATACTCACACAAAAGAGTTCATCGGAGTCAAAAACAGAAGAAGGATCGTTGTACAATGCTAACCATAACATTTGCAAGATAGCTGGACAAAATGAAAAGTCAAACCACCTAAAATAGAGTGGTCAAAATATACTCAGAGAGTGTAAGAAACGCCACATTGTTACGGAAGACCAACAAGAGCATTTTAGAACAGGGATATACATAAGAGCGTCACTTGTAAAAACATGTTCTTAAATATTCGCATCCATGTACTGACATTGAATACGCATACTAGGAAACGTGGCGTGTGTGGTATAATGCAATGAAAGACAGGATAATTAGTGATAGAAATTCGTAACACTTTTTCAGTACGTACTGCAGCTTACAATTATTATGTAGGTGCAAGATAACGTGCTATTTTAGTTTTGAATTCTCTCAATGTTTGAGGGATTTTGATGTTCTGGGGAAGTTTGTTTCACAGTGAGGCACCTGACATTGACAGAGCTATACTGCCCAATGTCAGATGAACGGTAGTTGAATGAAACATTGTCTCCTATTCGGCTTTAGGTTGGTGACGGTGAAAAGATGAAATTGCACAATTTCAGCATTGCTCTGAGGAAGATATAAAGAGGAGAATACGTATTGGGCTTTGTCCACGAGAAACCTTTCTGAATAGGAATCCAGTGGAGCTTATTTAAGAGAGGTGTTGTACGTGATCACTCGTTTTGAATTTACCTTCGCACCTTGGCTGCGAATTTCATGCATTTTGGTAACTCTTCTGAGGATATTAAGATGTATTTCCCCATACCAGGCTACAATAGTCAATACGCGATAAAACTGGAGATTGAATGGCCAAAGATCTAGAGTTTTCTTCGAGCATGCTTTTTATACGATGAAAAAACATTGAAGTTCCGTAGATTTTGTTACAAGTTCTATCTATGTTTGATTTGAAGGACAAGTTTCATATTGAATCAAATTCTTAATTTTTTACGTTTCTAATGGGCGAATTTCATCATTCCCAACCAGAAGAGTAAGGTTTGGAATTTTTGTATTGTTTCTGGGTGGACCCAAAAATAATGAATTGCGCTTCACTCGCATTTAACTTACATCATTTTGGTCATACCATGATTTGGGGCTGATCTATAGGGCTTCAGCTTCGATTTGCGTGTGTGGTATTTCTGATACAGAGCTTGTCATTGCAATTTGAGCATACATAGAGCTTCGAGTGCTAGAAGGCATTGGAGGGAGATTATATAGTCAATGAAAATAGAAAACAATAGCGGACCAAGAATGGATCCTTGAAGAAAACCAAAATTGTTTTGAATGAACGATAAGTAGCTTTTAAACCAATGTGTGCTAATTCCTAAGTTCACTATTTTCCGTTGAAGTCGATAATGTCCGACGCTGTCTAATGCTTTGGATAGATTGAGTAGCAGCAAGAGTATTAAATTTTTTTGATCGATTTCACTGTATATTTTTTCAGTGATATTGAGCAGAGTGTCTTGAGTGCTAGTCTTCCTCCTGTAGGCATTTTGATTTCGATGAAATAAGATTGACTCATCAAAGTGTGATGACAGTTAATTCGTAACCACTTTCTCCGATATTTTGAACTGGACAGGTAAAAGACTAATAGGTCTGTAGTTTGATGCTGTATCGAGGTCACCAGTTTTATGCAACAGTCTAATAATGGAGTGTTTCCATTGGTTATGAAACGTGTTAGTTACTATTGATGTATTAATTATCGAACAAATCCATGGGGCTGTGATTGGGAAACTGTCATCGATATATTGAAGGCTAATAACAACATTTCCGACTGCCTTTGTGTTTTTCAATAAGTATGAGATATTCCGTGAATCGATAGGACGTGGTCTCCACAGGCACCAGCCCTTGAAAGTGCAGTAGGGCACGAATTTGCAACTGACAGTTGATTTGGATTAGTTTTACATACTTCATTGAAAACTTGAGCACCTACTTTTGAAATGAATGTGTGGAAATCCGTGGCTGTTGCCAAGGAATTTGCTAAATTTCTTATGTGATCTAATTTTTTTTATTGAACCACCTCACTAATGATTTCCCATGTTCGTTTTGGGTTATTTTTTGGCGTTAGTTGTTCCTGGTGTAAGTGAGTTTGTTTTGCTTGTTTGATTTTCTTTCGAAGAATTTATTCATTTTCTTCATATCTGATGTATAAAGTACTGTTTGATCTATTTTCTTTCTATACCCTCGAAAGTAAGTTTTCTTTACCCTGCTCAGTTCTTAAATTTCGTTAGTAATACACACAGTGCGTTTTGGCCTAGCTTTTTGGTGATGGGTGCGCATTCATTGAAAGCTGCAGTAAAGTTCTCGTTGAAGATTGAAACTTAAATGTCAACATCATCAGATTGCATCATATTCTCAAATTCGGTGGACCTACTTAGGATTTTTTTCACGAAACGTTTCCGCTAAATAGTGATTTTTCAAGCGGTAAGTCATCGAACGATAGTTCTGTCTTTTCTTTGCAATATTAATTTATATTCTTTAGAGTGGCGAAGATAGGTGTTTGAAAGAGAGGAGGGATAAGAGGAGGCTGTTAGGGTAAAATATTTTATTCTCTCCGAGCCGGTTATGTAGCACACTAATTGAAACGTTGCCTCGAAAATTGTGAGGTCGACAAGAAATTGCCTCGAATGTCGACCTCTCAACCTTAGACGCAAAATAATTTAAATTAACCCATTTTACTTCTAACATTAATCCCTCATTTCACTAGTTCCCATGTTCGTATGCTCAAATTTCAACTAGAGTGTGTGCTAACGAAAGTGTTTTCAAAATATATCTCATGGATTGTGTCATCTTTGTCACTTGTAATAAAACGCATTGTAAAATTCAGACCAACGCGACGAAGGGAACGCAATTTTTCGTGGTTTTCTTCCAACCGTATGTTTCGACAATAACCATGAATATTATGATACATGTGCGTGAGGATCATGTACGGATGTTAAGGTTAAGGTATTTTAGCATTTTTTTGTTCTTTTTTAAACATATTTAAATGCCACGTAATTCATCCTTTGCAATAACGTTATTGAATATCATTGTTTCATTTTCTTATTCGTCTTCAAATGATCTTGTTTGTCTTGTGTGGCAATTTTTAGTTTCTTACGTTCGTGAATACATCATGACAACACTATTTTAGGAAGTTAACTTTTTGTACTGTTCCAGCTATGTTGAAAATGTTATTGTTAGCATGGTTCAACAATATATCTCATGACCTTAACTTCGGTGAACTCTTTTGGGCCAGTATTTTAGCGTAAATGGGAAACATCATCAACTTTTTGTTAGGGTAAATATTTTATTCTCTACGAGCTCATCATTTGGCATACTAGTTGATGAATGTCGACCTCATAGTCTTAGACGTAAAATAAATAAAACCTGTACATTTTACTTTTAACATCAATCACTTCAATCACATGATCCTATGTTCGGATGCTCATATTTCAAAATAAGTGAGCAGTAATGAGAGGGTTTTCAACAATGCGTCATTAGGATTAGGATTTCGTAGTTAATGAATTGTCAAAATCAGTTTGACGTATAGAAGGGAACGCATTTTTTTGTGTTTTGCTCTCAATCATTTTCGTTTCGACATGTGACATGGGTATTACGATACCCATGTGTAAACACCTGAGGATTAATGGTAAGATATTTTAAAAACCAATTTCTAAACATTTCATGTGTAAACTTTGTTGAAAACAAACTGTTTTTCCTTTCTTCTTCACTTGTGGTTAGAGAAACTCAACACTTGGACTGCAACATGAGCCCCCGGTGGCCACGCAGGGGATTTTGGTAATGCTGCTGACCACCTAGTATTATCAACTCAATTTTCATAAATACTCAATCAAAGCGAAATGAAGGTAAGACCCAGTTAATGTTCGCTATTTTCAAAACTGCTCTCTACAATTGACTTGACTTTAATATTGAACTTCAGTTTAACATGTCTCGGTAAACGTGTTAAACTGACTCATGCACAACAATTTAATTTTTCCATAGTTTTCCTGCAGGAAATAAATACTCGTCACCGCGCAGGCGGGATGCCGTTTCAAATCGTACGTTTTATTTTAAAGGCTAAAGTTAGCGTAAATTGTACGAAAATTTTCAATTTTCTTTCGCAAAATCAGTTCTGCAGAGAGTTGCAAGTTAACGTTCGCCTGACCTGCGCGGTCAATATATTTCTATAACAAAAACTTCCTATTCTGGTCATCAAACATAGGGATGGACTGCTTCTTTTTTGTTGTTTTATTTTTTTAAGAAATATTTACCGCAGCGCATGTGTTGGTTATTGTGTTCCTTTGTGCTAGAATGTGCTCCTCTCTATGACTACAATGTGTGAGAGAAAAACGAAAATGGCGTTTTTCGTATCAAAATTGTGGTATTTCAATTCTAAACATGAGAAAATTGATTTAGCGAAAATTTTTGATTACAAATGATTTAAAAATTATTAAATGAATGTATGGACAATGAATGTGTATGGACTATGAATGTGTATGGACAATGAATGTGTGGACAACGAATGTATGGACAATGAATGTGTATAGACAATGAATGTGTATGGACTATGAATGTGTATGGACTATGAATGTGTATGGACTATGAATGTGTATGGACAATGAATGTGTATGGACAATGAATGTGTATGGACAATGAATGTGTATGGACAATGAATGTGTATGGACAATGAATGTGTATGGACAATGAATGTGTATGGACAATGAATGTGTATGGACAATGAATGTGTATGGACAATGAATGTGTATGGACAATGAATGTGTATGGACAATGAATGTGTATGGACAATGAATGTGTATGGACAATGAATGTGTGGAATATGAATTTAATGGAAAAATAAAGTGATTCTTTTAAAAAACATTTGTATGGAACAAGTTTCAACGCCCACAATTTTTAAAAACCGTTTTTCACAAATATTTTGCCCAAAATTCAGCATTTTGTTCCGTTAACTTTGATGATGAACAGGTGCCCGTGAAAAATTTTTCTCAACTTCATAATTTCCCTTACTTCAAAATCGCCTCCACTCGAGCAACTCGAGATCGCGCGTTTTGCGCACCGTTTTCCTACGAGCGAATTTCTTTAATTACCTCAAAGATTGGTGCAAAATGCGCGTTTTTTGCAGGATTGCTCGATTGCAGCAGCAGTCGACTCGCACGCTCGCAGGTCGTCGGTGAACCTGCTGCGACTTTTACAACCTTCTTCGAGGTGCTTCTTTTTACGACATGTGACCACACGCACGACTACGTCGTATGCCGCTTACTCCAACGCCTCTGGCACGCGTGTTGGCCAAATTGTGGCGTTTTTGCTCTTATGAACGTGGTTTGTCTTGTTATTTAATTATGGGGTGTTGTTTGCTGCGTTCTGCGCTGCGGGCTGCTGGTCGAGTTATTTGAAGCTGTTGTTTGTCGTGTTGGTTGGGGTTGTGTGTTTGTCGTGTTGGTTGGGGTTGTGTGTTGTTGGTGGTGTAGGTTGGAGTTGTGTGTTGTTTGTGGTGTTGGATGGATTTGTGTGTTGTTTGAGGTGTTGGTTGAGGTTGTGTGTTGTTTGAGGTGTTGGTTGTAGTTGTGTGTTGTTTGCCGTGTTGGTTGGGGTTGTTTGTTGTTTGAGGTGTTGGTTGTAGTTGTGTGTTGTTTGTCGTGTTGGTTGGGGTTGTGTGTTGTTTGTGGTGATGGTTGGATTTGTGTGTTGGTTGGATTTGTGTGTTGTTTGTGGTGTTGGTTGGATTTGTGTGTTGTTTGTGGTGTTGGTTGGAGTTGTATGTTGTTTGTGGTGATGGTTGGGGTTATGTGTTGTTTGTCGTGTTGGTTTGGGTTGTGTTGTTTGTGGTGTTGGTTGGGGTGTTTGTCGTGTTGGTTGGGGTTGTGTGTTGTTTGTGGTGTTGGCTGGGGTTGTGTGTTGCTTGTTTCGTTACTTGGAGTTGTGTGTTGTTTGCTGTGTTACTTGTAGTTGTGTGTTGTTTGTTGTGTTACTTGAAGTTGTGTGTTTGTTGTGTTACTTGGAGTTGTGTGTTGTTTGTTGTGTTACTTGGAGTTTTGTGTTGTTTATCTTGTTATTCAATGCAACACCAGTTCGGTATGATTGGCAAGCTGCTGAAAGTTTTTTTTTTCATTATTCGACGGTGTTTATTTTGTAACCGTATATTTCCGGCGCTATTCTTGCTTCTCAAGACTATGTGTCGTTTGTATGAATGATTTAAACGTTTTCTTGATGTTATTGAATGCATTGGCCATACTAAGTAAAATGATCAATTCAAATGCAAACCATCAAAATTCAGAACAGGTTTTAGCAATAATTTCTGCAGCTCATCACAATCCACTATTGAATTTACTTGTACGTTGAAGCTTAAAATATACCGTATTAGGTTCACACAAATTATTTCAGATATTTCCTTCACTCAGTTGGAAGAAATATGAGAGTAATTTGTTTGATCGTGGTTTTCAATTAATTATTTTCGTGCACTTTTGTTTCAAAAACCTCCCATGAGTTTTGCGTGAAGCACTCTCCCTTACTAAGAAATGCATGCCTATAGTTTAGAAAGTACACTCTTTTACTCTGAAACCGTCTTTTTAAACTTTGAAAATGCGCTCCTTTTCGCGGAAATTGTGCACAAATTTCTTAAATTACGCTCCTTCCTTATTGGAAAGGACGTCGAAATTGTGCGAAGGTAGGCGTAAGGCGTCAGGTAGGCGTCATGATATTTCACATTGATGTGTTTGTGTGTTGCTCAATGCCGGACCTTATTGGGCCGCTCGCATCAAAATAAAAGCGTTAGGATAAATATTTAAAAACTTTTTTTTTGTAAGGCGGGGACTGCTGAAATGGATTGTGTTTAATTTTCTCTTGCGGACCTGGCGCTCGTCGGGGACATATGTAGGATCCCTGAGCTGCGCACAGTCGGGCCTGTTGGTTGTGTCTGGTCTCGTCAGCGTGCCGGTATCATTCTTCTTATCGTGATTCATGTTATACCTGCGGCGTTTCTTCAGTACCGAGTTTCTGATACATGCAGTTTTCACCCAACTACTGTTGGATTTGTATCATCTTGTATGTATATTGAAAATATTTTATACATTGTATACTAGACGTCCTAGATTTCATGTGCCCCACAGGGGGATACAACTATGGTATCTGTGGGAATTGGCGCTTTTAGGGGGAAAATGTGAGGGCCCGAGCTGAGAGTCAGGCAGGCCTTCTTTTTGTCGAGACAAATAGTTTTTATTTTGTTACGGACCTCCTTTTTCGGTTTAGTGCTGATCTGTTTTTCATTACCTAATACTTTCTTCAACTTTTATCGCTTTTCACAGCTTTTTTCCCTACCTACTGTTTCTAAGCAGTTTGTGCTTAAACTCCGCTTTCCGTTAAGTTCATACTTATTGATGGCTTCCTCCTTCTTCTCTTTGGAGCGCCTTTGTTGTGGTTAGGGAAACTTGAACTAGCGTTTAACCTAATTTTACAGGTGTTTAGTGCCTCCATGCTAATATGTAAGGCAACCCTAGTGATATTTGGTATTATTGCTACTCAAAGAGTATTTTTGCTTGATTGTGTAATATGGGGTAATATATACGGTAAGGAATGCTTCAGGTTTAATTTTTTATTTCACTTTCTGTCGTGATAGAGGCCTGCGTGCCGTACGCGCAAATATTTTCTTTTATCAGTGTCGTGTTCGTTTTTTTTTTAAATCTTCATTATAGTTTCATTCCTCTGTTTTGACAGGACGCCTGCCTTACAGCGTGTTCAATTAATGTGAAGAACTTAAAACGCTCTGAAATATTTTGTAAGGGAACTATTATTTAGTTCCCCTAAAAAATATTGCAGAACGTTTTAAGCGGTGTGAACGTCGTAAGAGCCTCACTAACAATGCATGAACTGTGAGAGGGAATTCATGCGGTGTATGTCAGCGCGCGTCTCGTTTCCTTGTTTTTGCCTGTCCCTTGCCAAATTTACTGACTCACCAAACTTACTCAGCGCACGGACCTGACTTCTAAACAATTATTTTATTCCCCGTATTTTCATTGCTCTTTTTCAAAGCATTGGGCAAGTTTCCTCAGAGCTTCACTGCACTAAAATCCCCGCGTAATCTTTCAGGATTTGGTGAATCGTTCCAATCGACGTCTTGAGATTCGCAAGAGATGCCTTCGTAGAGGATAGCGTAACTAGGACTGTACTTTTCTTTCTAGAATTACATGCCGCTGGTGCTAAAAATTAGTTCTGAGAATTACATTGTTGGTTGTAGCAACAGTTTCAAGTAAAATTTCTAGTTTCTTTCAGAAACACGTGTTGAGGACATTTTTGTGTGTTGGTTTCAACCTTTCAATGGGAAATAATAAGAATTAGCACTCACAAGGGGAAAATATGAGGTCATGAGCCAAAGGTTAGATAGGCCTTCTTTATGTTGAAACAGAGCAGGTTTTTTGTTTTGTTACGGTACGGACCATCTTTTTAGGTTCATTGCTGTCATGTTTTTCGGCACCTACTAATTTTTTCTTCAACCTTGATCCGGTTTTCCTGAACTTTTTTCCTAACTTGATGTTTCTACGCACAAAGGGCCTTGTGTGGGAACTCGTTTCGTGCACAGATTCCCTGTTCCTTCAACACTGCACAAAATGCTACCTCCAATCCCTTTGCAAGGGCTAGGGCGGCTCGTACTTCTTTAATTATCTACGTAAAATCGGGAAAATTTGGTCTGCGATCGTCACATTTAACTTTCAATCGTTGTAGTTCTCGCCCAATGTCTGCAGTACCCCGTCCTATTGTTGCACTTCGGCCCGCAACAGCTGTAGTACACGACACAACAGCTGCAACACACGACACAACAGCTGCAGCACGCGACACAACAGCTGCAGCACGCGACACAATAGCTGCAGCACACGACACAGTCGTAGAAACACACAGCACAATAACCACGGGCACACAACAACCTCCCCCACCACCACCACCACAGCACCACCCGTCATCACAAGTCGCCGCGTCACAGCTCCCGACTGACAGCACCAAAGCAATAACCTGCTAAGGCAGTGCTGCAGTTTTTACGTTTCAAATATTTCGTCCGATGGCTGCACGGCGATAAGGCTAATTTGAACTCTAAACTACGCTACGCATGATTTAGGCTGCTGATGTACTGTTTCCATCTTATAATTCCTCGTGAATTTGCATTTTAACGCTTGAATTTGATTATGCGGTGAACGGAGTCTCCGAGGGAACCTAATGATCGTCTTAACGTTTTGTACAAAGTGAGTTCATTCGCACGTTACAACCACCAGTCATTCCTGTCACATAGTTTCTCTATATGGCGCAAATCTAATTCTTGAACTATGAAAACAACTTTTGATATTGTTATGTTTCTGAGCACAGTTTTAGAATGTAAGAAGTTCGGCGTAGAAGGTATAGACGTAGACAGTAATGTAGGTGAGAAGTGTAGCATAGAAAGTAGAGTTATAGACAGTAATGTTAGAGAAATTAGAAGAGACATAGACTGTTCCGAAAGTGAATATGAGGGTTGACAGTTTAATGATATTAAGAAATTGAAAGTCCGCACGTACATAGAAGGTAAAGATATTAACGTGAAAACATTAACGGTAGATATACACAGGCGGTAAAATATGATGATAGAAAATGAGGAGAGGAGAGAAAAATATCTTATCTAGTGAAAATTATACACAATCATTAGTTTTGAAAATGTCAGAGCATATAGATTTTTAATTGATTAACGTACATGTGTATCACACTACCGGTGGACAGATGGTGCAAACACAGAAAGTACTAACAGGACGGACAAGCGAGGCGCACGAGATGTCATCGTGTTCTGGCGGCAAAACAGCTCTTCCGTTTTTGTGGCAGCCCTCTCTAGGCTCTGGCCTGTGAGGCAGCTAGGGACTGAGCCTCTGAGGGTAGCCATTTAGCTGCCACTAGTGAGTCGGACTAGTCACTCTGACGCACTCAGTGTGAGATGGGCAGCGGTGGGGGTTATGTCGCGCTCCTCCGCTGCTCTGGTGGTTCCCCGCTCGAAAAAGCGGAACTGTTTGGGATCGCTGCAGAGAGAAAATTTTGGTCGTGAATTTTTTAGTGGAATTCTTTTAAAATATCACAGAGATGGAATTGACGGAAAATTTGATTCGACAGTCAATCGTCACCTAAAATGCCACGGGAATAATGTTAAAAGTATTTGATTTTTAGTACTTGTAATTCTCCTTGAAATATAATTCTATTCTAATCTGTGCGGGAACCATCTCGTAATGTTCTCATTTTTTCCTCAGGATGGTGTTCTTGCTTTGGACTTTCTTTCCTCTTTCGTTCCATCATGCCTCATTTGCGGTTTGCTTTTCAGGATTCTAAAATGAGTCCCTGGCGATAACTCACCGATTTTAGGCCTGCTTTTGGTGACTTTTTGTGTCTTCAGTAAGAAAATTGGATTCGTCGTCCGTATGGAATAGGTCATTCTTTGTTAGACTTCCAGGAACTGAGACAATTTCAACAATTTATGAAACGTGCATGTGTCAAAATTTCCTGTAATCTTCTAAAAATTACCCAGCTGGTTTTTTGTCACGTTTAAATGTGAATATGAATCATAAAATTCATGAATGTTCCGTGTAATTCTGATACAGATCGTTAAAGCTCTCTCTTGTTCGAACATCGATGACAACTGTGATAATTGTTCAGCTTTTCTCTTCACTCAAGAACACCTTGAAGTGTATTTCAAAGCCTTCTGTCATGTAGCAACTTGATGTATCAGCGAACTTTCAGCGTACCCGCGATACTGTGACTTACAAGCCTAACGTATTCGCCTGCACGAACACTCGACGATCGCAAAAAAACGAACAAGCAAAACCTCTGGAAAAAAATGCTATATAAAAAATAAAACTCTTGAAAAAATATCTACGATGGTTCAACTTCAACGCGGATGGGATACAATGCTACGGAGGAAAAAATAAAAACACGGTTCTAAAAAGAGTTCTTACGTTGGTTTAACTAAGATGCGAATGGGACACAAAGCTACGAAGTGTGTGCAAGTGTGCAGGGAATGTAACAAAATCTGAGTGCGACCCTGATGGAGAGGATTATTGAAGATGCCTGGAGGCCTCCCACCGCACCTCGCTACTACAGGCGCCGGGCTTACAGGAGGTGAGGGGCTGTGTGGTGGGTGAGGGGCTGTGTGGTGGGTGAGGGGCTGTGTGGTGGGTGAGGGGCTGTGTGGTGGGTGAGGGGCTGTGTGGTGGGTGAGGGGCTGTGTGGTGGGTGAAGGGCTGTGTGGTGGGTGAGGGGCTGTGTGGTGGGTGAGGGGCTGTGTGGTGGGTGAGGGGCTGTGTGGTGGGTGAAGGGCTGTGTGGTGAGTGAGGGGCTGTGTGATGGGTGAGGGGCTGTGTGGTGGGTGAGGGGCTGTGTGGTGGGTGAGGGGCTGTGTGGTGGGTGAGGGGTTGTGGGGTGCGTGAGGGGCTGTGTGGTGGGTGAGGGGTTGTGTGGTGGGTGAGGGGCTGTGTGGTGGGTGAGGGGCTGTGTGGTGAGTGAGGGGCTGTGTGGTGAGTGAGGGGCTGTGTGGTGGGTGAGGGGTTGTGGGGTGGGTGAGGGGCTGTGTGGTGGGTGAGGGGCTGTGTGGTGGGTGAGGGGCTGTGGTGGGTGAGGGGCTGTGTGGTGGGTGAGGGGCTGTGTGGTGGGTGAGGGGCGGTGTGGTGGGTGAGGGGCTGTGTGGTGGGTGAGGGGCTGTGTGGTGGGTGAGGGGCTGTGTGGTGGGTGAAGGGTTGTGTGGTGGGTGAGGGGCTGTGTGGTGGGTGAGGGGCTGTGTGGTGGGTGAGGGGCTGTGTGGTGGGTGAGGGGCTGTGTGGTGGGTGAGGGGCTGTGTGAGGGGCTGTGTGGCGAGTGAGGGGCTGTGTGGTGGGTGAGGGGCTGTATGGCGAGTGAGGTGGTGGGTGAGGGGCTGTGTGGCGAGTGAGGTGGTGGGTGAGGAGCTGTGTGGCGAGTGAGGTGGTGGGTGAGGGGATGTGTGGTGGGTGAGGGGATGTGTGGTGGGTGAGGGGATGTGTGGTGGGTGAGGGGATGTGTGGTGGGTGAGGGGCTTGTGGGAAGAAATTAAAATTGATTGCAATTTGTTCTGAAGAGGATTCTTTTACAAAGAAATTTAAAATTCCAAATTGAATATCTAATTAGGTCAGTGCTAAGATTTGTCTAGGAAATGCGTCGTGATGCGAAGGACACAAAGAGTGGGGATTTGGAATCGTTGAAGTGCTCCAACGTTCAGCAACAACAAGTCACGGCTCTTATATTATCTCATTTATTCCCACAGATATTAGGAACATCCTCGATGGTAACATGGTAGCGGAATTAAATAAGAGCTACTCTACTCTCATGATATTTTACGGTCTTATGGACATGAACGAGGCAGTATACGTTCCTTTCCTGAATTTAATTTTGCTCATCTCGAAAAAAGTTTCGAACTTTGGCGGTCTGAAATATTGAACTCAAGCTGCTTTTCTGAACTACATTGAACTATCGTTAAACATTAAAATGTGAAATATTCGAAATGGTATACGTGATGCATCGAATTATGAATTATTAAACGCGTTTATTTGACTCTGGCTGGATGCTTGCAATGGATCCTATAATTAGTGCTTATGAATATTAAATGTCATTATGCGTGTTGCTTATAAATAATCATTAGTCGTTTCTTTCCCTGCAGCGGTCACAACGTGCGAGGTTAACGCGATATCGAGAACGTTCTGTGCTACGAGATTTTTACAGCACAGTTCATTTTGTTATTAATGTTACTTCTAGAAATATAAGTTTTAGGACCAAAAACGCTAATAAAACGTTTCATCGGTATTACATTTATATCCTATCATATCATCTTTCCCTAATTTAATACAGAGAAAAAAGAAAAAAAATTATTTTTTTCTAAAACAATGTAGATACATGATATCCGTTACGACCGAATGAATTTTAAAATTTGTTCATATAAAGATCCAACAGTGATAAAAAAACTATAGGAATGATAAAGTATCATGTCTGTTGTCACCGTTTGCAGAAATTATATAATAAAGAGAATTTTTTCCATTGCATCTAGTCTCGAGTTCATCAAGTAGCAGGCTCAAGTGATAATGTTGAATAAAAACAAAAGGAAGTATAAATGTAATGTTGCGACAGTTTGGAGGCACGTGTCGGTAGAAATTCTGATAAGGTGTAGCATTAGCCTCCGGTGTGCTGGTGAGGGTTCCACGCTAGCTTGTCAGGGCTCAGGGGAAATGGCTTCGTCGGGAATTTACTTATTAGTAGGAGTTATTCGTGGAAATTGCTCATTCGTACGTGGTCAATCGTGAAAATGGCTAATTCTTATGTGGTTATTCGTGAAAATGATTTACTGGCAAGTAGTTATTCGTAAAATTGCTCATTCTCCCCGTGCTGATCCGTCAATAATGAAATTACTTTTTCGTAAGCGGTCAACTGCGGAAATCGCTAATTGACATAGGGCCCCTCAGGGGGATACAACTATTGCATCTTTGGGAATTACCACTCCCAGGGGAAAATTTGTGAGCTGAGAGTTAGGTAGACCTTCTTTTTTTATGGAAGTAAAAGGTTTTTGTTATGTTAAGGACTACCCCCCTCAGGGAGTTACAACTATTGTATCTATGGGAATTAGCGCTCCCAGGGGAACCATGTGAGGGCCCGAACTAAAGGCTAGGTAGGCTTCCTTTTTGTTGTAATGAAATAAGTTTTTATTTTGATACGGACCATCTTTTTTCGGTTCACTGCTGTCCTGTTTTTCAGCACTTACTACTTTCTTCTTTTTTCATCTTGTTTCATAAACATCTTTCTCAACTTATTGTTTTTACGCCCCTTCTTCATAGATTCCGCGTTCACTTTTCTCCATACCAAATGGTGGTGCCTTCCTTCTTCCTTCCATTGAAACGCTTTTTTTTTGCATCTAGGAAAGCTTAAACTAACATCTATAACCTGTAACATCTAATCTTATCCGTATGGTTATTTGTGGAAATTATCCGTTCGTTCGGGGTTTTACGTGCATTAGCACGAATTATGTGTAGTGTGTGATGCAAAAATCTTATTTTTCTCTTCGGATTCACAATTTCTTGTTCTAACGGACAACATGGAGCTCTGATCTTACTATGCGTTGAATGTGCGACATCAATTTTTTTTATGTAATTTGCTGTGATATTTTTCTCCGGTAATTGAGTAATTATAATATCGACGTAGTTTTTATGAATAAATTAAAGATTCTCGTAACATTTAGATTGCTGGGACTCATTTCAGTATTTACATGCTCGTTAAGTTCTCTACAGTGACATTGCGTATGAAGTCGGTTAGTTTAAGCGAGGTCGAGTCGTAAACTTGCTACACATCTGCATGTGTGTGGAAGTTGGTCGTGTTCTTCTAAAATAATAATTTTTATGTTCTCTTCATTACTGAATTCCAACATCGAGAAATCATTTGAAAGTTTCACAATTAAAGTTCTGTTTTTGTTTCTGCAAACATGTAACTTTCAAATAATTGTATTTATCTAAATTCCCGCCCTGTAGTAAATTATTGCAACCATGAAATACCCAGCCCATAACGTACGATCATGTTTTTCAAAAATTTGAACCTAATCTGTTCGGTTTTCAATTCAGCCTGTTTTTGAGCAATCACGGGGATTCAATTTTAGATTAATGAACACCGACTGAATCTTCAACAATGAAGAATAATTTCAAACAATCTGGAACAATCTGAAATAATCTTGCACGTGTGCTGAGTATAATTATGATCGAAGCTTGCTACCAGGCACCTGTAACAACTAATAATCACCGAAGCGTAATCTCTTTCAAGGCTGTCTGTACACGATCAAATTTTCTTTTATTTGTACATACATTTAAATGTGTGTGACAGTCCGCTGTCAATGGTGTTTGAACTCCAAACACGCTTTCTTCACTCAGCCGAGGGCGCGTGGGCCCGAGCTGAACAAACTGTTCTGACGTCGATATATAAACACAAATTCTGTTGGTGAGGGTTTGAGCAAACACGTGCCCTAACTCGGACACGCGTTCTATATAATTGATGCATTTTTTAAACCTTTAGCGTCGGAATTTTTGTCCCTATACTATACTGTTATTACAACCACCATCATCAGACGGTTCCTGACATCAGGTAGTCATCGATATCACAGTGAGGAAGGAACTACCACTCGCCGGTGGACTTCAAAGAACACATTAGGAACAAATCTAGCAAGAAATACAATACTGTATATTGAGGCTATTTCCGATAAAGAGCCGTATATTCTGTCCTCTTGGGCGTTAACGGGTTAATCGAATGAGGCTTTTCTAACCTATAAATAAGAAGATCCATTGGCATATCAAGCGATTTGTTTATGCGATTTCTTTGGTTGCGTCTGTTGTCCGCATACGTATTTAATTTGAATAATTCCGGGAAAATAGGTCGATGGGTAGTTCAATGATGCAGAAGGATAGATACAAGTATGCGTACTAAAAATAAAGTGTGAATTTTGTTAGAACACTCGTCTTTGTCGTTCACTCGTACAGATGTGCGCTGTGTACTTGGGTAATGTGTTTAATGGACTACAAAGGTTAAGTTAGGTTAACATCGGCATCTTTGGGATGCTTTATTTCCAATCAAGCCTGATACATATGATCTTAGCATTGGTTTTTCAAATGTCTTACAACTAAGCCTATATATAGGACACCATGACGGTTCCCCCGTAAAGCCGGTACCCATTTCCGACACCTGGGTTGAGTGGGGTATTGTGCTTGAGCTTTCCCTTATACCCAACGGGGAAAATCTCGCGCCAGCGCTGGGAACGAACCCGCGACTTCTAGCATACAAGTCCGATCCCTTAACCGCTGTGCCACGGAGAGTACAAGCGATAATAATGAACAATTTTTGGCTTGATAAAGTTCGTTATTGTATGCTTTTAGGTATTTCTCTAAATAGTAAAGTTATGTTGTAACTTGTGAAATTCAAATACCAAAAGATCAAAATTGTTCTTAAGTATTTTACGGTAAAGAAGTATGGGAAAGAGGTAACTCTTTCCTTATTTTGTATGACTTTCGATTTAGACTTCTTGTCGTCGCTACTAAAAAGACGTAAAAATTATGCAACGTTCAAGTTACGGTCCCTTTACTAGCCTCTAAAAAGATGTACGAAAAAACTCAGCGTTCGATCTAAACTTCATGTCGTCAGCCGTAAAGAGACGTAAAAAATTGGTGGTGCCTAAAAAATCGTCAGTTCGAAGCATGGTTTGAGTGTGGCCGTGTGTGAAAGAGTTCTAATTGCTTCTAAAGGGGAAGTTAAAGTTAGCTCAGAAATTAATGGGGCTCTCTGGGGTGATAAGCATCTGGGCAGCAGAGGCTCAGCGGCTGGGTGATACCATCGAGGAATTACGCACAAAAAATTACTGAAATAGCTGGGGCTTTACTAGAGGAGTCTTGGCTGCTACAAGGAGTCGGGGGGCTCAAGATGAAGATGCTTCGTTGGAGATTCAGAGATTCTGAAGCCTCTAAAGGGGCGTTAAATGTTTTATATTTATCATTAACATGATAATCATATCAGATAAAGCCTAAAAGTTTGCGTGTGTGAGAGTGATCTAGTTTATAGCGTAGAGGCTACAAAGACTTTGGACCACTTTGCTTTCAATGCTAGAATTTATCGCGCTATTCAAAGTCTGTCGATATGTTTACAAAAGGCCTTTCGAGGTCTAGCCAAACGACAAAAAATGGTAATGAACTCAATGGTGAATATAAATGAGCACTACTGAAGGTATCAAATGAGCAGTAAAATGAAGGTAAGATCGTCACTTACATTTATTGAATTACCCTCATTGGCGAGAATTGAGGGGTGCAAAAGTTATTCTTTTACGTAAAAGTAGTACAGGGTGGGCCAGAAGGAACTGATCCTTTTAATTTGCTAATAAAAAGAAAACCGAAGTTGAAACTTGTCTTATTTTAAAGAGTACAATTTTTATAGTTTATTACGGTATCCTTTTTACCCAGCTAGCAGATTAAAAGGCTCTGTTACTTTTGGCCCACCCTGTGTATTGATTTTTGCAAACTTGTTCCTAGGTGAATTCTTACTATATGGGGCCCTAAAATTAGAAGAGGGGCCTTAGCTAACTCCATTTAACATGAAATAAGACAACCTACCTTGGATTCGATGCTCACTTCAAATGATCACTGTGTATGAGTAAAAAATTGCAACTCACTGGAGTGTCTTGAACTTTATCTTTCGTTTATGGTAAGGAGTTTTACAGATACTTTATTGCATGCCTGTCCTTACAGATTTCTTTCACGGCGCCTCTGCTTTGAACTTATAGGGAAGCGTTTACGCTACCTCAGCTAGAGATAGGCCTTTGGGACTTCTGTCTTTCGTGTCCACTTTCCTTCTTTCAGTTTTCATGCCTTCTTCATCGTTTTTCTTCCTCTTCCTTCCTAACTTGCTGTTTTTTCTCGAGATTGCCTTCGTAGTGCAAGGGTGTTTTAACCTATTGAATATATTATTGATATTCAGCCAAGAAATTGTTTTTGATGACTGAATTTCATGCTTGCAATCACCACACTCGCTTGAAACGTCTGAAGGTCGTAATTTTTTTACTTGTTGTCGAGATTTCTTTTTAGGAAGAGTTTTTGTTCTTTCTTCTAGAAATTATATTATTGAAAACTTCATGCATATTACATCATACTTCATGAATATGCCTTGTGTTCCAAAATACTTCAAAACTAGCAGCAGGACTGATGGTTACCTCCGATCGAGCCGGTACGCATTTCCGTCGCCTGGGCCGAGTATGGAATCTGGTTAATTTCTTCCTTTTGCCAAAAAGGTTACAAAAAGATTTACGTACCTGGTGACGCTAATTACACTTCATCGCCCAAAAGCTCTAAAAATTTTTGCCTAAATAAATATCTTGAAAACTGAAGTTTCCTCAATGCTCCGTGCTTTGAAGCATTTCTGAATTTTATTTTCATCATTATTTGATCCTGTGCCTTAATGAGGCGTGGTGTTGCATTTCGGCAAAGTATAATCAACCGCAAGCTAACACCACGATTTTTTGTCGGAACTCTGAGGACTCGACTTGAGTGTTGCGATATTAACACTCTGAATTTTATGTGTATCAATGTATGCATTTCGAATATTATATTCACCTACGTATGTCGTTTACATGATCATGTTGCTTATTGTGTCAATAAGTAGGTTAATATTTTGTTTCTAAATTCAATTTCGCTCGGCGTGGGTACAGCAAATCCATAGCAATGATTTTTTTTATCACGTACACCAGAGGTAACATTCTCTCCAGGTCGAAGTTTGATGCAGCGCATCCAACAAATAAATTAATTGGACTTGTTCTTAAAATAGTAGAGTGGTGATTTTCATTGGCGACTAAAGAAGACATCGTTTTTCCCGGGCATGTTACCTTATACCCTATTAAAAATTATAGGAGTGGCATCGGTGATTCTTGGGAGCGCTCCCAAATATGCATGGTTGTTTCATCCATGCGTCTCCTATGAGGCAACTTCGAAGTGTCCACTTTATAGGCGCGCCTGCGCCTCTGTCCCAACCGGTGGCCACGCATGGCTCAGCATGGAGCACTACCGCCGCGCTCCCAAGGCGCGACCAGTTTCTCCTATTTACCATCGGAGAATCATGAGAGGCCCAGGATGGCCACCTCTTAATTTGATTTTAAAAAAACGGCTGCGCACAGCTGACTTCCCATTAGTCACTCTTTCCAACCGTCACACTGCTCAAACCGATTATAACCAGTTTGCCCTTGAATTACCTTAGTTCTTGCGCGATTAATCAATTCACCATAAGAAAACACGGTTTATAGAACAATAAAAATGTACCAGAGTATGTAAATTAAATACATTCTTACTAATGTGCAGAAAATTTCATGGGTGCGTGTTCATTATTAAGCTGACATTAATGGGACATGTTTGTGACGTAAAACTGATGCTTGAAATTTCGCAACGCAATAACTAAGGTAATTAATGGGCAGCTGGCTATATTTGGCTGAGAAGCGTCAACGGTTGAATGTGCAATAATGGGAAATCAGCTGTACGAAGCCTTGGAGGCGAAAGCCTGCAGGGAACAATGTAAATGTACCTTGAAAAGAATATAGCAACAATACCCTAGGGTCGTTGAAAGAATATACTCGTAGCTATATATATAACAAAAACAATTATCGTCCAGCAGATTTTTCATTTTTAATTCCTAAAATTATAAAGGAAAATAAAATCACTTTACCATGCCCGAGCTTAATTACACCGGCTATTCATATACACACACTCCCCCACCTATCCCCACACACAAACCCTCCCCACAAACCCCCCCCCACACACCTACCCCCACACCCACACACAAACCCCCCCCCCCCCCCCTACACACACACACACACAAATATGTATCTGAACATATAGTTGATCACCTTCAAGAACGTCCTTCAATTCAAAGGTTGCTGAAGACTGACGAGGGAAAATTCAGGTTTGGTTTCCACATTTTGTTGTTTTTACATTGCTCACATTGAGGTTTTTCCTTCACTACCAGCCCCACCACAACGATGAATCGTCTAAAATATCAATTGACCGAGGTGGTGAAACTAGCAGTGGGGTTCTTGCTCCGTTCATGCTCTTGAAATAATGCCTCTCCAGACCAGCATTCTACGTCTCTTCCATCTCTTGTTTCTTCTGACACCCTCACGTACTATACACCCTCACGTAATACACACTCGCACTGATATACACTCTAACACTACTTGAAATGTTTTAAATAATAGAGACACGATCCAGACATCTGTCACGCACAACACCAACTTCAAAACTGAGGCGAACGATGGCAACCGTCATTTCTCTCGAAAAAGATGGCAGGCGTCTCACCAAGAGGCCATCTGCACAGGTGGCCTCTGGTAGCAACATGGGAGAACTTGCTCGCATCGCGCTTATGAGTCGCGCCCTGGAAGTGTCAGAAGGGAAGAGGCCTCGGTTCGCTTAATACTCCTTTAATTCTCCGCTGTCTCCTTTAATCAACCATGCTACTCCCTTAATTTTTAATAGGGTACTTTCTAAAAGTGTACCTTACCTTTCAAAATGACGTTGATTATCTCAAGATAGAAGCACAATACATTGGTTGAAACTATTTGAATGCCTATCCGTTCTTCTTCAAATTTTCCATTTTTGTGATAAGATACCCTCCGAATAGATATAAACCAATATTAACAATAAAGTGCAATTGATAAATTTGAAATTTGCAGTCATTATGTAGTGTTGAGGTATCCAATATAGAGGGTGGCAGTGGCGACGGCAACACCGTGCAGGCAAGCAAGCGAGGAAGTAAGGGGGCAAAAAATCGAGCCTTGTTACATAAGAAGACAACGCGTGCGGTACACCCCGTATGGGCGACAGGCACCTCGTTTTCCTACGCTTCGTTAGCACGACTTCATTACTCACACTCTTGGCTTCCGATCTAAAAAGTACTGCAGACGCACAACCATCACGTTTTTCTTCCCATTATAATTTCCGGCGCACGATCATTATAATATGTTCTGACACGAAAGCTGAAGTTAATTATTTTGTGCCATGAATTGAAATATTGGCTTCACGAAGGTGTAGGTTTTCACCAATGTTTCGCTGCGCTTTGTTTTAAACTGTTTTTTTACTATTTTGCCCTCTGAGAGAGAAGCTACTTGAGTATTTACTGGAACTAGCGCTCTCAGGGGAAGATGCGAGATCCCGATCTGAAAGTTAATAAATAGACCTTCCTCATGTTGACACAAATTAATTTTTTTTGTTCGTTTTTTCTTTTTTTATTCATTGTTTTCGTTTTTTCAGCATATATCGTTTTCTTTTCAAATATACTCTTGTTTGATAAACATTACTCATCTTGCTGCTTTTGTGCCCAGGGTGTGGGGACATGCTTTGTGCATAGATTTCCGTTCCCTTTGTTCCATACTAAATGGTGGCTTCCGCCTTCCTCTTGCGGGAACACCTTTTTTGGGATTGGAGAAGCTAAAAACAACTTATAAACCAATATAATAATTTGTTTTGGAATTTGTTTATTCAAATGTTTGATTCAAATTTAAGTATCTTAAAATAAATAAATTTGATTTTTTCTATTAATTGAAATTTGTTCAGTTTCCGTAACACAAAAATTAAGGAAACAAAAGAAAATAATGCCACGCATTAGAACAGTTAACTGGAGTTTTGAAGGAAAGACTATCAGCTTTAACCCCTTTGAGACTCCTGAGACGAATTTCTTCCGTTTATGATCGATTCAATTGGGCTCGTAAACTGCAATAGAACTTTTGCACTCGGTGCTTGCACTATGTTATAGTCTGGCGCGTTACGTTGTGCATAAAAGTACTCACAAATTCGTTTTATTACTATTGTTGTGTTCTGTGAGATGGGGCTGATGTAGTGAGTTCTTATTTGGAGATGATTTTCTCAGTTTCATTACCTACAAAAAAGTGAATATACGCATAGGAAAACATGTTTCCTAACTATGTTCATGGTGGTCAGCGGTTGTTCAAGGTAATCGAAAATTATTTCTGGCAAACTAGTGCTTTATTGTCGTGACTAAAGTATTATAATTCAATGAATATATTTCCTAAGACGAAGTAATTGATGCGTTTACTGAAACGCTTTTTCGGACGTAGATAAATCAATTTTGAAATTTTGACTCAAATGAGTAAACTTCAATTTCACCTTACTTACTTTCATATGCGGGGAGCACTCTAACAGCACATAATCCCCTCACATTTCGCTAAAATACGGAAACTAACGTCTGTGAACTGCTAAAATCCCCTAGTTTCGCATCTCGTAAGGTCAGATTTCGAGGCTTGCCTGGGTCTATGTATGTCTATAAATGTGTTATCGCTTTCTACATAACCGCCGCACTACCGCACCCCAAATCTAGGCAGGCACCTAACGGCGGTATTTGGGTCAATTTTAGAGACGCATTACACCGCTTTACAGCCCTTTAACTGGTCGTAACTTTTGTGCCGGGTGCTGCTCCATGCGAGTGTGGCCTTAGCGGTCCAGTCTGAAATATCCCGATATTTTATAGCCAATGATGAATTTTGACAGTTTACGTATAGGGTTATTAGTGCAGTTTGATAGCTGACTTTTTTGTTGTACAAAGTTTTTTTAATGCAATATCATCAGCTCTTGATAAATTAAAGCCTGGTGTTTTTTTTATTTTACACAGCCTCGTTTTGTTATAGAAAAGAGCACACGCGTCATTTAGTAAGGTGTTCGAGGAACTCAATATTTCGGATCAGATGTGGGCTTAACATTAGGTTATTCAGTAGATATTCTAGAAGAGCCATATGTTTTTTTTGCGCGTTCATTCCTATTCCTGGCTTCTGTATTGCTATTACACAACCTTCTACGTTATAGTTGATGCTACGCTATCTTACTACAATAAAACACTACCAAAAAATCTTGTTGCGGCATTGACTTGTTACAGCGCAGCAAAAGTGCCTTGCAACATCATTGCAACAGTACCTAGTAACAACCCATTTACTCTGCCTTATAACAGCCATGTTTATTCTGTCGGAAAGTACAGTGTCACTAACTCATCTCGTTTCAATTGAGAATTTTGTACAAATTCCTACAGCAGAATTGAAGCGACGCGCAATTATGTCATCCGTACAATTAAAAATGGAAGGCTTAATTAAGTTTCGCGCAACACAGGAGCAAGAACGGAAGCGCGACAATTGGTTAACGTTGGGTTGCAGACTGTGCGGCGGGTCGAGGTCACGTGTCGACGCGAAAGCGGGCTACCACAACACGATCTCCGTGCGACTCCTGGGTCTGGCATCACGATTTGTTTTGTGTTTTGATTAGAATTTCAAGCCTTCCCTAACGATGTTTGCCACTATCTCTGGGGGTAAAGGGAAGGAAATAAGTTTAGGGTAGTTACTAGTTAGGTTTATCTATCCTATGTCCTTGGGACTGGCACCCCTAGAGGATACTGTTGGTTTACCTCAGCTATAGATAGGCCTTCGGATCTTCTGTCTTCCAACTTTTTTTCTTTTAATATTCACGCCGTCTTTGGTACCTTTTCTCTGTTTTCTTCCTTTTTTCCTTCTTAACCTGCTGTTTGTGCACACAGGGTATCAGGAGTGGGAACTTCCATTGTGCATAGGTTCCTAGTTTATCTAAGTCCACACTAAATAATCCCTTCTTCGTACTCTCCTAAGATCGCTTTTGTTGGGGCAAAGGAAGTAGCAAGATAATTAGCATAATAATGATGAGAGCGATGTTTGCGTGTGTTCTCAATGGCGCCTTGAAGTTTGTCTTCATGGTATGAAATAGTTACAAGGGTACATACACTTTATTCAAAGGATGTTTCGGTAAACAATAAATTTATACTTTTATACTAATAAATTCAGGATTTTTAAGAAGAGGGTGTTATTTTGTAATGTTTTCCCTGTTGAGAGCATGACTGCTTAAATCCTCAGAGATACTCAAAAAAGCTGAGGCAGTGCCAGTTTCATATACTTGGCGTCACGGACGTTTAGTATCCTCCAACAGTGGTCAGTAGTAATTGTTTGATTCTCAGAATCGACGGCTAATGGAGGATTTGTACTGTGTTGCTAAGGAAATATCACGCGGTGGAAGATGTGTTTGTTATATGTAATGTTCTTTCCAGTGTTACTTTAATTGTTTTCATCCGCTTTATCTTGTAAATTTTTGTGATTTCTACTCTGATTCAGAAATTAGGTAGGAAAATGTTTTCAGTGTCAAATTTTACCGTTATCTTGCATACTTAAAATTCTATTCTCCTTTAGGGCACAATTTAAACATCAGAAGTCGAGTAAATAAACAAACGTCAAGGTCACATTGCGTCGGGACTTAACTTTTCAAGCATAAAAAACTTTTTTTATCCGGCCAGCGAGCCTCAGCTACCTTTTTATCCTTTGATAAAAATTCTAATAAATCACATGACCTTTACACCCACGCAACGCATTTGGTTGAAATTCGTCATCTACGAAGAAAAGAAATTAACAAGTAAGCCTGTGATGTGCCTCGTACGGGGCTACATTTTCGTGCGTACTATGTTTAGTCACGCCCCGACCGTCGCTTTCGACCAAACTGAAGACTATTTATGGCGGGCGGAATGTGTCGAGTAGAGCTTTGTTTTCTCTGTTTACTCAGAGGCTTTGATCTTTTTGGCTGTAAAAACTGAAGGAAATGACTGAAGTCGAGCCGGGCAGTCTCGTGAGACGCAATCTGGGCAGCCGCCAGCGGGGGACCGGCGAGGGGGCGGAGCAGGCGTCATGGACAGCCAATCACGTGACGTGCATCGCCCGTGTCCACTAGTGACCGGTGGAGGTGCCCCGCGTTAATTTCATATTCAATTCCCGTACTCGACAGGTATATTATTTCGTTTTTTGCCTGACGTACTGGAACGTTTCCCCTGAAAAGAGATATTTCTTACGATTCTTTGGATGCTTGCAACATTTCCTGAACTTCGTGCTTCAAGTGTCTCAGGAAAATAACACTTCGGGTCATGGCATGTGCCGCTAGAGGTGCGGCCTTGGTCGTGGTAATGAAACTCGGAGACGTTTTCTTAGGTGTTTACTTGAGGAGGTGACGAGAACGATAGCGCCAGGTCTAAGTTGTCTAGTGCTTATAAAGACTCCGACGTGAATGGGGGTTGGGGTTTCGCGTACATATCTCACCCTCCCTCTTTTAAATTGAGGTACTTATCGCGAAAAAAATGAATTTTTAATAAGTGATTAAATGAAAAAAACATTTCAATAATAAAATTAACATAGTAGTAATTAACATAGTAGTAAATTAATCACTACTAACATAGCAAATTGTTTGCTCCTCAGCGGGAAATTGTTGAAAATTAAACATCTCAAAAATCTACCGCTGTAGGTTGATTAACTATCAGACTTAATTTGAACTATTTTCTAGCGAACTTTTCATGACTAAGGTGTGTTGTATTTCATTCATGTATAATTTGCAGACATATCTTAGCAATGACTCCCCTCAGAGGGCAAAGGATAGGCAGTAGGCTCAACTTAATTGGACTTATCTTCCTATGCTTTGGGGACCGGCACACCCAAGGGGGCGCTGTTGGGTTACCTCAGTTATAGAGAAGGCCTTCGGGACTTCCATCTCTCAGGTCCAGTTTGTACCTTCAGTTTTCGTGCTTTTTTCAGCGTCTTTTTGTTTTTTCTCCCCTTCCTTCTTATCTTGTTGTCTCTAGGAACATCTTGGATCCTGTGTGGGAACACACCTTTTGCATAGGTTGCCCATTTTTTACAGCCCATACTTAATTACCCCTTCTTCGCTCTCTTTAAATCGCCTTTAATTGTTGTATCAAAGGAGCTTAGTAAACAAACTGCTATATTATCTAATAGCATGGAGTTTCTACTCGGTACATCGACACACGCGTCAATGCACTCAGCTGCTATAGGTAGGCGAGAATCCCGCTCCACATCATCAAATCCGCCCTCTGGTTTTGCTCCACCCTTCAAGTCCTTATCCAGCGTCGCTGGTACGCTGTAAACGGTGACTATCTTGTTTGTCACTGTCCATGAAGTTGTTGGCTTTCTGGTTGTCCTTCAAAAAGGTGGTACATTCGACACTAAATATGTACTATGCTAGAGAATCCAGTTCGATCAACAGCTCTAATTTGTTTTATTTCTTGCCGAGTTTGTTCTCAAATGTGTGTCCTTCGAAGTTCACTGCCGGATGAGGGTTCGTTCCTTATTCTGATGTCGGTGACTACCTGATGTCAGTGGAGCGTTTGTACCCATTTCCAGTGGAAAGATGCGAGATCTCAAGCTAGTGCTTTGGTAGACCTTCCCTTTGTTTATGTAGAAAATTCTGTTTGTTTTGTCCGTGATCATACTTTTTCTTGGTTCAGCATTGTCCTTTTTGGCGCCTTTTATTTATTTAAAGATTTATCTGGCAAAAAAATATCCTTCAATTTTGCTGTTACGCTGCGCAAAGTACAGGGAAGCACCTTGTGCATAGATTCCTGGTTTTCCACCCTCAATTCCATAGAAAATGGGACCTTATTACAAATTCTTGTGGGAATGCCTTTGATGTGATTGGTGATTGGTAAGGCTAAATCTAACTCAATGTGATTCAGGTGAAAAATATTCTTGGATAAATTAAAACGCGGCGTTCATGCGAGATTTCAAGTTTCTCAATAAAATGTTAACAGTGAACTAATCAACATTAGTTACCAGTTCTCAATTAATTAATTGACAGTTACAGTCAATTTCTGAACCAAAGTGCACGCAGGCTAGGCAGTTTGCAATGTAATCATCGAAAATATATTTCACACAGAAATTTTTTTAATACACTCTCGGAATATATTTTCCAATGCGCACTCGAGTTGTGCAGTTAACAAATTGAGCTTTCTATGAAATATCTCTTTTCCCGTAGAAAATATTTATGTGCAAACCTGTAAAAAATTGCCATGGAAAGTTCTCGAAGTTGCTCATTCAAGTTATACTGCTTGCAATGCGAACTTGAAGCAAAATTTAGTGCATTTTGAGTGGTTTCAGTGATATTTAATTGGGTCAGAACGAAGTTTAGACTTCTAACTTCTGGCCAGCGCACAGTTACATAGAGACTAACACCTGTGCAGTGCTAAGCAGGTGGGGCTGCTGCACGCGCTAGACGTGCATTGTGCCACTCGCGTTGCAGCGCACGTGACTCTTTCACCTGTTCTTTTCGCCTGACTTACGTGATTGAGGCGTACGTGATGGTTTATTTGGTTCTCGTGATTTAGTCCGTATGCTTTCACGCTTTAGTGTGATTGGTTCACTGCTCAGGGGGAGACAACTGTCGTATGTATGGGAATTAGCGCTCTCGGGGGAAATGTGCGAGAGGTCCTGTGTGCTAAGCGTTACGTAGGTCTTCCCTTTGTTGTATTAAAATAAGTTTTGGATTTGCAAAGGAGAAACTTGTGTAATTAATTCACGTCCAGTTTTTCAGCACCTCTTTTTTCGCCTTCTAATTGTTTCTTGTTTCACAAATTTCCTTTCCATCTTGCTGTTCCTTTGCGGTGGGGTCTTGAGGGGAACACACCTTGTCCGATGATTCTGCGCGTTCCTTAACCTCCATATTACATATATTGCCTTCATCCTTCATCTCTTTGCAACACCCATGTCGTGGTTAGGGTGGCTTAAACTAACTTCTAATAAAATCTGTGGTTCACGGGATTTGACAGCATGTTCGAATGATCAAGTGCTCGCAGTTCACTGGGCTTAGGACACAGTTTACTTGAGTTAGACCTTGTAGTTTACGTGCATTAATTATTCACGAAGCGTCCAGGGATTTAGCGCACGTAGTTTACGTGACCTTACCTTATGCAGCTTTGTTCTGTTGAATGCTCAACTCTATACGGGAGTTGCTTAATCCGATTGTATTCGTGACTTCAGCTGACTAACGATAACATTATGAAATTGGCGCATTGTGCCGAAGAAATTACAGTTTGAAAATCGTTGTTGACATTCTTAAAAATTTCTGTTTTAAAATAAATGACTCGTCAGTCACTGACTGCTTCCAAAAAGCTCGTCACTGTCGCTCGTCAGTCTCAGGTTGTCACTGTGTTTAATTAAGCCTCACTGCGGCAAGGACGAGTGAGTTGACTCGTCTTTCCCGCTTGTCTTATTGAGACAGCGACGAGTGAACTCGTCCTCCACACAATGTATCGAAAGCAGCCACAGGCAAGTTTATGCGTCCCCTTTCTCAGCTGTACACCAATTGAGCATTAGAAACCTTGTAGAAAATAATAAAAAATATTCATAACTTTTTTGCAGAGAAAATTGCCAGCAAAGGGTTTCATTTGTGAGGTATGTTTTTTCTCCTTTTACTCTCATTACTATTAATTTTGCCAGTGCACGAAGTTTGAGCTTCGTGAACATAGAAATGAATCAAAGTAAGCGTTCAGCTGTGTTGTTGACAATAGGTTTTGTTCGTTATTCGACCAGTCAATCATTTACCATAAGTGAATGAATTTATGTGTGCATTGAGTACTTAAGCTGGGTTGGTGCATTTCAATGGAACTATGTTAAGATTTTTAGTAGTAATGTATGTGTACGAAGTGTGATTAATCTGAATACAATTCACGATGGAAGCGTTGAGCTTCTATTTATGATCATGAAAAATTCAGTTCTCGTTTCACACGTACATAATCATTTCTCAATCAATTTCTTTCAAGCTTTAAAAAAATATTCTTTTTACGAAAGTCATATGAAGTGAAAATTCATTTATGCGCCCGAATTTGGCAGCGAAAAAAATGTTGATAAATATTAAGATGACAATCATTTGGACTTTTGATTACATAGCTCATTCTTGGTTCAGAATCTTACACTGCGATAGGTACGTTTTTCATATACAATAGCGAAGTGCCTAGTACAAATTATAAGAAAACGACCGTTTTGGGTACGAAAGACGTGCATTAGAGTTGATAACTGATCATGTTCAAAGCCTGTTGACTTTACTTCTACGCCGCTTGCAGTGATGACTTCATTTAAATGTTCGTCGTTAGTGGATGTACAGGTGCAAACACCATAAAATGTTCAAATAAAACTCTAAGTGAAAATTTTCCTCACTGCGTCTAACATTTCCTGTTTAGTGCAGCTATAGCCGCAATAATACTTAACCTTATTGTAACATTTTATCCGACTCATTTACAAGATTTTTTTTTATCTTGGTGTTCAGTAACCAGATAGCCTGGCAGAACCATGAACCCTCGGTACTAATTTACAGATCGAGTCCTAAAGAGCGCTACCTCTTTCGTATTTTATTATCTAAATATTATTTTACATTTCATTTCTCTCGATATATCCAGCCTTTTTAAACATATTTACTTGTTCTCATATTAGAAACAGTTGAAATATGTCCTATTCCTTCGCTGCGGCTGACCCGTTCGTTCATCGACACTTGCTAAAAGTGTCTGTAAGATGAACCGCCGTATTTCCCTTGCAATGCTTGATTTTTATTTATACTCCAAGAATAGTGCCAGTAAGTTGTGTAATATAGAAGTTGTTTATTAAAGATCCCTGGAAGTTAAAAATGAAGATTGTTTTGCTTCTTTTTAGCATTTCAAAATAAAACACACATCGACTGGTTGATAAACGTTTCTGGGCAACTTTCAAAGTCACGAACTGCAAGAATGTTTCATTATTATTTATTTTAAATGCACATGCTCGAACGCGAGTTAGATATTCAGTGACATCTTTACACAATTCGCGGTACGTGTTTGAAGCGCTTATTGAAGTTTACGACAAATAACGTATCAGAAAATGCGATGATCTCAAAGAAAACTTCAAATGTTAGGTCTAACTGTTCCAAATTGAATGACACATATCATTCGATTTTATTCTTTCTGATAATTTAGGATTTATGGGTGAGGTGTTCGAATCATTTATTAAAAGCGACAGCTTTTGGATGTATTTTTTTAAATATTTTCAATTTGCGATCTCAAAAGAATTGTATTTTTCGCGCATGGCTAACCGTGTCGGAAAAAGTATCGTATCTCGAATTCTCAAAATATTTCTAGTACGGCGTCTGAAACGATAATACTCATAATAGGTATATTTCCGATGAAATTTTTTTAAATCGAATATTCATTAAATGTCTTCAAAAATCAGCGTAACAAATTATACGCCATCTTACGTTTGACGAGTTCATCTCTGCGGAAGGACCGAGGAACGAAGCTTTTGAGTGTCAGCTCTCGACAACACGCTGTGAGCATTTGGCAGTTCCCAAAGAATTTAGCCACCATGGAAAATGCAACATTCATAGCAAGAATCTGTTCTGAGTTACCTTTCCTTGTTTTTAGAGTATTTTTTAACGGTCAACAGAGTAAGAAACGTTACCTACGAAGCAGGATTTGAAAATTGTGACCTTCCAGAGGGTTTTCAAAAGTACTCTGTAACTAACCATCTCACTTGAAATCCCCTCAGGAGGATACAATTATTGTATCTATGGGAATTAGCGCTCTCAGGGGGACAATGTGGGGCCCGAGCTGAAAGTTAAGCCTTCTTTTTGTTGAAATAAAATGTTTTTGTTATGTTAAGGACCACCTTTTTTTCGGTTCACTGCTTTCCTGTTTTTCAGCACCTTCTACTTCCTTCTTCAACTTCTTCTTGCTTCATAATCTTCTTTCCCAACTTACTGTTTCTATGCCCTTTCTGCGTAGATTCCGTGTTTCCTTATCTCCATATTAAATGGTGCCTTCCTCTTTCCTCTCTTTGGATCGCATTTGTTGCTGCGGGTGGGGAAGCTAAAACTAACGACTAATCTAAACTAATCTTACTTGAAATGACAACTATGAGAAAGTTGTCATTTCAAGTGAAATGGTTGGTTATAGAGTACTTTTGAAAACCCTCTGGAAGGTCACAGTTTTCAAATCCTGCTTCGTAGGTAACGTTTCTTACTCTGTTGACCGTTAAAGAGTACTCTAAAAGTAAGTTTAATATTTTTATCTATTGCCTAGACTGTCTTAGTTTTTTGTAGGATTTTATTCAAACACTCCCGTTTTTATTTATCGCAAATTTACTGAAACAGAATACGATGGAAGTCTACATTTCAGCGCTACAACTGAGCTGGAAATGTTGAAAGTTAATTGAATGGAACTCTTCAGAAAATATTTCCCCACGTTACCCCGAACTCTCAGGCTCCACAGCACTGCATTAGAAAGCAACTCAGGTTGCTTACTTTGGGTTAGAGATGTTTTCAGAACCAGGGTGCTTGTTTTTTTCGTGCATGATTCCCCTGGTTTTATTTATGGGCACTGTATGTTTGTGTGAGTTGGAGACGCTCGACATGCTTGTCCGTGTGTCTGTAGGCTGAGCTGCGACTTGCTTGTTCGTGTCTCCCAGGGGGCCAATGTGAGGGCCCGAGCTAAAGGTTAGGTAGGCTTTCTTTTTGTTAAAATAACATAGGTTTTTGTTTTGTTACGGACCAACATTTTTCGGTTCACTGCTGTCCTGTTTTTTCAGCAACTACTACTTTTTTCTTCAACTTTGATCTTGTTTCACGAACTTCTTTCTCATCTTACTGTTTCTATGCCCTTTCTGCGTAGATTCCGCGTTTCCTTAACTACATACTAAATGGTGCCTTCTTCCTTCCTCTCTTTGGATCTCATTTGTTGAGGATAGGGAGGCTTAAACTAAGTAATAATCTAATCTAATCTGCTTGTTCGTGTGTCTGTAGGCTGAGTTGCGTCTCGCTTGTTCGTGTGTCTGTTGGCTGAGTTGCGTCTCGCTTGTTCGTGTGTCTGTTGGCTGAGCTGCGACTTGCTTGTTCGTGTGTCTGTTGGCTGAGTTGCGTCTCGCTTGTTCGTGTGTCTGTTGGCTGAGTTGCGTCTCGCTTGTTCGTGTGTCTGTTGGCTGAGCTGCGACTTGCTTGTTCGTGTGTCTGTTAGCTGAGTTGCGTCTCGCTTGTTCGTGTGTCTGTTGGCTGAGCTGCGTCTTGCTTGTTCGTGTGTCTGTTGGCTGAGCTGCGTCTTGCTTGTTCGTGTGTCTGTTGGCTGAGCTGCGTCTCGCTTGTTCGTGTGTCTGTTGGCTGAGTTGCGTCTCGCTTGTTCGTGTGTCTGCTGGCTGAGATGCGTCTTGCTTGTTCGTGTGTCTGTTGGCTGAGCTGCGTCTCGCTTGTTCGTGTGTCTGTTGGCTGAGCTGCGTCTTGCTTGTTCGTGTGTCTGTTGGCTTTGCTGCGTCTCGCTTGTTCGTGTGTCTGTTGGCTGAGCTGCGTCTCGCTTGTTCGTGTGTCTGTTGGCTGAGCTGCGACTTGCTTGTTCGTGTGTCTGTTGGCTGAGTTGTGTCTCGCTTGTTCGTGTGTCTGTTGGCTGAGCTGCGTCTTGCTTGTTCGTGTGTCTGTTGGCTGAGTTGCGTCTCGCTTGTTCGTGTGTCTGTTGGCTGAGTTGCGTCTTGCTTGTTCGTGTGTCTGTTGGCTGAGTTGCGTCTCGCTTGTTCGCGTGTCTGTTGGCTGAGTTGCGTCTTGCTTGTTCGTGTGTCTGTTGGCTGAGTTGCGTCTCGCTTGTTCGTGTGTCTGTTGGCTGAGTTGCGTCTTGCTTGTTCGTGTGTCTGTTGGCTGAGTTGCGTCTCGCTTGTTCGTGTGTCTGTTGGCTGAGTTGCGTCTCGCTTGTTCGCGTGTCTGTTGGCTGAGTTGCGTCTTGCTTGTTCGTGTGTCTGTTGGCTGAGTTGCGTCTCGCTTGTTCGTGTGTCTGTTGGCTGAGTTGCGTCTCGCTTGTTCGTGTGTCTGTTGGCTGAGTTGCGTCTCGCTTGTTCGTGTGTCTGTTGGCTGAGTTGCGTCTCGCTTGTTCGTGTGTCTGTTGGCTGAGTTGCGTCTCGCTTGTTCGTGTGTCTGTTGGCTGAGCTGCGTCTTGCTTGTTCGTGTGTCTGTTGGCTAAGTTGCGTCTCGCTTGTTCGTGTGTCTGTTGGCTGAGCTGCGTCTCGCTTGTTCGTGTGTCTGTTGGCTGAGTTGCGTCTCGCTTGTTCGTGTGTCTGTTGGCTGAGTTGCGTCTCGCTTGTTCGTGTGTCTGTTGGCTGAGTTGCGTCTCGCTTGTTCGTGTGTCTGTTGGCTGAGCTGCGTCTCGCTTGTTCGTGTGTCTGTTGGCTGAGCTGCGACTTGCTTGTTCGTGTGTCTGTTGGCTGAGCTGCGACTTGCTCTGGTCAGTGCTCAGCTCTCTTACCTTATTTCTTTTCTGAGAAATTATGCTCGTTTTGTGTTTAAATAGAATTCAAAGAAATGTAAAGAGCTAGAGAAGTGTCTATCACTATTGATAAGGCAATGAAGCGTCCAGAGAAAACCTTTCGGAAGTTAGCACGATCTGTGGGAGGTAAGTTACACCAATGGATATTATAGCTTGTTGGTCATGAGTTCAATGTATATGTTATAAGCTAAATCATCTATTCAGTTTATGATATTCTCATTCTCCAAAAAAAATCGAAGAGGACTGTTTTAAATCAATGTCACCGGAAGCCTATCGTCTTACGGAAAATCGTTGAAACGAGTACGGAAAATCGTTGGAAATTAACATACTCGTCAAATTTGTAGACTTTTGAATACGAAAAGAACGCGTAGAAATTGAAAAAGAAGGCAACCTCCGTGAAATAAATTTAGCTTTTGAAAATCAATGCATACCTCGGAAACTATTCCAACAAATGTCTAAGAATTTATGTGAACGCATATCTAAGAAGGATGTAAATAAATATCTAGGAAGGTATTCAAACAAATATCTAAGAAGGGACATAAACAAATATCTAACAAAAGATATAAATAAATATGCAAGAAGGGACACAAACCGTGCAGCCACCACACGGCCACTCATACAGAAGGAAGTGACGGACTAGCCTGAGCCCCGACGGCTGTTGATGTTCGTCAGAGCGGCAAGTTGCCAACATCTCCCTGCACTGCTATTCCTGCACCGCCATCAATAAATATTGATGTCCTCTTCATGCAAGCTTTGTTTGCCTTCTTCTAATTAGCACTCGATGTAATCGTCGGGCTGAATTGGGCTGATATTTGTGACTTCTTTTATACTTCCGCCTGTCTGTGCTTTGTTCTGTTTATTTAAAGATGTTGTTGATGCAGATCCCATCATGTCATGTACCCTGTGTGTGCATAGCGATTTTAGTAATGTGTAGTAACTCACTTTTTTCTATTTTTGCGAGGGAAAGCACTGGCATTTCCTTGATCATTCTTTTCCTGAACATTCAACTACTGTGCATATCTGTAGTGTAGTTTTTATTAATGTTATACATTTGTTTGTGCGCAGGTAAGGCCAGGGAAATACTCGACTGCTTGGGGAAGTTCTCCGCTGAACCACAGCGGTTCTGTGAGTACTGCTGCTGCTGCTGCTGCTGCTGCTGCTGCTGCTGCTGCTGCTGCTGCTGCTGCTGCTGCTGCTGCTGCTGCTGCTGCTCAGACTAAAACTGAAGAGTTTGTTTTCGCTTTAATTCATTCGATTCTGTTTAGTTGTGCTCTGTTTCATTTGAATCTTTTTAATTTTACCTAAATTTATTTTGATTCTGTTTTTTTTTCATTTAAATCTTTTTTTAGTTTCACTTTGTTCAATTTAAGTCAAATCAAATACTGATATACTGTAATCTAATGCAATGAATATTCCTATATACATATATGTACGCATATATGAATAAATATTTTTATTCAATGCCCGGTATCAATTTTAGGGACAAGGTTTACGCACAAATTCTTTAGATATGAGTGTATAATTTGAATATGTTATAAATTTATTTATTACATGCACATCGGATGAGCTTATGGAAGAATGTGTTGCCTAATGAATTACGAGTTCCTCAGGGGATGCAACTTTTGTATCTATGGGAATCGGCACTCCTGGGGGAAAATGTGAAGTGCCGAGCTGAGAGTTCGGTAGGCCTTCTTTTTTATAAATAAAATGTTTTTTGTTATGTTAAGGACCAATTTCTTTCGGTTAACTGCTGTCCTGTTTTTCAGCACTTACCGCATACCTTCTTCTTCAACCTTCATTTTGTTCCTTAAACTTCTTTCTCAACTTACTATATCTATGCCTCTTTTGAATAGATTCCGCTTTCCCTTACCTCCGTACTAAATGGTGCCTTCCTTCTTCCTCTCTTTGGAGCGCTTTTTGTTAACGATTATGGAGGCTTAAACTATCATCTAATCTAATCTAACTTAGCATTGATGCTTCATTGCTCAGTGTAGGGAGGCGAGCGGAAATAGATATTAAAATTATACCATTAATGAGTATGACCCCTCCAGAGCATAAAACTATTGTATCTCAGGGGACTAGCACTTTCAGGGGGAAAATGTGAGGCCCCGAACTGAGATCTAAGTAGGTCATCCTCTTATTGAAATAAAATGATTTTCGTTTATGAAGGGCAATCTTTTTTCGGGTCACTGCTTACCTGTTTTTCAGATTTCTACAGGTTCTCCTGATTTTTACCTTATTTCACTGCTTTTCTTCTTAGCTTAGTGTTTCCATGCGTAGGTTATCTTATGTAGGAACACACGATGTGCGTAGATTCCGCGTTTTCTTACTTCCAAACAGGATGATGCCTCCCTCCTCCTCTTTTTGGAACACCGTCATTGAGTTAGGTAGGCTGTAACTAACTAATCTAATTTTATCAACAAATCTAACGATTGAACTCACCAGTTGATAGAAATAGACAAATATCTGAAACCAAAGAAAATCAATAAAAGAATCCTCGCACAAAATTCAGTTCTAGAAACATTTGTGCTTGGTTCTGGTTGATGGAAAAAATATGATTAGACTTCATCCATGTAGGACTGCTTCGAAGTTATCGCTTAATTTTAAGTAGTCTAGAGGTTTTTTCAACCCCTGGTTTCGTCGGCGCGCGCGGTCAAGGAAGAGAGCGATTTCGTTCCGTTTCAAATTTTTCTCGAGATTACCATTCTAAAATGATGTCCAATATTTTTTCCTGACTATTCAAAATTCATCTCGAGATCAGGATTGTGAAAATCCCGAACACGGAAGATTATGGGGAGAAAATTGTTTGTAATATTATATTTAATATCGCTTTATTCTATTTTTTGTGCCTTTTGCATCAGGGATGTTTTATCTTCAAATTGCTTTACGTATTTTAGCGAGATTTTGCCAATATTTCCATGAAATAGTATTCTAGTGCATTTCATATTGTAATTATCATTATTATGCTCTATTCTCCTGCCTAAAATAGTGAATTATAACAGTATTTTCCAATTTTAAGGTATTGCGAGCTCACGAATAAAACCTTTGGGGCTGTAGTAAGTACATTAATATACTGTATGTTATCACAACCTCATCACTGAGCTCATTTCTGTACTGGCAAGACAGGTTCTCTATTTTCGGATTGTGCGCCTGTTGCTAGAAAACACGTTGAGCCTTAAAATTTTTGAATTATCGATAGTACATTGTGTGCCCGATGTGATTCTACATTCGGTAAATCAGCTGCACTACGTCTATTTATTGGTGATTTTGGCTGTGCTGTTTCTAAATTCGTTTAATAGGCTACTCTATGTCTATATATTACTTAAATCGCTTGCGCCGCGTTTGCTGTATTCGTAACATCGGCTGCACTACGCTTGTGGGCAACGAAGAACCCCGTATCGCAGCGCCCAATCGATAAAGACTTGCTGGTTTTGAGAAACTTGTCTTCTGGAATGCGCGTTTCTGGTGAACGCTTCGCAAAACCTTGGGAAACTCGAGCAGCGGAGCTAATTCAGCCGTCCGTTTGAGCGACTTGCATTTGTACTGACGTTGTAATGGGGAATTTTTATCTTCCGTGATGGTGGCGCAACTGTAGCGTAGCCCACATCCAACGTAAGTTAGTTTCGGTCAAATTATCGCCTGCGCTTGCGTAAACATTTGGAGTTTGTGTGCAGTGTGTGAGAGGCGAGATCGCGACGCGGTGCTTGGTAATTCCTTGTTTAGAACTACATTAGTTGCAGATAGGTCCATATTGTACCACTAAGTATATTGCTCCTTAACGTTGCAGTACTTAATCTTAAGCACAAAATTTCTGGTTGATTAGTTAATGTGGTCAATTTCAAGCAGGAAATTTTTAGTTATAAATAAATGTAGTTAATTTGAAGCTGGAAATATCTAGTTAATTTGTTGATTTAGGTAATTCGAAGCAAGGTATCTTCAAAAGTTTCCCAACTATTTGGTGTCGGAAAAATTGTTTAATCACTGAATGTGTTTTTGCAATTTCAGCAGCGATTGAAATGTTCCCTTAGCCTCATTTCCTATCGCACTCACATGGTGAGAAGATTTAGTCGCACACTGCATGGATTGCATTGTACATGGGAGCCATCCAGCATGTTTCTTTCATGTACTTTTCTGGTAGAACTTGCTGTAAGTCAGCAAATCGGTAAGAAAAATGCGGAAAGTAAAGCATACATTTAGTGGGACCTGTAAACAGGCTGACGGCCTGATCGAGTGAAACATTTTTTTTAGAGTGATTGCGCATTTTTCGTGGGACATTCTTATTATAATTCTCGAAGCTAGTGAAACACTAAATTCAGGTTGCAGGGATGGGATGGAGAGGAAGATATTATGCTCGTGTATCTAAAACTGTCACTCTTTATACCAACCGGAATTATCGACACAGGTAGACAATGATACGTTATTCCTCATGGTGTAGATCCCCTTCAGGGGAATACCACTTTAGTACGTGGGAAATTAGCGCCGCCCAAGGGTAGATGTAAGGTCCCGATCTGAGATCAATAAGCCTTATTTTTGCCTAAATAGAAGAGCTATTTGGGTTTGTAACGGGCGATTTATTTAATTCAGGTCAAATGTGTTCTCTTTTCAAGAAGGTTCCGGTTTCTTTTTCAACTTTTATCTTCTCTCACCAACTTATTTACTTCCTAACTTGCTGTTTCTGTACGCAAAGGATTTTGTGAGGAAACACACCTTGTGCACAGATTCCCAGTTTTCCACAGTCCGTCCTTATTGGCTTGCCTAGCTCCACGCTATTGAGATCTCCGTCGTCGGTTTAGTGATCGTCAAACTAATGAAATAATACCAGATACGGTTTGGAAAAAAAACAGGTCAAATAGTTACCTTGGAAGTACAGTGCTTTCTGCCGAGCTGCTCGGGAAAATTCAGCTGTTACTTTGAAGTAACCAAATTATGAATATCTTCCTGTAAATTTACCTCTAAAGTAAGAAAATAATTATTTTCAGTAACGTATAGAGCACATCAGTTACTTTGAACGCTTCTTGAAACATGAGTTGCTTACGTTGTTTTGTGAAGGTGTGAGACACACACACACACACACACACAACTGTGCAGGTGTGACACACACACACAACTGTGCAGATGTGACACACACACACACACACAACTGTGCAGGTGTGACACACACACACACACACACACACAACTGTGCAGGTGTGACACACACACACAACTGTGCAGATGTGACACACACACACACACACACAACTGTGCAGGTGGGACACACACACACAACTGTGCAGGTGTGACACACACACACACACACACACAACTGTGCAGGTGTGACACACACACACACACAACTGTGCAGGTGTGACACACACACACACAACTGTGCAGGTGTGACACACGCACACAACTGTGCAGGTGTGACACACACTCACAACTGTGCAGGTGTGACACACACACACACACAACTGTGCAGATGTGACACACACACACAACTGTGCAGGTGTGACACACACACACAACTGTGCAGGTGTGACACACACACACAACTGTGCAAGTGTGACACACACACACAACTGTGCAGGTGTGACACACACACACAACTGTGCAGGTGTGACACACACACAACTGTGCAGGTGTGACACACACACACAACTGTGCAGGTGTGACACACACACACAACTGTGCAGGTGTGACACACACACACAACTGTGCAGGTGTGACACACACACACAACTGTGCAGGTGTGACACACACTCACAACTGTGCAGGTGCGACACACACACACAACAGTGCAGGTGTGACACACACACACAACTGTGCAGGTGTGACACACACACACACAACTGTGCAGGTGTGACACACACACACAACTGTGCAGGTGTGACACACACACACAACTGTGCAGGTGTGACACACACACACAACTGTGCAGGTGTGACACACACACACAACTGTGCAGGTGTGACACACACACACAACTGTGCAGGTGTGACACACACTCACAATTAACTGTGCAGGTGTGACACACACACACAACAGTGCAGGTGTGACACACACACACAACTGTGCAGGTGTGACACACACACACACAACTGTGCAGGTGTGACACACACACACAACTGTGCAGGTGTGACACACACACACAACTGTGCAGGTGTGACACACACACACAACTGTGCAGGTGTGACACACACACACAACTGTGCAGGTGTGACACACACTCACAATTAACTGTGCAGGTGTGACACACACTCACAACTGTGCAGGTGTGACACACACTCACAACTGTGCAGGTGCGACACACACACACAACAGTGCAGGTGTGACACACAACTGTACAGTGTGTCGCCTCTACGCTCCGGTCACCAACAGACGCAATGAACCCAAAACACGAGCTTTTTTCGCTTTTTTTGTGGTGTTGTACGCCGGTGGCCGCAACGGCGCAGCGGGTCTTGCTCCAGTGGCCGCGTCCGGTGTGTGGTGACCGTCCCGGGGCCTGTTATGCCGGTCCCGGTGATGCCGGTCCCGGTGATGCCGGTCCCGGTGATCCCGGTCCCGGTGATCCCGGTGCCTGTGATCCCGGTGCCTGTGATGCCAGTCCCTGTGATGCCGGTGCCCGTGATGCCGGTGCCTGTGATGCCGGTGCCTGTGATGCCGGTGCCTGTGATGCCGGTGCCTGTGATGCCGGTGCCTGTGATGCCGGTGCCTGTGATGCCGGTGGCTGTGATGCCGGTGGCTGTGATGCCGGTGGCTGTGATGCCGGTGGCTGTGATGCCGGTGCCTGTGATGCCGGGTGCTGTGATGCCGGTGCCTGTGATGCCGGTGCCTGTGATGCCGGTGCCATTGATGCCGGTGCCATTGATGCCGGTGCCTGTGATGCCGGTGCCTGTGATGCCGGTGCCTGTGATGCCGGTGCCTGTGATGCCGGTGTCTGTGAAGCCGGTGCCTGTGATGCCGGTGCCTGTGATGCCGGTGCCTGTGATGCCGGTGCCTGTGATGCCGGTGCCTGTGATGCCGGTGCCTGTGATGCCGGTGCTTGTGATGCCGGTGCCTGTGATGCCGGTGCCTGTGATGCCGGTTCCGGTGATGCCGGTCCCGGTGATGCCGGTCCCGGTGATGCCGGTCCCGGTGATGCCGGTCCCGGTGATGCCGGTCCCGGTGATGCCGGTCCCGGTGATGCCGGTCCCGGTGATGCCGGTCCCGGTGATGCCGGTCCCGGTGATGCCGGTCCCGGTGATGCCGGTCCCGGTGATGCCGGTCCCGGTGATGCCGGTCCCGGTGATGCCGGTCCCGGTGATGCCGGTCCCGGTGATGCCGGTCCCGGTGATGCCGGTCCCGGTGATGCCGGTCCCGGTGATGCCGGTCCCGGTGATGCCGGTCCCGGTGATGCCGGTCCCGGTGATGCCGGTCCCGGTGATGCCGGTCCCGGTGATGCTGGTCCCGGTGATGCTGGTCCCGGTGATGTCGGTCCCGGTGATGCCGGTCCCGGTGATGCCGGTGCCTGTGATGCCGGTGCGTGTGATGCCGGTGCGTGTGATGCCGGTGCCTGTGATGCCGGTGCCGGTGATGTCGGTCCCGTTGATGCCGGTGCCTGTGATGCCGGTGCCTGTGATGCCGGTGCCTGTGATGCCGGTGCCTGTGATGCCGGTGCCTGTGATACCGGTGCCTGTGATGCCGGTGCCTGTGATGCCGGTGCCTGTGATGCCGGTGCCTGTGATGTCGGTGCCTGTGATGCCGGTGCCTGTGATGTCGGTGCCTGTGATGCCGGTGCCTGTGATGCCGGTGCCTGTGATGCCGGTGCCTGAGATGCCGGTGCCTGTGATGCCGGTGCCTGTGATGCCGGTGCCTGTGATGCCGGTGCCTGTGATGCCGGTCCCGGTGATGCCGGTCCCGGTGATGCCGGTCCCGGTGATGCCGGTCCCGGTGATGCCGGTCCCGGTGATGCCGGTCCCGGTGATGCCGGTCCCGGTGATGCCGGTCCCGGTGATGCCGGTCCCGGTGATGCCGGTCCCGGTGATGCCGGTCCCGGTGATGCCGGTCCCGGTGATGCCGGTCCCGGTGATGCCGGTCCCGGTGATGCCGGTCCCGGTGATGCCGGTATCGGTGATGCCGGTCCCGGTGATGCCGGTCCCGGTGATGCCGGTCCCGGTGATGCCGGTCCCGGTGATGCCGGTCCCGGTGATGCCGGTCCCGGTGATGCCGGTCCCGGTGATGCTGGTGCCTGTGATCCCGGTGCTTTTGATGCTGGTACATGGGCGCCAATGATTGCCGCACCGATAATATATATATTATTAATCCTAACATGCCGTAAATTATTCAATAAGCTTCACTAATAAGAAAGAAGCAGATGGTGACTATTCAGCAAGATTGTGCAGTAGATGGTGACTACTGAATAAGCTTCACTGTTCTGCTTCACTAACAGTGCAATAAGGTGTAGGCAGTTCCCTCGCCAGTTTTCAAAGCTCGTACAGCTCGGTTTCTTACACGTGGGACCCCTCAGGGGGATACAACTACTGTATCTATGGGAATTAGCGCTCCTAGGGGAAAAATGTGAGGGCCCGAGCTGAGAGTTAGGTAGGCCTTCTTTTTGTTGAAATAAAATGTTTTTTGTTATGTTAAGGACCACCTTTTTTTCCGTTCACTACTGTCTTGTTTTTCAGCACCTCTGACTTTCTTCTTCAACTTTTATCTTATTTCATGAACTTCTTTCCCATCTTACTGTTTTTATGCCCTTTCTGCATAGATTCCTCATTTTCTTATCTCGATACTAAATGGTGCCTTCCTCCTTCCTCTCTTCGATACGCTTTATTTTTGCAGCGGTTAGGGAGGCTTAAACTAACTTATAATCTATAATCTAATCTTACACGTGGGATGAGTACGCTGGTCGACCTTCATTAGCTTTGCACTTGCACCTGGCTTCTACACACCGGGGGAGAATGCGAGGTCCCGAGCTGAGAGCTAAGTAGGCCTTATTTATGTTGAAATAGGACAGGTGTCTTGCTTTGTTGTTGACCGTATTTTTCGGATAATTTCTTTCCTGTTCGCCATCATTTACTTCTCCCTTCTGTATTTGTTTCATAAACTTTTCCCAACTTAGTGTTTCTATGTGTAGGGGAACTTGCGCGAAAGAACACATTGTACGAATATTCCTCATTCTGTTAACTCCATGCCAAATAGTGCCTTTATCCTTCCCCTCTTTGAAATTTTAAATACCTTTGCTGTGGTTAGGGAAGCTTAAACGAGCTTGAATATCTAGTCTAATATTCTACATTCACTCTCAGCCTTCACACTCTAAAACTCAGTCAACACATTCTACATTCTCAGCGTTCATTATACAGTTAAAATACAGCCTTCATTCATTCACATTCAGCCATCTGAGTTTGTAACAACATATGTGTTCCCTATCTCCGTTGATTAATTTTTTTCAGTTCTTCTTGGACTTCCCTCATCTCGTCTTGCTGTTGCGGGAGGCGATTATGAGCGGCCATTCGGCCGACTTGTTGCCGGAAATAATCTGCCTTAACGCGCGTTTCCGAGTTACGCGGTTGGGGCGAGGTTGAGTGAGTCAACAGGGATGTTATAATGTAGGAAAGTAATTGATATCCTTCTTTCGTTTTATCACATTGCTTTAGTATCTTCCATTTATAGGGTGCTAGGTTTTTTGAAACCCATTGGGTCAGCTGGTTTACGTAATGCCTGAAGAGAGCCGTGCTTTTGTTTATTATGGCGTTATTCAATGAGAAGTGAAGAACTGGATCGTAGGTACATTGGAGTTATGAATTGTCTTCACAAGTGTTTGTTGGAGCTACAGATCGAGAACACGGCTGTTTCACGAGACAATTATTATTTTAGGTTCTGTAACGACTACTTATTAATCAACGCCAGTATTTGTTCATTTAACTCTGTATTGTTGCAATAATGGAAAAACTATACCATTTACAAGTTGATTTGCTCCAAATGAATTTTGATTTGCTCCTCGTGAAAATGGAATTGCTCCAAGTGAATTTTGATTTGCTCCTCGTGAAAATAGAATTGCTCCAAGTGAATTTTGATTTGCTCCTCGTGAAAATAGAATTGCTCCAAGTGAATTTTGATTTGCTCCTCGTGAAAATAGAATTGCTCCAAGTGAATTTTGATTTGCTCCTCGTGAAAATAGAATTGCTCCAAGTGAATTTTGATTTGCTCCTCGTGAAAATAGAATTGCTCCAAGTGAATTTTGATTTGCTCTTGTTTAATTTGCAATTGATTCAAATGATTTTTAGATTGCTATGGTTTTAATATAAAAATTACGGTTAATTTTTTAGCTTGCGTATTCAACATATTTAAAACACTATATATTGCTATATATTGTAGAATAATTATAATAATATTTTTTTTAGAATTAAAAGGGCGATTTTTGGGAAATCTAATATGTAAAATGAAAAGAAGAACCAATATAAAAGGGAACATTCTTTTAATTCCAAACGTTTCGGAATTTATGATTCCATCATCAGTGCTGTAAAACTCGAAACGAAAAACAATAATGAACAAATTGCGGAAAATTATATATAAGAAATTAATATCACTATACCTACATCGAAAAATATATATATATATATATATAAATAGTTATGCCTAACCGTAAAAAATAAAAACAATTTCTCCTAAACATTCCTGACCATAAGTACACCTAAATTCTGGCAATCAAACCAAACCCCAATAACATCTACACAAAGTAACCGAACTGCACACACATATATACCCCCCCCCACACACACACTCACTCAAACACACTCATATTTACACAGTTTGGGCGATATTTAATTTCATCACACTTTGATCACTATATATTTAGCTGAGGTCTATGGGTAAAATTGAAGGAGGATTCCATAATTCTAGGGTCAAATTGCTCTACAGTTCTACAAAGTGTGGAGAAATTGGAATTTTTGAAAGGGTGGTTTGAACTATGGCAATGATCTCTGATGGCTGCCAGGGAGCAAGATGAGTAGGGACGGCCGGTTCTATTGGAGACACAAGAGTGTTGGCTGTGACGAATAAATTGCTGGAGTGTGGTACTTCCAACATAGGACTGCAGGCAGCAATCACATTCTTATAAGTAGACACAACTATTTCTCAGGCACTCTGCCAAACGCTTTTTCCTATTGAAAAATGAACCTATTTAAAAACCATTTCCATAAAATGCTATATATTTTTGTTATATATTGTTGTAAAAGTACTCTATTTTTTAATCAATGGTAATTAATAAGTAACTAATTTTAAAAATTTTTGCAGAAAGATTAATTAATTAGCTTTTTAATTAATCGCTCATTTAAAGGCATATAAGCAAAAGGACTTTCAATAATTTGCAGGGTATTAGGATCACATGTTCAACCGGTAACCTACCGACGATCATCAAGTAGCTGTATTAACCAAGGGTTATTTCCTACCTATGACCCCTCAGGGGGATACAACTATATATTGTATCTAAGGGAATTAGTGCTCCTAGGGGGACAATGAGAGGGCCCAAGCTAAAGGTTAGGTAGGCTTTCTTTTTGTTAAAATAGAATAAGTTTTTGTTTTGTTACGGACCATGTTTTTCAGTTTGCTGCTGTCCTGTATTTTTTCAACGCCTATTACTTTCTTCTTCAACTTTGATCTTGTTTCATGAACTTCTTTCTCATCTTACTGTTTATATGCCTTTTCTGAATAGATTCCGAGTTCCCTTTACTTCTTACTAAAAGGTGCCTTCGTCCTTCCTCTCTTTGGATAGCATTTGTTGCTGCCTCCCAACCCGGTTTTAGTTTTAGCCTCCCTACCTGGGAGGCTAAAACTTACGACTAATCTAACAATCCTACCGACGATTATCCGGTAGATTATCCGGCCCTATCGAATAAACAATTATTATTATCATCATTAGTCCCTAGCGGGATTGGAAAATATATTGATAGAAAGCGTTTTAGAATTAAAAAGAACAATAAATGTATAGAGGTTTTATCAATAACTCGTGTAAAAACGCATTTTGATGAAAAAGTACAGTAATATGATCAAAAGAATAATGCTGCTGAAAAGTCATAACAAAGCAAGGCAAACAGAAAAGTAAGCATGCATTACAACGTCTGCACAAGTTTTGACAGTTATTTTCGCATTAACATATTTCTATAAGGTCTTCTTGACGAGTTGCGGCAGCGTAGTACTTCTCCACCCTGTTGGTAAAGTTGAGCAACATGCCGGGGTTGACAAGTCCAAGGGCTTCAACTGCGATGTTCTCCATCTCTCGCATCCTTTGCTCAGTAACTGGTAATGCTCCACCTGGTGCTATCTCAAGAATTGCATTCATCCTTTCACGCAAGTGCCTCTTTACGTGACTCTTCACTAGGCTCCAAACCAACTCTATTGGATTTAGCAGATAAGAATAGGGAGCTCAACGAAGTATCTGAATACTGGGATATTCTGTCTCTAGCCCTTCAAGATTAGAATGAGCCGGAGCATTGTCAATTATGAAAGTAGGATGGTCAATCCCGTTCTAACGACGTGCATCTATGAGCTCCCGGAACCACTGCAGACAATCCTGTCGTTTGAACGAGCCACGGCGAGTCGAGGTTAGAAGCAATTGGGTACTTGTCATTGCTCCAATGATGGGCAGATTTGCGCCTTTGCTGGACGGAAGAATCACTGAAGCTCTCGTACCAACTTTTGATCTTCCTTTGTTTCTTTTACAGTAAAGGTTGAAATTTGTCTCATCAACCCAGACTGGAGTCCTACCTTCTGATCTCACATTGAAAAATTGTTCCATGTATCCTAATACCCTTCAAATTATTGAAAGTCCATTTGCTTATATGCCTTTAAATGATCGATTAATTAAAAAGCTAATTAATTAACCTTTCTGCAAAAATTTTTAAAATTAGTTACTTATTAATTACCATTAATTAAAAAAATAAAGTATTTTTACAACAATATATAACAAAAATATATAGCATTTTATAGAAATGGTTTTTAAATAGGTTCATTTTTCAATAGGAAAAAGCGTTTGGCAGAGTGCCTGAGAAATGGTTGTGTCTACTTATAAGAATGTGATTGCTGCCTGCAGTCCTATGTTGGAAGTACCACACTCCAGCAATTTATTCGTCACAGCCAACACTCTTGTGTCTCCAATAGAACCGGCCGTCCCTACTCATCTCGCTCCCTGGCAGCCGTCAGAGATCATTGCCATAGTTCAAACCACCCTTTCAAAAATTCCAATTTCTCCACACTTTGTAGAACTGTAGAGCAATTTGACCCTAGAATTATGGAATCCTCCTTCAATTTTACCCATAGACCTCAGCTAAATATATAGTGATCAAAGTGTGATGAAATTAAATATCGCCCAAACTGTGTAAATATGAGTGTGTTTGAGTGAGTGTGTGTGTGGGGGGGTATATATGTGTGTGCAGTTCGGTTACTTTGTGTAGATGTTATTGGGGTTTGGTTTGATTGCCAGAATTTAGGTGTACTTATGGTCAGGAATGTTTAGGAGAAATTGTTTTTATTTTTTACGGTTAGGCATAACTATATATATATATATATATATATATATATATATTTCGATGTAGGTATAGTGATATTAATTTCTTATATATAATTTTCCGCAATTTGTTCATTATTGTTTTTCGTTTCGAGTTTTACAGCACTGATGATGGAATCATAGATTCCGAAACGTTTGGAATTAAAATAATGTTCCCTTTTATATTGGTTCTTCTTTTCATTTTACATATTAGATTTCCCAAAAATCGCCCTTTTAATTCTAAAAAAAATATTATTATAATTATTCTACAATATATAGCAATATATAGTGTTTTAAATATGTTGAATACGCAAGCTAAAAAAATTAACCGTAATTTTTATATTAAAACTATAGCAATCTAAAAATCATTTGAATCAATTGCAAATTAAACAAGAGCAAATCAAAATTCACTTGGAGCAATTCTATTTTCACGAGGAGCAAATCAAAATTCACTTGGAGCAATTCTATTTTCACGAGGAGCAAATCAAAATTCACTTGGAGCAATTCTATTTTCACGAGGAGCAAATCAAAATTCACTTGGAGCAATTCTATTTTCACGAGGAGCAAATCAAAATTCACTTGGAGCAATTCTATTTTCACGAGGAGCAAATCAAAATTCACTTGGAGCAATTCTATTTTCACGAGGAGCAAATCAAAATTCATTTGGAGCAAATCAACTTGTAAATGGTATACTTTTCATATTACCTGCGACAGTGTGGTCCTAAGCTGAGAGTTAGGTAGCCCTTCTTTTTGTTAAAACAGTTTTTGTTATGTTAAAGGACCACCTTTTTCGGTTCCTTGCTTTCCCGTTTTTCAGCACCTACTACTTTCTTCTGCGACTTTGATCTTGTTTCATGAACTTCTCTCTCAACTTGTTTCTATGCACTTTGTGCATAGATCGTGCTTTCCCTTATCTCCATACTAAATGGTGTTTTTCTCCTTCCTCTCCTTGGAACGTCCGTTTTGCTGTTAGGATTTATTAAATTAAGATCTAATTTTTTTGATGCTTTGTGCGGAGCTGCATACGCCCGCAATTTTAACTGCCTGTTACTAGAGAGGATTTACTTAGGTCGAGTTTGGTTCTTTGCGGGATTTTATTATTCGTAACAAACTCGTACTAGCATGCCTTCACCGTCAAAATAATTTTTTTAACCTAAAGCTTCGATTTATATGTGAGAGCTGTTTCAAATGAACAGTTTATGCGTGTTCTCTTTCTTTTTTCGATTCTTCTTCGAATTTTTCTTTGCGTCAGAATAAAATCAGTATAAATTTCAATTAATCAAATCTACAGAGCAGTTATTTACGCCTAATATTGCAGTCAGGACGCTGTGTTCAGGTCTCTAATAGAAAGGTAATAGATGCACTTCTTTAGCAGCAGTACATTACTTTTGTATCTTCTATTTCAGGATACTAGGCTTTTCGTATCCTATTGGGTCAGCTTGCTTACAGGTCTAACAATACCGGGTGTCGCAATAACGGAACCCAATTTTAAAATAATACATTTTAGTGTTCTCCTGCAATACGTATTTTCCTTTGAATGGCCTTTTTCTTCGTATCAATGCTACAATGGCTGTTGAGTGCACATCAATGGGAGCACAAAACCCAGCTTCAGACACTAACGGTTTCTGAAATGTATTAATTTGAAGTTGGGTTTCTTCCTTTTTTTGCAACACCCTGGATGTACATCTTGGAGATTGGTTATAACATGCCCGTTCAGTAACTCTAATGCAATAGAAAATAGTCCTACAAAAACATGCTGGATATTCAAAGGCGAGTATAAAACAATCTGCATCAGACCGTATACACAAAACAGTGTGTGCGATCATCATAAGTCGGACTTGGGAAAACATGAATTCCATTTTTCCTATTAGAAAATGACTTGAATTATCCGCTATAGGGTGAAAATTAATTTACCATAAGCTGAAAATAAAAGGAAGTTGTTCAAATCATGTCCGTCTATATTGTTTGTGAAAATTGGGTGTAGAATTTTGCGTTACTTTCGCTGAAATCCGAATGAGGACGGTGACACGCATGCAAGGAAGACCAACATGAATGTCTGAGTTCCATAAGTATTGACGCGCTATATTAATACCTTAATTACCTTTATAAAGTAAATGACTTTGAACTTAGGGTAGATTTTCAATTCCTCGTGTGTTGGCAAATGGAATATCCTCCGTAGGAAGTTACAAAAGTGGAATTCTTTCCAGCGCTTTGTTAACGGAAACGCCAGTATTTCTCTACGTGCTTTGCGTTTTAATCTCGCATGCATTAAATCAAGTCGTTTATTTACCGTAATTCCTTTTAAATCTTCGTTGTTCGGTGAGTAAATGAACTTTGTGAAACAGTAAGAAAAACTATTTAGTTTTCTTATCTTTTAGAGCTATTGACACAGCAATTGTTAGCTATGGAGGTGTATGCTAATGCTAATTATTTTTGTGGATTTTTTTCAACGTAGTTTATACTAATTAATTTTGATAAGGCATGAAACTTGCTATAAATGAGCAGTTTTAATACAAGATAAGGAACGTTATGCAGAGAAAGTTTTTTACTAGTTGACTAATGAATAGGTTTTGTGCACCATGTATAAAACTGAACATTTATAAGCTTATACAAACGCCTATGGAAAATGCATCCGAAATGTAGATTTTTGATTGCTTCTCATACGTTAAATTGATCAGAAATGAAGCTCTCAGGCTGTACATGGCGGTAAGATTCCAACGTAAAGCCATTATTCGTTGAAATAATCTCACTTTTAACTCTGTATTCATTCTAAGCCTTGAAGTAATGATTCATTGCCTCTTGATGCCTGCACTGGTCAAAACACTGATACTAATGAGCAGGTAAAATTGTTAACAAATATTCATTTTCCTCATTGTTGAAAGAACGCTTGTTCTTTGAGTTACAGCTCTATCTTCTAACACACCAACTCTAGTTCTTACGCTAATTATTCATACTAAATCCCCATACTGATTCTCCACACTGATTCTCCACGCTAATTGGCCACGCTAATTTTGTGCGCTAGTTCCTCGTGCTAGGTCTCCATGCGTGTCCAATTTGCTAGTCGAGACGCAGGCAGCAAAGTGAGCAACAGCCCGAGCTCCTCCTACTATTTAATTTTGCCTTCTAGTTATTTTGGCCTTCTACTTATTTTTTCCTTCTTCTAATTTTCGCCTTCTACTCATTTTTGCCTTCTACTTATTTTTGCCTTCTTCTTATTTTTGCCTTCTACTTATTTTTGCCTTCTACTCATTTTTGCCTTCTACTTATTTTTGCCTTCTACTTATTTTTGCCTTCTACTTATTTTTGCCTTCTTCTTATTTTTGCCTCCTACTCATTTTTGCCTTCTACTCATTTTTGCCTTCTACTTATTTTTGCCTTCTACTTATTTTTGCCTTCTACTTATTTTTGCCTTCTACTTATTTTTGCCTTCTACTTATTTTTGCCTTCTTCTTATTTTTGCCTTCTACTTATTTTTGCCTTCTACTTATTTTTGCCTTCTACTCATTTTTGCCTTCTACTTATTTTTGCCTTCTACTTATTTTTGCCTTCTACTTATTTTTGCCTTCTACTTATTTTTGCCTTCTACTTATTTTTGCCTTCTACTTATTTTTGCCTTCTACTTATTTTTGCCTTCTACTCATTTTTGCCTTCTACTTATTTTTGCCTTCTACTTATTTTTGCCTTCTACTTATTTTTGCCTTCTATTTATTTTTGCCTTCTATTTATTTTTGCCTTCTATTTATTTTTGCCTTCTACTTATTTTCGCCTTCTACTCATTTTCGCCTTCTACTTATTTTTGCCTTCTACTTAATTTTGCCTTCTACTTAATTTTGCTCTCTACTTAATTTTGCCTTCTACTTAATTTTGCCTTTTAGTTTTGTTGATGCAAGCCGTTTTTTTATAGTATAACGATGCTTGAGAGCGTGTATTTATGGAGTTAACAAGAGATTCGAGCCTCTTTTGATTGAATTTAAATGTTTTGTTGGTGTTCTTCTCTGGCTTGGTGCACTGGCGCTCAGTGATGGTGATGCTGTGTTCACCATCATCTTGTTCTTCGCGTGGTGTGTCACAGACACATCCTGTTCCGAACCTACGATAACTACAACATGTCGTGTTCTCCAAATGTACAATAAGTACGACATGCTGTGTTCCCCAAATGCACGAGAACTACAAAATGTCGTGTTCTCAAAATGTGCAATAACTACGACATGTGTTCTCAAAATATACAATAACTACGACATGTCGTGTTCTCCAAAAGTACAATAACTACGACATGTCGTGTTCTCCAAATGTACAATAATTACGCATGTCGTGTTCTCCAAATGTACAATAACTACGACATGTCGTGTTCTCAAAATGCACGATAACTACAACATGTCGTGTTCTCCAAATGTACAATAACTACGACATGTCGTGTTCTCCAAATGTACAATAACTACGACATGTCGTGTTCTCCAAATGTACAATAACTACGACATGTCGTGTTCTCCAAATGTACAATAACTACGACATGTCGTGTTCTCCAAATGTACGATAACTACATTTCGTTTTCTCCAAATGTACGATAACTACGTGTCGTGTTCTCCAAATGTACGATAACTACAACATGGCTAAGTCTCCAAATCAGGGTTGGCACATAAAAAACCCACCCAAAAAAACCCACCCAAAAAAGCCCAAAAAAACCCACACTAAAAAACCCACTAAATAGTGGGTTTTTTTGGGCTTTTTTGGGTTTTATTATTATGTAAATTTTACTTGTTTTCAAGCTTATAGAATCAAAACGAGCTAAATATTTATCTTGTCAAAATAAGTATCTAACTCATGTGCATGACTATGACAAGAAAACATTGAAAAACAAAACACCAACCCTATACAAATCAAATTAGAAAAACCTTAATCACAAAAAAACTCGAGGGACTAATTTATTTTAATGAATTCCATTTCCAAAGTAAAAAAACAAAAATTTAGAAACAAATGCAGTTTGACTACTTAATATAGAAACTTCTGAATTTTTACTGTCTTCTAGACTAGACTGCTACTACAATACTACTGTGTTTCTCTTTCTACATCCACTGCCATTTCATCGTTGTCATCCACATCATGATCATTCGTGAGGTGGCGATATACTGAGACAATTTATGTGCGCGTTCTGATCCTAATCTATTTCTCAATTTATTCCACAAAATTCCAAATGTTGAGAAAATTCTCTCAATGGATCCTGAACTTGCGGGGCAAGAATGAAGATTGCTTATAAACTTGCAGCAACCCTCTGCCAGTGTTCTTTTCATGAATATGCATTTTCTGCGGTTTCATGTCTTGAATATCCCACCATCAACAAGGAGTCATTGTCTTAGTGATATTCTCATTGAACATGTGTTTTGGGAAGATGTTGGAGTCCTTCAATTTATAGGAGAAAGCGCACCGATGAACTCCGGATAGTATTCAGCCAACCACTCTTCAATATCAGTCTCCTGTGAGAGCTTTGCCTTAAATGTTGTAAAATGAAACATCAATATCAAGTTCATTATCTTGTTGATCAGTCTAATGTGAAACTAGGCTAAGTGAATTAGGTTAAACATTATTGTACACCCTAGAATAATGTAATGGTAGGATGCCCTAGAAGTCGCTGAACTTATTCGGGCCCACAGGTAGCTATACTCAAATTTGACCATTGTATTAGACTTAAGAAACATTCTACTTCTGTATCACCTGTGGTAAATAAATTGTTTAAATTGTTTAAATTGAAATAAGTCTAACTATTATAGTCAGATGGGGCAAGACAACCGCAGCCATCATGGGGTGAGAAAGTAAAGAAACTACTGGCCTATGGGGAGCATTCAAGCTGCACTGGAACAAATTTGACGATGGAATCAGTTAGAGCATTTACTTTCAATCATTTTAGTGTTTGTTGCTATCCTGTACTGCGAAAAGTGAATTTTTTGGCAAATTTAAAAAAAAATTTGGCATATCACTACATGTTGTAACATGTAACAGTGTGGTTGACTGACTTGACTTGCGCAGCTAAGCACTCCAGCTCACACAATACACATGTTAAGTTGTTAACAGCATGACTGTTAACCCGTCTCCACATGGTCGACCTACCAGAAGGTTTGAAGAAAATGGGTCAACTGTGCAACTTACTTTACATTCATTAATCATGTTAGAAGTTTCATTGGGGGTTCATTGTAAAGAGAGAGAGTTGCTCTTTCTGTCAGTGGGAAAAAAAATACTGCTACCCCAATGAAAATCTACGAAATTCGAGTTTTTATTTCGGTAAAATACAAAAAAAAGAAATCAGAAAATCACTGGCCATTTTTTATTTATTGCACTTTTATGTTTTTTTATGATGCATTTTCATAGATTCTGAGTTGCTGAATCTTGTGGTATGTAGATTTTTTTTCAGGTCCAATAGTTCCGGAGTTATGTGCACTATATGTAAAACACAGTTTTTATTTTTTAGTTCATTTTGTGTATAGGCTGTTATCAAGCAGTTTCATTGTTTGTAAAGAGTTTGATATGCATAGAGCTTTTCCTCCCGAATACAATGGTGGTATTATTTTTTGTGAAGGAGGAAATCTGTGGATTTGGACCCCCATTTTTGGAACAAAAAACATAAAATAAAAATGATGGCGACCTTCTTGGAGGCAGAGTGTGTGCTGGTATGCCTCAGCTACACTGCTGGCCTTCTAAAAGGTTGTGCAGCGCCGGTAGCTACACTCCAGACTGAGCAGAAGAATACATACAGATTTGAGCTTGTTACCTCTCCTTCCCTGTTCCCCCCACCTAATTTTACCTTACACCAATGAATAGCGCTCAACGAGACGCTTAAGACCATATATGGCAACCCTAGGTTTGCTGATGTGAAACATGTGCTAGCTTTGCCGACCTTCTAAGAGTCCAGGACGTGGCGACGGGTTAAGTGATATGCAGCTGTCTTGCTTCAAGCTGCTTGTGGTGGTTACTTATGATCTGCATGGTGCTTCCCTCTCACATGACTTGCGCCTGTCTGCTGCTAAAACAACTTACTATGAATTGACGAGCATAGCAATTCTCTTTGGACATCTTATATCTTTACAGACTGCAGAGCTATGTCTCTATGCATATGGTAATTGGTAAATGGTAATTGTGATGGACAAACTTAATTCATATATTGTTCATATAATGTAATAATTCATATAATAATGTAATGTAATGTTGGAAATAAAGTAATCAAATAACAATATTTACTCAAGAAGTGTATGTATATAAATCTGAAATAGGGGCAACGGGAGTTGTGTGAATAGCTCTTTTACAAAAACAGGTATTACAAAAAACCCAATAAAGCCCAAAAAAAAACCAATAAAACCCATAAAACCCAATTTAACCCAAAAAAACCCAGGTGGGTTGGGTTTTTTTGAAAAACCCTGGGTTTTTTCCATCCCTGCTCCAAATGTACGATAACTACATGCCATGCTCTACTACTATACGATAAGTGCAGCTCTGAAGTGTTAAATTCAGAATGTGTTGATCAGGTTCCAGCTCGGGCCCCTGGAACCTCTTTGGTTTTTATGCATAATTAACGGTGCTTATGTCACCTTCTAATCTCTGCAGCGCTCGCGTAGCGGCCTCTCTCTCCTGCACCTCTGCGGTCCCTGGCCATAGGCACAGTCGCTCTCTCAGAAAAACAAGAAAAGCCGTTTTTTTCCAATAAGGATGATGCATGAAATGCATTACATTGATTTTCAAAATATCTTAACATCAAAGAATATTTAGTTGATAAACACAAATGATTATTGTGATACCCATGTCAACTGTCGCAACAAATGATGGAGAAAGGCACAAACAAATGTATTCAAATATCTTTACATGAGATCCTTAGTTGATATTCACACATGGGTATCGCAATACCCATGTCACAGTTTTGATTTATCTCATGCATTATGCGGCAAACCTCAATTCATACGCAAGAAAATTAGTTTGTTGTTAAATTTACGGTGGTCAATTCAAATGGCCAATTAAGAACAAATTTGTTACCGTGTAAGTGTGAAGTTTGTATGAAATGATGAATTACTCATAGATGGCTTCTCAGAGATGCAGCTATTTTACCTATAGGAATTAGCACTCCCAAGAGGAAGATGCGAGGTCCTGAGCTGAACGTTTGATATGCACTCACTTTGTTGGGCTAGAATTAGTTTTATGTTGTGCAATGGACTGTGTTTTTTGATTCACTGCCGTCCTGTTTCAGCTCCTACTATTTGTTTTGCTTCAACTTTCATCTTATTTTATAAACATACTTCCTAACCTCCTAACAAGCCGCTTCTTTGCGTAGGTGGTCTTTAGTGAGAACACATCTTGTGCTTATATTCTCTGTTCCCTTTAACTCCTTACTGAATGGTACTTTCATCCTTCCTTTTTTGGAATACTTTTCTTGGGCTCTGGGAGGCGTAACCTAATATCTAGTCGGGTTGCCTTTGCCGATGTATGCTTTGATTTACAACTCCTCTCAGCACGAAAATGAATTCATGGCGACAAAATTTATTCTTCAAAGAAATGAACTTTTCCCTGCAGTAACAGGACGTTCCAAATGGACAATACTTTGAAAGTACAAGAATTGTCAATATTGTCAAAGCGATAGAGCTCATTAAATGTACCTCATCACAGTTGCAGCACAACATTGTCTTTTCTTTATAATTGCAGAGCATACGGATATAGAAATTCTTTTTGCACGTCAGATCAAATTGTCTAAGATTGGTTTTCGGGTTACGAGAGGTCTGTCGAGCCATTGATTGGCCTCCACAATCTCCAGATCAGAACCGAGAGGAGAACTTGATAAATAAGCTTGAGTGAACCCTCGAGACTCAAATCAGCTTTCTTGAATATTTCATACATGAGAAAAAGTTTGCTTTCATTGCGGCTAAATTAGAACTAAGAAGTGTCTTGACACTTGCAGAACCAGAATCAGTGTCAGGGAGCTTGAGGGCTATAATCCGATATGGCGTTTCATAAATAAATCATTTACTTATTTTCTTACCCTGCAACTTTTTTTTGCGAAATAGTATCCTTTCCGTTTCATGATGCCTCGAGATCCAATGTTAATCCGTCCGCCTGGGCTGCAAATAGCCGGGCAGTTTTTGTTAGATCAAAATAAATGATTTTGTTCTGTGTCGGAGGCTCGCTTGGGGCTCTGTGGAAGCACTTGCATCATCTCCTAGCATCATTTTGTTAAGAGAACAAACTCTCGGTTTGCGTAGGATCATCACGTAATCTTGGATCGCTCCAATAATAGTTACCTTCGAAGTATTTAGAAGACTTGATCATCTCCTAGACAGGAAGAGGGTTTTTTCGAACGGTTACTGATCGTAAAGAACGCAGAGGCTAGCAATTACGCTTCTGTTCACCTTGCTAACTCGAGTGGATTGAAACAACCCACGCTGCGTGTTTTCGAACGGTTGGTTGACAACAAATGTGAACTTGTGTCGCTGTTTAGTGATCTAAGTATTCTGAATCGCCCGGAAATTTTTTCAATTTCAGTTTCAAATGTTGCTGGTTTCCGTCATAGAATGAGAAAGGGAATTTCCTGGATGTCTTTCCTGTTCTTACTGAAAAGATTTTCATTTTGTTCATAGTTCATGTCGAGCCTCCCCACAATCACGTGTGGCTGATGTTTATGAGTGTGTGAAAAAATATTATTACAAATATTTGTTGTAAATTTACATACGGTTGTCTGCAAGGGCTGGCTGTCAGGGGTGATGTTGGCAATGATAGTCTTTGTTTTGTGCCAGCGCTGTCAGAATTAACAATTTATTCAAATTAAATATTGGAGTCACGCATTTTATCGAAGTATCAGCTGGATTTCAGTCGTAATTTCATGACTGAAACATAGGAGCTACATAAGGTAGGTAGGGAGGGCTACTTTACCCTATTTTTCTTTATTCTACAGATGTTCCATAAACACAAGCTTGTCAGCAATCGTCAGCTACAACAGAAGTCTCTAAACAAACCGGAAACACTCAAAATTGGACATAGACAGAAAACTGTCTCATCTAGCATTTCTTTCTTCCAAACACCGCACAGAGTCAACGACCAGTGCTCGTAAATCAATCTGAAAACACATCACCTCAAAGCCTGAGAATTATATGTTTGAAATTTGTTTTTTCATAGACTAAATACATTATTTTTGATCACACACGAAATGCCCTAAAAAGTTTAACGGAAATTATGCAGAGGGTCGCTTTTTCCCCCATTGGGTTCCATGCAAAACTCTCGCCATCGTCGGACTACTAGTGTAACGTCATTGCTGTGTTGCCGCCTCTGGGAGCAAGCGTGGACACCCAACATTAGTTAAACGGAAGCTCAATTTTCGACTTGATTGGAGCTAAATTTTTATTTTCATTGTTAGAATGAATACAAGGTTAGTTGAAATCATCCTTCATTTGATCTTCATAATTTACTTGTAAAAATTTAGTTCGTGATGACCGGTGGGTCACACTTGCATGTTGGAAATGTTGCATAACGCTGTACTGAGCGCTACTGTAGCGTGAGGTATACCGCCATATATCGTCTACCCAGGTGCAGTTTGTGATGTACAAATGAAGTGTTTACTGCTAAATTAAATGTATGGAAATAGGCAATATCTATTAGTAACCTAACCTGACGCTATAGTATTCGCTAGAGGTAGATCTCGTGCTATAGTGTGGTAGACCTCACGCTATAGTACTAGCTAGAGGTAAATCTCACGGTATAGTATTCGCTAGAGGTAGATCTCATGCTATAGTGTGGTAGACCTCACGCTATAGTACTAGCTAGAGGTAGATCTCGTGCTATAGTGTGGCAGACCTCACGCTACAGCAACACCCTGTATAGTGTGGTGCAGCTGTGTGGTCACGTATGTGTGCCATACAACCCCACATGTGCTCACCATTAAGATGTGTTCTAGGGCAGTTTTCTCGCTGTAACAGTTCCGTTATCTTTTGCTGAGAACTTTTCATTCCGTACCATTTTATCAACGTAACGAACATTTTATCACCGTAATATTCCCCCTCGCGCTTTCCTGCATTCGATGTTCCTAAAAATTGCAGCTTTGCAGTTTTCGTTTTCCGTTGTCGACTTCGTTTGTTTTTTCTGCATAGAGAGCAGCCATCGTTGCACGTCGACTTGTTCATAAAGATATTTTAATTCTCCACAACAACAGAACATTTGTTCGTTTCATCAGTGTATTATATTTTTCTAAAACATATTTTGGTTCTTTTGTGCGTGAATTAAGTTGAAAATGCCTTGTTGTCTGCTTCTGGCAATGAATTTCTCGGAAAATTGATTATTTCCTTATTTTGATTATCTAGTCGTTGCTGCCTCTAAGAAGTTCAAATTAGCATTTTACCCTCTGTCTCTCGAGAATATTTATTACTTACCATGCCTACAATTTCTTGCGTTTGTTCTAATTTTCCACTGTTTTGTCGCATCTTTTACCTTCTGCACACATAGCATGCTCGCTTTATTGATGTCCGTGTCGTTACGTTAGTCTATTTTTTAGCCGTGCCTCTAGTCTCCTCGCTGATATAAGTTTTTTCCCATTCGCATTTGTTGAATGTTTTCCACATCCATTTGTTGAATATTTTCCAACCCCATTTGTTGCATGTTTTCCAAATCCATTTGTTGAATGCATTTCCTATCCTAATTGTTGAATGCATTTCCTATCCTAATTGTCGAATGAATTTCCTATCCTAATTGTTGAATGCATTTCGTATCCTAATTGTTGAATGCGTTTCCTATCCTAATTGTTGAATGCATTTTCTATCCTAATTGTTGAATTCATTTCCTATCCTAATTGTTGAATGCATTCCCTATCCTAATTGTTGAATGCATTCCCTATCCTAATTGTTGAATGCATTTCCTATCCTAATTGTTGAATGCATTTCCTATCCTAATTGTTGAATTCATTTCCTATCCTAATTGTTGAATGCATTCCCTATCCTAATTGTTGAATGCATTCCCTATCCTAATTGTTGAATGCATTTCCTATCCTAATTGTTGAATGCATTTCCTATCCTAATTGTTTAATCATTTTTACATCTATTTGACTACTTGTCCAACAGTCCAATAGACCCAAAGGCCTTTACTTTTCATTCGGTGACTGTCACTTGGAAAACCATCTCCCCCGCTGTTTGCGTCCCGTTGCATTTATTCTTGGCTCTTTTCTCAAGAATTCTGTGCCGGTCTGGAAAACAATCTGGAATGACTGCAGTGTCGCATGGAGCGTGGGTGAGGGTGGGTGCGTCAAATGGAACCGGCGTAATGCACTAAGCTTGCGGGTGCCTGCATCGGCGTATAAATTCTTTTCAGTTACCTGAAAGAAGTGGTCAGCAGATAATGATGATGAATTGCAATTCAGAAGTTTATTTTCCTGGGTAAAGGTTAAAGCGACTATATTAGTTACTGTTGTGAATCATTTTAAAATATTACAAATTTGGTGGTAGACAGTGAGAATTTAAATAATTGTTTTTTTTTTGGGATATACATTTCCTATTTATTCATTGTTAAGGAAACTGAATATCTGTTTTTCGAAGTGACTATAGCTTGAATGCTTCCGGAAACTTTTTTTCTATCAAAGAAGTATAGAATTTTTATGGATTATTTCTGATTTTAAACTGTGTTGCACGAAATACTTTTCTTATGAATTACTGTTTGGGTTTGAATAAAGGGAATTTCGCAGCCATCAGCCTGAAATTCATTCTTTAACAGCTTGGCTCATTCGGTGAGGGCTTATTGAAAATCGATTACTATTTAAGCCGCTCAGAGGGATACAACTATTGTATCTGTGGAAACACGGGGAACAGTGTGAAGTCCCGAGCTGAAAGTTAGGGTGGCATTCCTTTTGTTGAAATAGAATTGGCTTCTATTTTGTACGAACCATCTTATTCGGTTCACCGCATTCCTGTTTTTCAGCACCTGTTTTCTTCTTCAGTTTGTATTTATTTCATGAACTACTTCATTTACCTACCGTTTCTATGCACCTTGTGCATAAATTTTGAATTTTTTTATTCCATGCAAAGTGGTGCCTTTATACTTCCTCTCTTTGGAACATCTATATTGGATTTAAAATGCTGCTACGACGACGTAATGCTGCTACGTCGTCGTAGCAGCATTACGTCGTCGTGGCGGCATTACGTCATCGTAGCAGTATCACGTCGTCATAGCAGTATTACGTCGTCATAGCAGCATCACGTCGTCGTAGCAGTATTACGTCGTCGTAGCAGTATTACGTCGTCATAGCAGCATCACGTCATCGTAGCAGTATTACGTCGTCATAGCAGCATCACGTCATCGTAGCAGTATTACGTCGTCGTAGCAGTATTACGTCGTCATAGCAGCATCACGTCATCGTAGCAGTATTTCGTCGTCATAGCAGCATCACGTCATCGTAGCAGTATTACGTCGTCATAGCAGCATCACGTCGTCGTAGCAGTATTACGTCGTCGTAGCACTATTACGTCGTCGTAGCAGTATTACGTCATCGTAGCAGTATTACGTCGTCGTAGCAGTATCACGTCGTCGTAGCAGTATTACGTCGTCGTAGCAGTATTACGTCGTCATAGCAGCATCACGTCGTCGTAGCAGTATTACGTCGTCGTAGCACTATTACGTCGTCGTAGCAGTATTACGTCATCGTAGCAGTATTACGTCGTCGTAGCACTATTACGTCGTCGTAGCAGTATTACGTCATCGTAGCAGTATTACGTCGTCGTAGCAGTATCACGTCGTCGTAGCAGTATTACGTCGTCGTAGCAGTATTACGTCGTCGTAGCAGTATCACGTCGTCGTAGCAGTATTACGTCGTCGTAGCACTATTACGTCGTCGTAGCAGTATCACGTCGTCGTAGCAGTATCACGTCGTCGTAGCAGTATTACGTCGTCGTAGCAGTATTACGTCATCGTAGCAGTATTACGTCGTCGTAGCAGTATCACGTCGTCGTAGCAGTATCACGTCGTCGTAGCAGTATTACGTCGTCGTAGCAGTATCACGTCGTCGTAGCAGTATTACGTCGTCATAGCAGTATTACGTCGTCATAGCAGCATCACGTCGTCGTAGCAGTATTACGTCGTCATAGCAGCATCACGTCATCGTAGCAGTATTACGTCGTCATAGCAGCATCACGTCATCGTAGCAGTATTACGTCGTCATAGCAGCATCACGTCGTCGTAGCAGTATTACGTCGTCGTGGCAGTATCACGTCGTTGTAGCAGTATCACGTCATCGTAGCAGTATCACGTCGTCGTAGCAGTATCACGTCGTCGTGGCAGTATCACGTCGTCGTGGCAGTATCACGTCGTCGTAGCAGTATTACGTCGTCATAGCAGTATTACGTCGTCATAGCAGCATCACGTCGTCGTAGCAGTATCACGTCGTCATAGCAGTATTACGTCGTCATAGCAGCATCACGTCGTCGTAGCAGTATTACGTCGTCATAGCAGCATCACGTCATCGTAGCAGTATTACGTCGTCATAGCAGCATCACGTCATCGTAGCAGTATTACGTCGTCATAGCAGCATCACGTCATCGTAGCAGTATTACGTCGTCATAGCAGCATCACGTCATCGTAGCAGTATTACGTCGTCATAGCAGTATTACGTCGTCATAGCAGTATTACGTCGTCATAGCAGCATCACGTCGTCGTAGCAGTATTACGTCGTCGTAGCAGTATTACGTCGTCGTAGCAGTATTACGTCGTCGTAGCAGTATTACGTCATCGTAGCAGTATCACGTCGTCGTAGCAGTATTACGTCGTCGTAGCAGTATCACGTCGTCGTGGCAGTATCACGTCGTCGTAGCAGTATCACGTCGTCGTGGCAGTATCACGTTGTCGTGGCAGTATCATGTGGTCGTGGCAGTATCACGTCGTCGTGGCAGTATCCCGTCGTCGTAGCAGTATCACGTCATCGTAGCAGTATCACGTCGTCGTGGCAGTATCCCGTCGTCGTAACAGTATCACGTCGTCGTAACAGTATCACGTCGTCGTGGCAGTATCATGTCGTCGTGGCAGTATCACGTCGTCATGGGCGTATCACGTCGTCGTGGCAGTATCACGTCGTCATGGGCGTATCACGTCGTCGTGGCCGTATCACGTCGTCGTGGCCGTATCACGTCGTCGTGGCCGTATCACGTCGTCGTGGCCGTATCACGTCGTCGTGGCCGTATCACGTCGTCGTGGCCGTATCACGTCGTGGCCGTATCACGTCGTCGTGGCCGTATCACGTCGTCGTGGCCGTACCACGTCGTCGTAGCAGTACCACGTCGTCGAAGCAGTACCACGTCGTCGTGGCCGTACCACGTCGTCGTAGCAGTACCACGTCGTCGAAGCAGTACCACGTCGTCGTAGCAGTATCACGTCGTCGTAGCAGTACCACGTCGTCGTAGCAGTACCACGTCGTCGAAGCAGTACCACGTCGTCGTAGCAGTATCACGTCGTCGTAGCAGTATCACGTCGTCGTAGCAGTATCACGTCGTCGTAGCAGTATCACGTCGTCGTAGCAGTATCACGTCGTCGTAGCAGTATCACGTCGTCGTAGCAGTATCACGTCGTCGTAGCAGTATCACGTCGTCGTAGCAGTATCACGTCGTCGTAACAGTTCAGTCGGTAGCGCAAGTCGTCATGTCGCCTCGGTTGCTGTCCTCGCCAGTTCTTTTCTTGCTCGAATACGAAGGCTAATTTTTTAATGGAATATTGGAATTTATAGCCCCTCAGGGGGATACAACTATCTTCCATATTGGAATTAGCGCTCCCAGGGTTAAATGTGTGATAGCCCGAGATGAGAGTTAGGTAGGCTTTCTTTTTGTTTAAATAAAATGTTTTCCGTTATGTAAAGGACCACATTTTTTTCGGTTCACTGCTGTCCCGTTTTTCAGCACCTACTACTTTCTTCGTCGACTTTGATCTTGTTTCGTAGTCTTCTTTCTCAACTTCCCGTCTCTATGCCTTTTCTGCATATATTCCGAGTTCCATTAACTCCATACTAAATGGTGCCTTCCTCCTTCCTTTCTTTGGACCGCCTTTGTGGCGGATAGGGAAGCCTTAAACTAACTAATATAACCTAATAATACCCGTTGTGTGTTTATTTATATATTCGTTTGGTGTCCGCTTCTTAAGAAACATATGATGTCTGAGTGTGCGGTATCATGGATACCGAACAATCTCAGTGTAACATTCAAAGAAGGCCCTTACATCCATTGATATGTTTGATATTTTATCAGGATAGCTTCGGTTAGGATAGGTTAGGACAGGAAGGGTTGAGTAATGTTAAAGGAATTTTTTCACAAGGCCACCTAGCTATACGATGACATTGTCCAGAGAATTTCCACGGGTCCTGCTACTCCCTAAAAATACCCTTGGTTTATTTGTTTGGAGTCCGCTTCTCCCATTCCTCTGTCACGCTCATAAGTGTAGCCATAATGACCGTATTTGTGATACGAGTTTCACCTGTGCGCAAGTACAATAATATTTTTTATCACGGGTACTGTTATGATAAATATATTTGTTAGTCGTCTACGTCTGGAAAATTTGTTCAAGAAAGGTATTGAATCCCGTCATTTTTGGCGGCCGTGCACACTAGTTATCTAATAATTTTGGAATTTATAATGTCTGGCAACACCGCAATTTTGTTAGCAGTTGAGAACTAAAATTTATTTTCAAAAGCCCAACCGGTTCGCGTAGCCGCTACCGGACTCCGTCGGAGTCCGGAGCGCGGACTTCGTCAATTCCATCCGATGATGAACTGTGCGTAGCATTACTTGGACGGCGGAAAATCTTTTAGTGAAACACCGTCACTCGAACTCAAACTATTGCGTAAGTTGAAAAGTTGTAAAAGAAAATCATTTTTTGACAATTCTCATGATGGATAAATGAGAATCACTTATAAAATCGGACTGAAGTCCCAGTGACATAATGATAAGTTTACGATGCTGTTCTGCCCAAATTTTGCCATCCTTGACGCGTGATTCTTGTCGCGAAACTTTTTTTTGCCGATATCTCGTGTCATGAAATAAAGCATAAGCGTTTTAGGTCCAACCATACGTTGACTGCTTGGTGACCCACCGGTGGTCACTGAGATGTCCATGATGCGAGTGCCCTACCGGTGTCCACGAACTATATTTTCCCATGTGTTGAATCAAAATCATATGATGGGACGTCCCAATTAATTCTTTATTTTAATGTGGAAAATTAAAATAAAATGTAATTTAAGCCATGTAGTGAACTCCATTAACGCATGGCTATTGCTGTGTAAAATTATAAACCGCGCAGCAGTACGTAAAGAGATTCATTGTTAGAAAATTGTTTCAGCGATTTAAAAAGTACATCATTTTCATGTCATATCAAAACGAAACTCTTTCAAAAATTTGAGAAATTGTTCAAGAATAACTGTCGTATATTGGATGACATTAATACCATGAAGACAATCTCCGTGTGTTGCGTAATATCGACACATTAAAATGACTTCAATGCGGTATATAATTTCATCCTGTACACGGTGTGCGGCCGGCAGAATCTGTGCCGTGGGATTGAGTTTCACGAGAAGCGTCGAGTTTACATTCAAAAAGCAGACCAGGAACAGGTTTGTTATCGCCCGCTCGTTACTAACACCTCACTGACCTCGGCCATTACCCCGCTGGTGTGTGTTGCTTGAGGTTCACAACACACAATAATGTAAGTAGTAAGCCCGCGACTACTACTAATTGTGTGTTTGCGAACCTCAAACGAGTTCTTATTCGGAACTTTCGGCTTCAAATCCAGTGGGGTTCAATCTCCCTCGTCTTAACCCGAGATAAAATGTCACTTCAGCTATAAAATCCTATTACGAAGCATACATATAGAAAATACGAAACTTCTCCGAAATCGGGACTTCTGTCTTTAAAGTTCACTTTGTTTCTTTTAGTTTTCACACTTTCTTTGCAGTTTTTCCATATTTTCTTTTATTTCTTAAGTTGCTGTTTCCTTGCGCAGGGTTTCGTGTGTGTATTGATTCCCCGTTTTCTAGTCCTTACACTGAGAAAAAATATAGGGTAGTTTTGACACACTTAGGCGTGTCATACGTTTGTCACAAAACCGGCACACAATTGTGTGTCATGGAGGCGACATGACACACTTTAGTGTGTTACATGACACACTTAGGGCCGTCATGACACACCTAGGGGAAATCTACGGAACCTAAAACATAGATTTAACTTACTCCCACCATACCCCTCTGAATCGCCCGTGGATCAAGAAAAATGGCTATACAGGATTATTGAACAACGAGTATTTGAGGCTTATTGTGTATCAACTCTTGACTTTCAAATTTAAAATTATCACTATATTTCCACAGGACAAAATCAGTTCTTAATAAAGTCAGCGTATTAAGCAATTTTACAGACAGCATTAAAACATTACATACCGTAGTGTAGAGAAACTTCAACTCGGAATAAATGTTTGAACAGATTAATTGAAATCAGCAAGTAAATTGAGAACATCTTCAATAATTTCTTCACAAGAATGTTAAATGTATATTAACACGATATATGAGTTTGAATCTTGTGACGGTTACAATACTTATACATTCATTGAATAAAGAAAGCCCTGTATTCTTAACGAATTGTATTCTAAATAACTAAGAACTTTCACGCGCTAAAAATAGGTTTCAACATGACCATATCCTACATTCATTCATTCAAATAAAAACAGCATCAGTTCAGTTCGCCCATTTTATTCAACACTGAAATACACATTTTCTCGGTAGTTATTTCTCAGAAAATTAATAATTGAAGTCTAAACAGTAAAAAAGGTGAAACATATTCAGCACTAAATGTTTATCTGCTTAGAACTGGAAGTCATAAAAATTATTAAACATTTAGGATAAATTCTGTGTACATCTGTGAGAACTTTTCCGCATACGTAATCAAGAAATGTTATAACAACTAAAAACATATATTTTCACTTTTAATTTCATATTTAACATGAAACGTAAAGGTCTCATGCTACATAGTACATGAATTCTCTATTTTGAAACAAAAAGTTCCCAAAACAAAAGTTACACAAGTAACATTCTACTTTCTCGCCACACCTTTAGAAATGTTGAATCGCATTTTACACAAGAAAGAAATTAAATATTTTTCTATCAATAATAAATCAAGTTAATGAATAGTATTATTATATTATAGGACTCTAAGTGAAATAAAAAAATCTTCTCTATACTGATTTCCAGGTGAACCTTGATATATTCATACTAAAGGAAATAATTTAGGTCTCATTTTAGTTTCACTATTAATTTAAGTTCTTGTAAAATAACGCATGTCTTACGCAATGGTTAAAAGATTTTATTGTGGAAATTGAAATAAATTTCCAAACACTTATCTCGCATAAATGAAATCATGATTCATCTCCACACAGAATGATTATATTTTCATTCAAGAAATACTTTGACAATTATTTATACCGGTCAAGTTATCAACTTTTACACAAGTAACGAAATGAAAGTGAAGAATCAAATATTAAAACGTCTGTTTGAACGTTCCCAAATAAATCCAGGAACTTTCGAAAGAACGGAAATATTTTATTTTTCACTTTGGGTTCCATAAAAAACAGCAATTGTTGTAAATTTGGACAAAGTCTTACACTGCTGTAGAGAAAATATTCTTCAAGTTGTAACAGCCAAAATAATTCTACCCGATTTTATCACTTATAGGAATTCTTATTAATAACTGTGGCAAAACAGCTTAATAATAGTATTTTCTAACACGACTAATAGAACATTACATATTACTAATAGCAGTTAGAGGAATTGGACGCAATAAATCAGATAATTTTACTCCATTTTCACTTAAAATTAATCTAAGTCAAGTTCAATTTAATCCAAGTCAAGTTCAATTTAATCCATGTCAAATTCAAATTGATCCAAGTCAAATTCAAATTAATCCAAGTCAAATTCAAATTAATCCAAGTCAAGTTCAATTTAATCCAAGTCAAGTTCAATTTAATCCAAGTCAAGTTCAATTTAATCCAAGTCAAGTTCAATTTAATCCTAGTCAAGTTCAATTTAATCCAAGTCAAGTTCAATTAAATCCAAGTCAAGTTCAATTTAATCCATGTCAAATTCAAATTAATCCAAGTCAAATTCAAATTAATCCAAGACAAATTCAAATTAATCCAAGTCAAGTTCAATTTAATCCAAGTCAAGTTCAATTTAATCCAAGTCAAGTTCAATTTAATCCTAGTCAAGTTCAATTTAATCCAAGTCAAGTTCAAATTAATATAAGTAAAGTTCAAATTAATTCAAGTCAAGTTTGAATTAATCCAAATCAAGTTTAAATTAATCCAAGTCAAGCTCGAATAAATCTAAGTCAAGTTCGAATTAATTCATGTCAAGTTCGAATTAATCCAAGTCAACTTCGAATTAATCCAAGTCAAGTTCGAATTAGTCCAAGTCAAGTTCAATTTAATCCAAGTGAAGTTCAATTTAATCCAAGTCAAGTTCAATTTAATCCAAGTCAAATTCAAATTAATCAAGTAAAGTTCAAGTTAATCCAATTAAAGATCAAATTAATCCAATTAAAGTTCATATTAATCCAAGTCAAATTCAAATTGATCCAAGTCTAGTTCGAATTAATCCAAGTCAAGTTCAAATGAATCCAAGTCAAGTGCATATTAATCCAAGTCAAGTTCAATTTAATCCAAGTCAAGTTCAAATTTATCCAAGTCAAGTTCAAATTAATATAAGTAAAGTTCAAATTAATTCAAGTCAAGTTTAAATTAATCCAAATCAAGTTTAAATTAATCCAAGTCAAGCTCGAATAAATCTAAGTCAAGTTCGAATTAATTCATGTCAAGTTCGAATTAATTCAAGTCGAGTTCTAATTAGTCCAAGTCAAGTTCAAATTAATCCAAGTCAAGTTCAAATTAATCCAAGTCAAGTTCAAATAAATCCAAGTAAAAATCGAATTCATCCAGCCCTCAGTTGAGTTAAAAAATGATACAATCACTTGTTAATTTGAGTTTTTTTGTGTTAAATGTGGATCTATTGAATGTGATGAGCAAGACAGGTTTCGAGGATTTATTTACACTCAAATATATATATATATATATATATATATATATAATATGTGAAATTTCACTTTATCACATGTATGAAATCATACAAAAGATTATCATCAGATACATAAGATTATCGTTGGACGATATGTAGATTTAATCTTTAAAAGGAATATAGAAATGCGATTCACTGAGTACTAATGTACGATTCCGTTTGAGTACAATTACATTACCGCCCAGATACATTCCTTCACTAGCAATGAAAATATTGCCATCCATTTTAATTCCGTGTTAGTCAATGTGAAGAAATGTAGGATCCACTTACAATACACAATAATAATATAAGAAACAAAGTTTCTAACATAATGCTGATCTTATTTGTGTGAGTTTGCAATTCAATATATAATATTATCAAGACTTGAATATTCATTAAATGATTATCATAAAAGTTATTTAAGTCTTGAAAGCATCATATATTGAATTGTAAACACACACAAATAAAATCAGCATTAAGTTATAAACATTGTTTCTTATATTATTATTGTGTATTGTAAGTGGATCCTACATTTCTTCACATTGACTAACACGGAATTAAAATGGATGGCAATATTTTCATTGCTAGTGAAGGAATGTATCTGGGTAGTAATGCAATGGTTCTCAAACGGAATCGTACTTTAGTACTCAGTGAATCGCATTTCTATATTCCTTTTAAAGAATAAATCTACATAACGTCCAATGATAATCTCATGTATCTGATGATAATCTTTTGTATGATTTCATACATGTGATAAAGTGAAATTTCACGTATATAAATATATTCGAGTGTAAATAAATCCTCGAAACCTGTATGGCTCATCACATTCAATAGATCCACATTTAACACAAAAAAGCTCAAATTAACAAGTGATTGTATCATTTTTTAACTCAACTGAGGGTTGGATGAATTCGATTTTTACTTGGATTAATTTGAACTTGACTTGGATTAATTTGAAGTGAAGAAGGTGTAGTGACAATCAATTTCTTACAATAGTACGGATATTTTTAGTTCTACATAAATCAGAGAATGTTGGAACAAACAAAAAGCTACATTAATCCGTTTAGTATCATATTTACTTCAAGTTCATGAAAAAAGGTCTCATGCAACATAATGAAACATTCTCTCTATTCTGAAACGGTGAAATAATTTCCTATTGCGTTTTTTCGCACAAATGAAATTCTCATTCACTGTAAATCAATTCTCATTCACTGTAAAGTAACCGTGTTCCTTTGGAACTCAATACGAGTATAAACGAAAAATTTTCACTCCAAACCACAACGCAACCTCAAGCTATGTCAAATGGCCATGACTCGGGATGTGTTGACGGCCACTGGTAGCGATACCGAGATCTTTTGGTGGAGGTGAGGACTGGACAAGGTTGTTGCATTCCTGGACGAGTTACGGGCACCGGATCCTGCGAGCCTGTTCTGCTCAAGTAAGGATACATGCAATGAATTTTTATCAACAAATTTAACACATTTTTTATATGATGTTAGTATAACTATTGCTTTGATGAGCATCGATGGCATAGGTAGACACAACTTCATAACAGTGTGATTAACCTGTAGGGTCAGATTCGCGGTCACGCTGAAGTTCAATTATTAATTTTCATTAATAATTTATTCTTACGCTTAACACTAAGATTCTCTTAACCACAACTTACGCGATCCAAAGAAAGCAAGGAGAAGAGACAAACATTTAGTAGATTAAATTAGATTATTAGTTAGTATAAGCCTCCCTATCCGCAACAAAGGCGATCTAAAGAGAGGAAGGTAGAAGGCACCATCTAGTATGAAGTTAAAGGAACATGGAATCTATGCAGAAAAGGCACAGAAACAGTAAGATGAGAAAGAAGTTCATGAAACAAGATCAAAGTTCAAGAAGAAAGTCGTAGGTGGTAAAACACAGGACAGCAGTGAACCGAAAAAAGATGGTCCGTAACAAAACAAACACCTATTCTATTAAAAAAAACCTACCTAACTCTCGGCTCGGGCCCTCACATTTTCCCCCTGGGAGCGCTAATTCCCATAGATACAACAGCTGTATCCCCCAAAGGGGACAAACATTTAGTATCGACTGTTTAAAACACTGAGCTTATGCACAAAGTGATTCCTAGCAAGGGTACCCTGCACATTGAAACAGCAGGTTCGGATTGCAATAGAAAAAGAAAAGGCATAAAAGTCAACGAAGAGGATATGCAAACTAAAAATCAAGGTGGTCGCGAAAGAAAGAAGTCTCAAGGGCCTATCAATACCTGAGATAACCCAGCAGTATCCTATTGCCTTTTTAATGCCTCCTACAACTTATGCTGTGAATTGTTTGATCTGCTAAGAGATCAGCTGATCAACACTGAACCTTGATCAGCTGATCAACGCAACCTGGAACTAGAAAGGGAAGTTTTGCTTTATAATGAAATTTTAATTCTTTGTTCATGAATGATACAAAGGAGACTGTTTGAATAATTAAGACTTTATACTGAATAGGTAAGTTTGTTGGGTACATCATGAGTGCTGTAAATTTCACTATCTTCGTTAGACGGAGTATAATGCTGAGAGCTGAGTGTGCCTTGAATTAAGAGCTGGGTAGTAAAAACCTAAATTTTCTAATCAAGTATTCAATCACAGTTGTACAGCTAATGACTTCAACTCCAACTTAGGGTTATATCAATTTGAATTTTACTTGGATTAATTTAACTTTGGCTTGAATGAAATTGATCTTGACTTGGACTAAACTGAACCTGACTTGAATTCATTTGAAGTAGGCTTGGATTATCCGAACTTGACTTGGATTAATTTGAATTTGACTTGGATTAATTCGAAGTGAAAAGGTGTAGTCTGAAGACGAGACCTAATTGTCACTTACTTGAGTTTTATCTTATGGAAAGTCGCGCAGCAGCATTTAGGATGGCAGCTATCGAAACCGTAGCAACTTGCAAGCCCGACTGCTATGTCAGCGTCCTTCAAAAGCGTAGACCTCTTCTCCTTCTGCCACAAGTCTCTCGCATGTGGCTGGACCCAAATGTTTGGACCGTCGAAGATTATCATCGGTAATGGCTCCTGGGTAAAAAAAGAAAAATTTTAGTATGTGTGTCACTTATAATCTTAAGAAATTGGACCTGAATACAATAAAACTTTTATAATTTAGTTTGTTTAAATGCTTGCTTGGTCGTTTGTAAGTTTATTGGCATACATGATATGCTTTTGAGAATAATGTTCGACTACATTTTCAGTCGAGGAAATAAATTTGCGACGAAATAAATTTCCTCGCATTGTGGTACGAACATGATGGGTTCAAGTACTTATTTCTCTAGAAATTCATGTCTCTAATTTCGTCCATATGAGGACTGACTTAATGGATAATTACTTGTTAGGATTTAACATTAGGTAAATTTCTATTAGAAAAAATTCATCTCCAAGACAGCAGCGAAATCCAGAATTCCTTTCATTAGTGTAAGTAATTTAATCTCTACTCTGCACGCCAACTCTACAATGAAGTAATAATTATCAAATTACAACAAATGATTTTCTCTTTTTCCATATGAAATTTTTGCCTTCACTCATGCGTTCGCTTGGACTTTACCAACTGCCTTCAGAAGACAAATGTTTCATTTTCATTTCTTATTAATAATAGAGAGACAAAAACTGCCAAAGTAACAATACAATGAAGTTCTTACCTTTTTACTTGTCTTCACAGGGCGAGGTATGGACCCCTCACAAGACACTTGTAGTATTCCAGCTGCATAAATCCATGAGATTACCTCGCAATGTATCGATGATATTCATCTCAGTGATTCCCACGAATTCAACGCATATCTGAAAAAATTAAGGTTATATGTTATTATACATGTACATGACAAATAAAAAAAATACTCTAGCATGATTTTTTCCTTACCTAGAGAGGTGTCGTCTTACAATTATTGATTTTATTTTCAACATCACAATGTGGAACATTCGATAGCCAAAATTTTCATTTTGTGGACGAACTTCAACGCTCGACTGCCTTCGCTTTGTGCGGAATTCCCGTAGCGTAAGTACTGAAACCCAATGTTAAAATTCACAATTTTTTACCATTACTTCATTCCAGTTACTCTGGAACATAAAAATGCTGACAGTAACTTTATACTGTCAGACACAATTATTGGATATAAATTATTACTAAAGTACTTCTTACAACATACCTATTCAAGCTAATATACTCTGCACTATGGTTATTATTCATTTATCTGTATAGAAAACTGAAAAATACAATCCAAATCTTCTTGTCCAGATCAACTTTTGATTGGATAGATTTTCTTAAAGTTTCAAGAATTTCTAATCATGAATTATTAATTGCTTAAGAAAACTGGAAACTCCATGTTCAGCATAATTGTTGCTTTGATTATCTATATATAAACAGCATGAAATCGGCTGTCACATATCTTGTAGTAAATCAAAACATTTATTTTGAAGATAACAAAGAAGTTAATTCTACTTTTCTTCATTTTGCATGAAAAAATCCTCTGTAGCCTGAACACATTTAAGGAAATTGTAGACTAACAAAGATTCAATTGCCATTGATCATCAAGAACTCTTGAGTTGAAGTTGTGCACAATTATTTCATTTCAACAAACTTTTCTAAGGACAGTCTTTTCATATCCTATTCTGTAGGTATATATCCTGGAGAGGGCTGCTATAAAGTCATTATTTTTAAATATTTACAATAATAATCACCTTTACAACAACATCCAACTATAGAAAATTAATAGAAATACTTTCACGTGCAAGCAAAATACTTGATTCTGTTTAGGTCCTATATTACGCTTAAGTAAAAGTCTTTCTTTCCCATACTTACTAATCAGGAAATGGTACTGAACTTGAATTAGAAGAAAAACAATTTTCAATAATTTATATACCGTTTACAAAAGTTAATAACCTAAAAATTAATATGGGCTAATCCATTCATCAATTATAATAAAAATTTCATGAAGAGAAAATTGAAGCACTAATAATGAGCAGTAGTACTTACATGAGTTTTTGTCCTTGATTGAGTGAACTCAAAACCTCTGGTTGATGGAGGTGGCGCATTCCAAAAAAAGTTGAAGGAATGAGAAGCCGAAGAATACTTATATAAAGCCATTAATGGGCTATCAATGCTCTGTTTAGTTGAATAATATTCAAGTGAAGCTATATATCTGGACTTGCACGAATAGAGGGAACACTGTTTGTAATTCATTTTTAAATGCTGGAAAAAATATCAAAAACTCTTGAATTAAATTAGGATATATTTCAAGAACACACCAAAATGAGTATAAAGTAGGGTCTTAGTAAAAAGCAAGCAAAAAGAAAAAGTTAGGCTATCCAACATTATAGCTATAAAGAAAATAATAATTGTAAAAAAATTAAAACCATGATTTCACCAGGTTCTTTTAGTGCAAATGACTTTAGCCTAGTCCAAAAAGACAGCTAATAGTTTTATACTTGCTTGTTTGGTTTTCTTCAAAGCTATTTTTTCAAAATCAAATACCCATTGTTAAATAAATTAATGAACATGAACTATCATAAGCATGGTTGGATAAATGAATTTCCCAAAGTAAGATACATATACCGTGGCTGCGTTTAAATGAATTTTCGAATCAATGATAGCTTAGTTTCCTGTAAAATGACATCTTATTTGATTTTACCTAATCATAATACTGTTGCTGATTATTCATTCATTACTTTCAACGTAATAAATTGATTTCAACTGCAGATGTTAATCCATGTACACATGAAACTGTAAAAAAAATGTTTTTGAATTTCTTCCCTGTTCCATTTCATTCTAATTAATTACTTCTTCACACATTTGCATCATTGAAAATTAATAACAGGGAATTCAAATCCATTTATTCATATGCAAACATAAATTATTGCACTTTTTCTTCTGTAAACGATCAAGAAAATCGAACTGTCAAGAACGCGACCTTGAACTTGAACGCCAAGGTCGCATAACGACGTTTAAGATGAGTCGCCAGTAATCTAACAACTTATGAGCCCGTACTTCGGCAAATGTATAAAACAATCACATCTCACGCTCAAATCTAAATCCTCTAGAAACGGAATGAAATCAAAACATTAATCAGGCTTCGGAACGAATGATTTTCAGGTTATCATCATGAAGCGAATGAACTAACCCAGGTACAAAAATAATGGCGGGCAGATATGAAGCCGCCACACTGCTGCGTAATTGAATGCAATATGTTATAAAAAGTACAGAAGTACATATGGCTTTTATTATACACCAAACAAATCCCTCGGAACTTGAATAAGACCACTAAGAAAGTGGACTCTACTTTCTTACGAAACTAGGCTTGATATGGGAGGTTAGCGGATTACACTTGCACGCGTGACCACTCGCAATGACACCCTGACAAATACTAATTAATCATGCATGCAGCATGGATGATGAAGGCGAGGCCACGGGATATCTCCGTGAGCTGCGGTTGCTTCTCACGAAGTTGAAAAGAGCACAAATGAGCTATTTACTTCAGTACTTGATTAATAGATCAGTGATCGACGAACTGAAGATAATTTCACTCATCATGCGCTATTTCTTAATAGTTTTCATTCTAGCAAGCACTTCATTTTCTTCGTAGGAAAGGCCATGTCTAATTTAACAACATAATTCTGCTGAATGTATTAGTTAATTTATTACACCGACAAGCTTGGGTCGCAAACAAAAGTGTTGCAGTATATATATTTCATAGTGAGTTCCTTCTAGTATATCGGCATTATTATTCTGCATTTTAGTTATTAACACGTTCACCGCGTTTTTTGCGGTTGTTAAAGGTTGGTTTGGTTACGTTGCAAGTGGCAGAATTGGGAAATAGATTACACTGCTTGAATACATTTTATACTTCCTGAGATAAGTGAGAAATACAAATGCATGATAACATTTTTCACCTTGTAAAATAACAATTTTTATTTTGAAAAGATCTTGATACAGGTAAACTGTCAATAATTTATACGGGTATGCGAATAAGTAATTTACTTAGTGGTACACATAGTACTAAAACGCAAGAAACGTGTCACTTGAAATGAAAATCTTATATCATGGAATGAACTGAATAAATGCGTTCATGCATGCAACAAACGTACACAATAACTCAATATTTTTCCAAATGACTCTTATTTGCCGCATTAAGTACGAAAAGTGAAAGAAACTGGACATATATTTGCCCACATTTGGTTGTTACGACTTATTAATTGAACGTTTTCTTGAAAATATGAAATTTGAATCAACAAAACCCCCGAACAGGCAACTGATACTTTATTTTCTTCCTGGCCGTGACTTTACATTCTCGCCCGACCTGTGAGTGCGTCAAGGTTGACACACCTGGGTGTGTCAAGATTTCTCTGAGTGTACTTGATGGTCCATTCTCTTTGCTCTCTTCGGATCACTTTAGTTGTGGCCAGGGTCTTGATCTAATATTCTAATGATACTAATAATGATTATCCGAGGTTACAAACCTCAGTAGATCTCCGAAATTAACCCGTGTCGAAATTTTTTGTTTATGTTTTTCTTTCTTAAATTTTCTTATACAGTGTTGTGTTATTGTTGAAGTAACTTCGAATGAGGAGAAATTAAAGGCAATTAGGGCTATTTTCCGTGTACTTCGTTGCTCTCAATAATTGAGCTTTGTAATACTATTTCATTGTTTGGTAGGAGTGGGGTAATATTTGATCAGGATTTTGTACATTGTAATAAACATCGGCCGTGTGGTTTTGTCGAAGGACAAATTAACTCGTGGTAGCTTTTTTTTTTCATGTGACGTCAGCGGCGAAAAAAAATTTTCTAACCCAATAAATGTTTTGCATTACCGATTAATTACGTAAACTCTTGGGTTAAAAACACTCATGACCGCCAGGTGTAGTTCATGTGCAGCATCAGAGATGCTAGTGAAATTACACCACACTGCTTTCGTTTATACCTTCTTGTTGTTCGTATCCGTCCCACGTCTCTGACCACGACTGCCTAATTACACTCTCGAATGATGCGCCTGTATTCACTGCAATTCGCAGTCTCTTCTCATCCAGAAAATCACAAGTCTCTCAAATTTGAGCACTTTGTACTGCATTCCCCACTTAACTAGATATGCTCTGCTCACGCTGAGCGTGCGCTAAATAACATTTGATGTTTCTCATTACCGTTGTTACCTCATTTCTCCTCTCCACACACAGCCTGAATTGTGGGCTGCGGAGTCGGTGTGGCTGAGGCGTGGGAACTTCCTCGGTGCTTGGTTGTTGTAAAGTTGGCGTCGTGTTGTGATTTGGTGCTCTTGTTGCCTCTGATTTGTGCTCTGAGCTGTGCCTTAGCTGTGTGCTGGTGACTGGGTTGTGTGGGGTGATAGTGTGTTGTGTGTCAGATGCTTGTGTGTTGTGTGTGTCAGATGCTTGCGTGTTGTGTGAGATGCTTGCGTGTTGTGTGTGAGATGCTTGCGTGTTGTGTGTGAGATGCTTGCGTGTTGTGTGTGAGATGCTTGCGTGTTGTGTGTGAGATGCTTGCGTGTTGTGTGTGAGATGCTTGTGTGTTGCTAGCGTGTTGCTTTTGTGCAGCTGCGGTTGCAACAACACACGTTTTGCTGCCTTGTGCTAAACTGAATGTTCCGTTCTTTTAAAAGGGTGTCAGTTGCGTCTCTAATTTCTCCTTATGAAATATTTCAAAAACGTTTGAAGTGTAGAAAATTTTTTCCTTAGTTATAACCTTTCACTGAGCTCACACTTCTGTATCTTAGCCGTTAGACGAAACTTTGGAAGGATTAGAAATTATGCTCAAACTGTGTGACAAATAAAATTGAACAATAATGCAATGGCCTCATAGTTGGCGTGAACAAGAAAAACCAGTGAAGCCTCGCGATAAATTGAATCCCGAGTCATCCTTTCTACATACCATAAAGATTGGAGTGCGGCCTTCTATTTTTGTCAAATTTAGCTTCGGTGGAGCAGCAGCCTGGTCATTCATTGCCCAGTACTGGAGCTTATGAAATTTCTGACGCTTCGTTAATTCCACCGCATAATTCCCTGATGGTCTCATCATTTGAATTGCGGAGCATCTTTTTCCAAAAATTCCCGATTCAAATTAAGCTCTGAATTTAAGCACAATTACAGTGATAAATCAAGATTTTTTTCTGGTATTACAGAAATGTTCCAAAATGCCAAGCCTGGACGTGGCCTCCAGCATTGCCTGGACGTGGCCTCCAGCATTGCCTGGACCTGGCCTCCAGCATTGCCTGGACGTGGCCTCCAGCATTGCATGAACGTGGCCTACAGCATTGCCTGGACGTGGCCTCCAGCATTGCCTGGACGTGGCCTCCAGCATTGCCTGGACGTGGCCTCCAGCATTGCCTGGACGTGGCTTCCAGCATTGCCTGGACGTGGCCTCCAGCATTGCATGAACGTGGCCTACAGCATTGCCTGGACGTGGCCTCCAGCATTGCCTGGACGTGGCCTCCAGCATTGCCTGGACGTGGCCTCCAGCATTGCCTGGACGTGGCTTCCAGCATTGCATGGACGTGACCTCCAGCATTGCATGGACGTGGCCTCCAGCATTGCATGGACGTGGCCTCCAGCATTGCAAGGACGTGGCCTCCAGCATTGCATGGACGTGGCCTCCAGCATTGCATGGACGTGGCCTCCAGCATTGCATGGACGTGGCCTCCAGCATTGCATGGACGTGGCCTCCAGCATTGCATGGACGTGGCCTCCAGCATTGCATGGACGTGGCCTCCAGCATTGCATGGACGGGGCCTCCAGCGTTGCATGGACGTGGCCTCCAGCGTTGCATGGACGTGGCCTCCAGCGTTGCATGGACGTGGCCTCCAGCATTGCATGGACGTGGCCTCCAGCATTGCATAGACGTGGCCTCCAGCATCGCCTGGACATTCGGAACAGTTATAAACCGTGTTTATACGTTCGGCTTTATTTTCACTAAAATTGATTAAATTTTAAAAAGTGAAACGGATTTTCTTTGTTCACAATGTGTTGGGAAAATGAATAAATTTGAGAATAGTAACATTTGAAGTAACTGAGGCATCAGTTGACTCGCCGTAATGCTGCAACGAAATACCACAGCAACACAAATAATAAGCGGTCGCTCATTTCAAAACCGCTCAGCCTCGCTAAATTTCACTTCAAAACCTCTCAGCCTCGCTAAATTTCGCCTTGAAACCTCTCAGCCTCGCTAAATTTCACTTCAAAACCGCTCAGCCTCGCTAAATTTCACTTCAAAACCGCTCAGCCTCGCTAAATTTCACTTCAAAACCGCTCAGCCTCGCTAAATTTCACTTCAAAACCTCTCAGCCTCGCTAAATTTCACTTCAAAACCTCTCAGCCTCGCTAAATTTCACTTCAAAACCTGTCAGCCTCGCTAAATTTCACTTCAAAACCTCTCAGCCTCGCAAAATTTCACTTCAAAACCTCTCAGCCTCGCTAAATTTCACTTCAAAACCTGTCAGCCTCGCAAAATTTCACTTCAAAACCTCTCAGCCTCGCAAAATTTCACTTCAAAACCTCTCAGCCTCGCTAAATTTCACTTCAAAACCGCTCAGCCTCGCAAAATTTCACTTCAAAACCTCTCAGCCTCGCTAAATTTCACTTCAAAACCTCTCAGCCTCGCTAAATTTCACTTCAAAACCGCTCAGCCTCGCTAAATTTCACTTCAAAACCTCTCAGCCTCGCTAAATTTCACTTCAAAACCTCTCAGCCTCGCTAAATTTCACTTCAAAACCTGTCAGCCTCGCTAAATTTCACTTCAAAACCTCTCAGCCTCGCAAAATTTCACTTCAAAACCTCTCAGCCTCGCTAAATTTCACTTCAAAACCGCTCAGCCTCGCAAAATTTCACTTCAAAACCTCTCAGCCTCGCTAAATTTCACTTCAAAACCTCTCAGCCTCGCTAAATTTCACTTCAAAACCTGTCAGCCTCGCTAAATTTCACTTCAAAACCTGTCAGCCTCGCTAAATTTCACTTCAAAACCTCTCAGCCTCGCAAAATTTCACTTCAAAACCTCTCAGCCTAGCTAAATTTCACTTCAAAACCTCTCAGCCTCGCTAAATTTCACTTCAAAACCTGTCAGCCTCGCTAAATTTCACTTCAAAACCTGTCAGCCTCGCTAAATTTCACTTCAAAACCTCTCAGCCTCGCTAAATTTTACTTCAAAACCTCTCAGCCTCGCTAAATTTTACTTCAAAACCTCTCAGCCTCGCTAAATTTTACTTCAAAACCTCTCAGCCTCGCTAAATTTCACTTCAAAACCTCTCAGCCTCGCTAAATTTTACTTCAAAACCTCTCAGCCTCGCTAAATTTCACTTCAAAACCGGTCAGCCTCGCTAAATTTCACTTCAAAACCTCTCAGCCTCGCTAAATTTCAATTCAAAACCTCTCAGCCTTGCTAAATTTCACTTCAAAACCTCTCAGCCTCGCTAAATTTCACCTTGAAATCTCTCAGCCTCGCTAAATTTCACTTCAAAACCTCTCAGCCTCGCTAAATTTTACTTCAAAACCTCTCAGCCTCGCTAAATTTCACTTCAAAACCGGTCAGCCTCGCTAAATTTCACTTCAAAACCTCTCAGCCTCGCTAAATTTCAATTCAAAACTTCTCAGCCTCGCTAAATTTCAATTCAAAACCTCTCAGCCTCGCTAAATTTCAATTCAAAACTTCTCAGCCTCGCTAAATTTCAATTCAAAACCTCTCAGCCTCGCTAAATTTCAATTCAAAACTTCTCAGCCTCGCTAAATTTCACTTCAAAACCTCTCAGCCTCGCTAAATTTCAATTCAAAACCTCTCAGCCTCGCTAAATTTCACTTCAAAACCTCTCAGCCTCGCTAAATTTCACTTCAAAACCTCTCAGCCTCGCTAAATTTCACTTCAAAACCTCTCAGCCTCGCTAAATTTCACTTCAAAACCTCTCAGCCTCGCTAAATTTCACTTCAAAACCTCTCAGCCTCGCTAAATTTCACTTCAAAACCTCTGTCTCGCTTAATTTTACTTCAAAACCTTCTAGCCTCACAGAATTTCACTTCATGTCCTTTCCAGCGTCATGTGCTCTGTAGTACCATGTAAATCACCTGTCACGGTAGGAACGAGGGACAACTCATGAACAACAAACGGCACAAATATATCTTTCGCTGCTGTTAATTTTAGCGGTGCATCTGTTTACGATTCCGTTACCCTTGTGACGCAAGTCAGTTGAGGCAAGACAGACGAGGCTGCAAAATCTCGTCAGTTAACTTAGGCCTAAAATTCACGTCGTAAGTCTCCTTAGCTCTGTGAATTTCCTGATAATTTTACGATAAATTTATGCTCTTAGTTTCTAGTTAGTTCCAGGCCCGAGCTGACAGTGAGGTAGGCTTTATTTTGTTGAAATAAAATGTTGTTTTTTGTTATGTATGGACCACCTTTCTACGGTTCACTGCTGTCCTGTTTTTCCAGCACCTACTTTTTTCTTCTTCAACTTTTATCTAGTTTGGTAAACTTCTTTCTCGACTTAGTGTTCCTATGCCCCTGCTGTATAGGTTCTCCATTCTCTCATCTCCATACTAAATGGTGCCTTCCTCCTTTCTCTCTTCGATGCGCTCTTTTCTTCAGCGGTTTGTGAGGCTTGAACTAACTTATAATCTTAATCTTAATCATGTCAGTTTTAGGCTAATTCAATTGAAAATTCAAGTCTGAATTTTATGTAAAACTGAATTGCTTCATTTTCATTCCGTTTCTTTGAATTAGACAATCATTTTTGAATAGTTCCGTGAAAGTCAGAGTTCATTTTACACAATTATGAACCTGGTCGGGTGTGAGCCTGTACCACTGCTGCCCGAGTGGCTGACGTCAGGCGTAGGTACTGCAGTGTTGCTGCTGGTGCGCTGTAGTGCTGTTGTTGCGGTCGCTAGTGCTGGCAGTGCGCTGTAGTGCTGTTGTTGCGGTCACTAGTGCTGGCAGTGCGCTGTAGTGCTGCTGTAACGGTCACTAGTGCTGGCAGTGTGCTATAGTGCTGCTGTACCGGTCACTAGTGCTGGCAGTGTGCGGTAGTGCTGCTGTAACGGTCACTAGTGCTGGCAGTGCGCTGTAGTGCTGTTGTTGCGGTCACTAGTGCTGGCAGTGTGCTGTAGTGCTGCTGTAACGGTCACTAGTGCTGGCAGTGCGCTATAGTGCTGCTGTAGCGGTCGCTAGTGCTGGCAGTGCGCTGTAGTGCTGCTGTAACGGTCACTAGTGCTTGCAGTGCGCTGTAGTGCTGCTGTAACGGTCACTAGAGCTGGCAGTGCGCTGTAGTGCTGCTGTAGCGGTCGCTAGTGCTGGCAGTGCGCTGTAGTGCTGCTTTAACGGTCACTAGGGCTGGCAGTGCGCTATAGTGCTGCTGTAGCGGTGACTAGTGCTGGCAGTGCGCTGTAGTGCCGCTGTAACGGTCACTAGTGCTGGCAGTGCGCTGTAGTGCTGCTGCATCGGTCACTAGTGCTGGCAGTGCGCTGTAGTGCCGCTGTAACGGTCACTAGTGCTGGCAGTGCGCTGTAGTGCCGCTGTAACGGTCACTAGTGCTGGCAGTGCGCTGTAGTGCCGCTGTAATGGTCATTAGTGCGGGCAGTGCGCTGTAGTGCTGCTGTAACGGTCACTAGTGCTGGCAGTGCGCTGTAGTGCCGCTGTAACGGTCACTAGTGCTGGCAGTGCGCTGTAGTGCCGCTGTAGCGGTCACTAGTGCTGGCAGTGCGCTGTAGTGCCGCTGTAACGGTCACTAGTGCTGGCAGTGCGCTGTAGTGCTGCTGCAACGGTCACTAGTGCTGGCAGTGCGCTGTAGTGCTGCTGCAACGGTCACAAGTGCTGGCAGTGCGCTGTAGTGCTGCTGTAACGGTCACTAGTACTCTCAGTGCGCTGTAGTGCCGCTGTAACGGTCACTAGTGCTGGCAGTGCGCTGTAGTGCTGCTGCAACGGTCACTAGTGCTGGCAGTGCGCTGTAGTGCTGCTGCAACGGTCACAAGTACTGGCAGTGCGCTGTAGTGCCGCTGTAACGGTCACTAGTGCTGGCATTGCGCTGTAGTGCCGCTGTAACGGTCACTAGTGCTGGCAGTGCGCTGTAGTGCTGCTGTAACGGTCACTAGTGCTGGCAGTGCGCTGTAGTGCTGCTGTAACGGTCACAAGTGCTGGCAGTGCGCTGTAGTCTGCACCACCAAATTTCGGACTCCATCCTTCACAAAACCTCAAGTGGAGACTCAAAGGATTTCCTCAGCTGCGAACGAAAAAAATCCGTTGCAGAGCTGCCGAGTTTTCCAAGTCATCGCACAGATGCCAATCCTTATTGTTGCCTCAGAATTGTTTTCTCTGAGGTGTTGTCGAGGATAAAGAATGTGGTGGGCATTTATTTTCGCTGCGGAGCGCAGTTCCCGCTGCAATTCTCTGCGTCGTATTCAACCCCCTCGCTTGTGGGTGTAAAGGCCTCAAGTTGTGCATTTTGGCTCATCCGTCATGTGCTTAAATTTTTGCTCATACGTCATGTGCTTATATTTTGGCTCGTGCGTCATGTGCTTGTAGTTTGGCTCATGCGTCATGTGCTTGTATTTTGGCTCATGCGTCATGTGCTTATATTTTGGCTCATCCGTCACGTGCTTATATTTTGGCTCATCCGTCACGTGCTTATATTTTGGCTCGTGCGTCGTGGGTTCATATTTTGGCTGTTTAGATTAGTGGTTCTTAACCTAGGGGGCACGTTCCCCTGGGGGAGCGCGAGCCTCCGCAGTAAAGCCTGATTTTTCCCCAGTGATGTTTTCGACAAAAGAGTGAACTTTCACTGTTGAATATGTTTGAGGATCTATTTACAATATTCTTTGTAGTGAGCACTTATTTGCCAGTCCATCTGCACACAATTTTCCTCGGCCTTTCTTAAGGGGTCGTGGGAGTAAAAAGGTTACGAGCCACTGGCTTGGATTATATTTTGGCTCTTATGTCATGTGCTTATATTTTCTGCTGCAAGGCGCGAGTGTTCTGTTTTCCCTTCATCTTTCGAAAACGATTCTTAATACTAGTCTTTCTCTTTCGCACGCAGACACCGAGCGGTTTTTGAGACGGGTCTTCGTTAATTTTTGTGAAAAAGTTGTATTTTCCTTCTCTCCAAGGGACTTGGGATTTGCATTAGGTTTGGCTTAGATAAGTTTGTCTATCCAGAGCTTTGGGACTGGCGTTCCCCGGGAGATACTGTTAGGTCGCTTCAGCGTTAGATTACCCGTCGAGACTTCCGTCTTTCGGGCCCACTTTGCTTCTTTCAAGTGGTATATTCTCTTCTCCCTCTCTTCTTCGCCTTTTCTTCTTCTTCTTCTTCTTCCTTCCTAGTATGCTCTTCCTAAGCCCGGGTATCCTGTGTAAGAACACATCATCATAGAGCCTTCGTTTTTATGGTCCACACGAAATAGTCTCCCATTTCGCTCTCTTGGGATCGTTTTTATAGTGTCAGGCAGTGTTAAGCTAACTAATACGATAATGTTGCAATGTTTGAGTGTATTTTTGTTCTTCGTGAGCAGATTGACTGAGCGTAACTAATTCATTGTGAGCTCCGTGATTAGTGAGTGACGAGTTCTGTGTGAGCGTAGTAACTGGTAATAGAATGGTCCAGGCTGCCAATATCCCTAGTTGTGATGAAGAAACATCTCAGTCATACCATTATAGAACGCCACACTCCTGTGAAAATGAAGCTTCTGAACCACCACCAACAGCATCATCAGTGCGTGTTGATGGGGCATCACAGTCGTGTGTTAGTGAAGCTTGTGAGCAGTCACCACCAGCACCGCGTGATGGTGATGCATCACCGTCCTTCTGTTCTAATTCATCTCAATTGTTGCGTCATAATGAAAACTCACCGTCGAATAGTAACCCTGAAGATAGTAATAATCAAGGTAATAAGGCCTCAAAGTCATTGTGTCCGAGCCACGTTTGCTCTGACATCGTATCTTCAGCTGATAAGTCCGTCAAATGCTCACCGGCGTCGCGGACGAAAAGCCAAACGAGTTGCGACGATGAGCCACTTTCGCCGGGCATTCGTCGCCGCGATAATGACGTGTCAGAGGCTGCGGATTGCGGCGATAAACTCCCCCGAAATGGGGCGATCAGGCCCAAAAAACTTGTGAGCGTGATCGACATTCACCCGCAGATCTGCTTTTCCCGCGCCGTGCAGCCCGTCTCGAAAACACGCAACCCGTGGGACGGGGAGAGCGCCAGCGCCACACCGCATGTGCCTCCCAAGCCTCTATTCTTTAAGAAGATTCCCCACAAAGGAAAAGTTTCCAGGAGAGACACGAGCGGGAGCTCCTCCGCTTATCTAGGATCAGGGCTCCCGCTGAAACGTGATGGCGCCGCCAGAAAAACATCCATCCCTTCCACAAATGAAATTAATTCAATTCGTGCAAAAAGTGACGAGTCATCGGAAGGAGGAGTAAATGCACCGCAGAATATCTTCAAGGTTTTTGATTACAATAGGAAAAATATATCTCTCATTGAGTCGACGCTGAGCAAGAGGCCGTTTGAGCTCATCTCGAAATTAAGGCCGTTTGGGTCCCACGAGAGTTTGCCCACTGGCGTCTCAGTGCGGGCAGCCAGCGCTGAGGAGACTAATGAGACCCCCTTTAACTGTGCCAAATTTAGCACCAGTGCTCAACCGTGTCCTCAAATTAAAAACCAGCCATCCGTTTTTATGCGGAGTCACTCCCAACCTGAAATGCTGCTTAATTATCGCTGTGCTCAATTAAATCAGCGTCGTCTGTCCACCGACCATTTACTCTCAACGTTAAAAAGTTGCCCGGATTCTCGTAATGAGAAGAGCTTTGTGGCTCACAAAGGGCACACCAACGCGTTGATTGTGACTCGAGTTGCCGAAGAAGACAAGACACATTTCCGAAATGCTTACACCTCTGCTCTGAATTCTTCTTCGGCGCTCACGAGTGGCTTCACTTCATGTAATTTGTCATCAAATAGCGAACAGGTGTGTGGCTCCATCCCTAATGAGAAAAAGCGCTCCAGTTCAGGAACTGGTCCTGAAGGGTATCTGAGCATCTCACGCTTGGCTCTGCAAAATGAAGAACGCGCTGTTCTAACCAGCACGAAAAATACGGACGACTGCAAAGCGATGAGGCCGGTCCATGGGAACACACTCGATGAGATCTGCAATGAACCGAAATTACTTCAGCGAGAATCTTCAACTAATCAACGTCAAGAAGAACAATCCAGCGGCAGAAACACTGAACAAAATCGGTTACTCAGCGACAATCATTCGATTGCCGCGACGGACAGACCCTGTCATCAAACACAAAACCAAGAGGCTCAATTGAGGCATCTGCGAGACGAACCAAATAATTTTCAATCAGAACATGATCGTTGCGTGACAGTTTCTGGGGATTCTATTACAGATGTGAGCACACTGGAGCAATTTACATCTAATCGCTCAGTTAGGTGCAAAACGAATAGCTTGTTTCATGCGGAAGATCCTGTTGAAAATTTTGAAGGAAGGGAAACAGCGGTTCCACAACAACAAGATTCCCGAACAATCGACGACGTATCTGAGGAAGCAAAGCAAAATGTGAGCACAGGAGCTGGCTCACCCTGCCTACTGACCTCCTCACCAATGCGTGACTGGAGCAATTGTCACTCAGGCGATAGGGCTGCCACTCATGCAGGATTTGGAACCGACCTCATGGAATTTGCTTCTAAGGAAGCACGACCGAGCGATTATGGGATACGAAGGATGCCTTCTCCCGAGTCCCATCCATCATTTGTGGTAGAGAGGAAACCTTCTGGCCAAACGCTCCGTGTGAATTGTGACGTAAGGCCAATTAAAGCTGGCTCCATCAGGAGTGATGGTTGGTGTTCGGTGGATGTAATGGTGGATCGGTTGAACAATGAGAAACTTGGCGTTGAAAATATAGTTGAAACAAAATTAAAAGGAACTTGTGATCCAACATTAGAGACAATAGAGCTGAAACCTATCACTTCCAGCGATGATTCTATGAATAATTTAGGAAACGTTAATCATTCCGTGCTGCAGAAGAGTTTAAGCACAGAAATTATAGTAGAAGAAATAATAAACTGCTGGCGCTCTACACGCCGCACACGGTCTACAGAAAATATAAGCAAAAAGTTCAGCGAAATTTCGGATCCCTATGAATCGGTAAAGAATTCTAATTTATTGACGCGAAACGGAGCGACGGGAAACAAACCTCGCTCGTCAGGTCACAGAGAGCTAGCGTTTGTTGTTGGTGGCAGCGGTTGTGAAGCGGAGTCCGAGCGCTCGCTTGGCGGAGAACGCTTTCGCGCTCGCCACGAAGACGATACCGGTTTGACCGAAGTAAATTCTGCGGCAGACCAGCGATCGCAAGACGATTGTTTGCAGCGCAGTGAAATGTGTGCATTGGCAAAGGATTGTGCGCGTAATGAGGAGTCACACGAGCCTTTGGTCAATGCATGCCGTCAATCATATGACGCGCTACCTCAAAATGGTCCCTCACTTCCCTCCGCACCGCACACATCGCAGACACACGCTGTTCCAAACTCAAGACCTGATACATTCGGCAGTGTTTCTCCGTGTATCGAGCCCAGCGTTAGTGATTTTAATGTGACTGACTTTGAGTTCCCGGGATCTCCGCGTTTACGCTCACCACTCGCAAGCTCTCATGCACTTGAGCTCGACCAAAAACGTCCTGGAACCTTGAATGCTGAAGGCGTACGGACCGGGCTGGGTGCTGTTTGCAATTGGATTTTTTTCGAAAACGAAGTAAACAACTCGAGTGGTGTTTGCGGCCGTGCTCGAGCGCCGGAGCCTGACAATAGGGGAGCCTCGGAGGGACCCAAAAGCTCGAGTCACACGAGCGGCTGCAGGTCATCAATCTTTGGCCAAGGTTCGCTAGCTCGTGCAGGGTTTGGTGCTCATCCAGAACCGCCATTCATCAATTCTGCCTCTAATCATCCGTCTATTTGGCCGCAAGATATGACTGAAACGAGTCAAGGGAATGTATGCTTGAATCAAAGTTCTAGTATAAATGGTCGAGTTTCGCTGTTATCGGAAATTGTTCCCAAAAATTCTCATAAAAGTGTGTATGAACATTGTGAAGGCGCTGACGGGGATTTACAATTAACGTCCGGTGAAGATAAACATCTCATTTTGAGTTCTTGCATGAGCAGTCCGCTGCAACCCGGGGAAAGTATGGCTAGTGCAGCCGCAAAAGAAGCGCCTCACAATTTCGCCACTGGAGCATGCCGGCCTCCTGAAGAGCACATTATGGAAGACCGGCACTCCGTGACATGCTGCGCTCGAGCAACACCTGAAGGCGCATCATCAGTTAGGGACACCGACCATGAAAACACTCGAGACCAAATCGATTATTCGCCGAGCACTTGCCACGAGAGCTGGTCATCCAGGGACACCTTCTTGAGACACAGTTTTGACGCCAAAGACCCATTAAAAAAGCGAGGTCTTGCGAGACAGAAGCCTGTGAAGTATCGGAAGCCTCTTTGTGTTCCGAGAAGGTACGACACGAATTTCTGCCTTGAGCGTTCCTCTTCTCATCATAATAACTCCAGGCATACAAGTTCTTCGTTTGCTTCTGAGCCGATTAATGATGTATGTGAGCTAATAAACAAGGATAAATTTCCCGTCATTAGTCCAAGCGATGACATTTTAATGAACGATCCCAACACAAAGGCTAATTGCGGCAATGATCTTTGGGAGACGTCAACCGATGCTCCTTTTGCAACGCATCGTAAACAGGAAGACAAGAATCATGCGAATGCAAACTCAAATAGTTCCTCGAAAGTGGCTCATATTTATTCCAAAACGGACTGTTATAACTTAGCAAAAACCCTGAACTCGTCTTGTTCAGAACCGCCTGTTGTTCCTGCGAAATGCCATCCAGAAAAGGCCAAAGTTTTGGGTAACGAGTGGCAGACTTCTTCGAACAGACTTCCCAAAGACCTCCAGAGTTTATCTGAATTCATTAGCAAGAAGATCAAGAAAATTTACGGCTTCCATGATGAACTTTTGGTGGAAAGGAATCACTTCCTCTCTGCAGTGAGTGACGACCCTGAAGGATGCAGTTCACTGAACTTCTTCTTGGAGGACATCGCGAGCAACATCTCCAGCGAGGACTGCCCTGAGAGTCTCAGGCCCCTTCCGTCGTGCCACCTCAGGTAAGGCAGATGAAATAGGCCACTTGCAACGAAACCTCACTTTTAGCACGAAAAGGAAATCCAATAAAAATGAATTATGAAGGCCTGGTGTAGTCCACATAAAGCGTTTAGATGTGAAATTATGCCTTACTTGGGAAGGGAATTGGAGAATTTGAATTTGAATTAAATTTTTTATTAACAAATTGATTTACTGTTTTTCAGAGAACTGAAGACGGATTTTTTTATAATTAGAAGCGCTTGATTTTTTTATTTTTTCGAATATCGTGATAAAATCAAACGTTTCCGCTTATAACAAATTAATCTTCAGTGCTCTGAAAAACAGTGAATGAAATTGTTAAAAGAAATTCAACTTTAATTCCAATTCTCCAATTCCCACCATAGGTAAGGTTTACTTCATCTCTAAACAGAAGGTAACGTCGCTAATATCGCACATTCACCAACAATTTATAAGCTAAGAAAATGCTAATAAAATTAGTCACCTAATTCAAAGAAACCGAAATCGTCAACGTTTTCGGAGATCAGCTCTATCATCAGTTTAGTAAAATACGCAGTATGATCAATATTACGTAAGGATAAAACCACTATCAATAATAAATTCCAGACTCTCTATACAACAAAGTAAAAAAAAAATGAGAAGGTCCTTTTCGATGCTTGACGCCTTTGCTGTCTGACGCCATGCAAGGACTTTTTCTTATAATTTTTGACTTAGATGTATAGAGACTTTTTAGAGTCTGGAATTTATTATCGGTCGTGATTTTATTCTTACGTAATATTGGTCATACTTAGCATTTTGCAGAACTGATGACTGAGCTAGTCTCCGAAACACTGACGATTTTTATTTCTTAGAATAAAATGACTAATATCATTAGCATTTTCTTCTCTTTTGAATTTTTATTATTTCTTTTTTGTTGGTCACAATTACAGTCGGTCCCTGACTTCAGTAGTTCTAACGGTTCTGTGCTGCACGAAAGTTAAGTGCGGAAACTATAATAGATGAAATAAGAAAGTGCTAGCGCTATACACGACGCTATTGGTTTGCACTACGTATAGTAAACAAATGGAGTGGAAGTCTTAGGAAAATCCATTTCACATAATGTTTGCACCTTTAACTAATATAAGTGAAAATTAGTGGCATTTTTTGAACTTGTGCAGTATTTGATTATTCTAATGAATGGCTGGAGATAACGTGGTTTAATTTTATCTTAATAAAATGACATTGAAAAACTTTATGATCCACTGTAACACATTTACTGCGGCATGACCCAATGGTGGTTAACGGAGGATTTAAAAAACACGTGTGATCCGATCCTCGAACTACATTTTTGCACGAGTATTGACTAAATTGAAAAAAAATGCAGACACGTTCAATTAACCTCCTTTCAGTTTCAACGTTGAAAATGAGAATTTGGGTTTAATTTCACTTGAATATTGCACTTTAAATTAAATTGTATCTCTTATGTTGTTGTGTTCTATATTCAGAATTTTAAACTTTACATTTCCACTTACAAATCAGCTCGTTTAGAGCCTGTTCTCGATAGGGCGTCTTCGGCTACTTTGAAGTCAAATGAGATGATCAACGTTGCCATTTATGCATATGACTCATGATGAAAATAATTTAAGTGAACGACCATCAAAATTCGCCCGTCAATTTACTACTGAATAAGTGTCTTTGATGCGTATTTTTCATGATGAAAATTCTGTTCAATTTTTTAAAAATTTTGTACATTTCGATGTTTTAAAGGTAAAGAAAAATGTGTAGCAGAATTAGTAACATTTTCTCAGATGGGAAATGTAATGGAGACATTTTTACTTCTACCTATTCATCTTTCAGTAACTTATCCACTTTTTAGTGAATGTTACCGACTTTTAAGTTACTAATGTTGCTTACTTACATTTAGTTACTATTTCCAGTAAATGATATAAAAATAATTATATGTATATGATTACCGAAATAACAGTTATTCTTAGTCAATGCTTTTCGACATTCATTCCAGAAAGCGTAAACGAGTCATCAGCACCATATTCCTGGTTCTTGATCTGCTGATATTTCTTTGTAGTTACATGTCCTTCGTCTTCATTGTTTACGAGCACAGCGAGACTCGTTCCCATTACGCTGGTGAATGTGTGAAAGAATCATAAATGTCTGAATATTTTCGGAACAGCTCACCATCACAGACGGAAACCTCTTTACTTCCTAAGAAAATGCTCAACCGACCGAACTCGAAAACCTTCATTTACCCGAACACCTGTCATGAAGAGTGCAGTTCTTATTTCTCCGCTTAAATTTGCGCAGTTAAATTTGGTCAAAAATGATAAGGTGATGAATCCAAGAATTACTTTCAAAACTCTAAAATTGCGTCTAATTTAGCAAAGCTTGGTTATTGTGTGTTTTTCTCTGCCTACTTGATATCGTCATGGGAATATATTGGTCTTGTCCAGCTCAATTAATACGGATACTTATAAATACGTTGGTACAAAGTTCTTCTCTGCAATGTGCATATGCATTTGAAATCCATTTTAAACTGCTTTTGTCCATTTTGCAGGAATGCACTAACAAAGTTATTTCACTTGATTACGGCTTAGCAAAATTCGCAACTCGCCGGTTGACTGAGGTATCGTGTCCATGTTCGTTCCTGTGAGAATCTGTTGAGAAAGTATCTGTTCCGCTCGACACAAGAGTAATATGCTCATTGCATACTGGTTGAATGTGGTGTGTTTTCCGTCTGGAAGCTCAACACATAACGCAGGGGATGCTCTAACGAAAATGGCCGTTAGTACGCGTTTCTTTTTTTAACAGTTTAACTGAACTCCAATGCGATGTTATCGTATCGGCACGCTGCTGTAATGTTCCCAGTTAGGCAGTTTGAAATCTGTTATTTGTGTTCCACATATCGCACTGTGCATTTTTTACAGTGCAGTCAGTCCTAGATGTAATTTTTCTGTAATGGTTTCTTCGTGGTTGTGAGAGGTCGTGACTTGTTCCCTTCATACGCGCGTAGTTGAGTACAGTATAGGTTTAATTTTACGTTCTAGAATTGAGGAACAGCTAGTTTCAGCAAATTATCCTCTCTATTTATTTTATTTCAGGGCGGATTATTCACAATTTCCTTCCAGTTTTAAGAAAGATCACTGACGCTTTTCACTTCATTTTGTTGAAGTTTATGCATGCGGCTCGCACGTGGGAATGCTTTTCTCTAACGTTTTCCTCAGGGGAATACAATTATTTTACCTGAGGAAATTAACGCTCCCAGGGGGAGGATGTGACATCCCGAGCCGAAGGTTAGTTCCTTTTTTTGAAATGTATTAGGAGTTTTGCTTTGTTACGGACCATCTTTTATCGGTTCATCTTTTATCGGTACTCATTGCTTTACCTTTTTCCTTAACTTGTTGTTTCTATGTGCAGAATATTTTGTGTGGGAGCACACCTTGCGTATAGATTCCGCGTTCCCTTAACTTTTTACTGAATGGTACCTTCGTCCTTGTTTCTTTGGAACACCTTTATTATGGTTGAAGAGGTTTAAACTAACTCATAATCTAACATCGCGCAATTTTTTCATCCTTTCTCTCGTGACCTAGTTAGCATGATAAACTTTAAATGAACCTGTTTAGGTTAAATCAAACTCCTTACGACGTCGATCGCTCGATGTCCTACATGTACTACATATAGTGCAAAAATTTTAAACTACTGCTTCATGCGCACTTCACAACGCATCACAATTTATTTTTTCCTGAATATGCTGCAGTTCAACAAAAGGGAGAAAAATTTGAAAATCCTCGATGTGAAATAAAATTGGAGCTTTCCTTGCAGCACTTCTTCAAGTCGTAACTCGTGCTTCAGAGGAAAAGAATGAAACTTTTTGATGAAACCGCCACCTCTCACTGGACAGCTTCGTTATTTTCATTCTACGCAAGTTCTAGAAAACGGATGATGCCATTTGTCCAGTATGGCCTAATAAGTGACATAAGAATAAACAATAAAATACTGTTGACTTCGAGCGTGTTATGGTGTATCGATAGTTTCCGTTCATCTGGCGGGTCATTTTTTCTTTCTTCAGCGTCATTGAAGCAATTAAGGCGGCGATGTCTCGGTAGCAACATAGATTGTAGCACACAGATAGTTGGCGGCTGTAGCGCAGAGATGGTTGGCGGCTGTAGCGCAGAGATGGTTGGCGGCTGTAGCGCAGAGATGGTTGGCGGCTGTAGCGCAGAGATGGTTAGCGGCTGTAGCGAAGAGATGGTTGGCGGCTGTAGCGCAGAGATGGTTGGCGGCTGTAGCGCAGAGATGGTTGGCGGCTGTAGCGCAGAGATGGTTAGCGGCTGTAGCGAAAAGATGGTTGGCGGCTGTAGCGCAGAGATGGTTGGCGGCTGTAGCGCAGAGATGGTTGGCGGCTGTAGCGCAGAGATGGTTGGCGGCTGTAGCGCAGAGATGGTTGGTTGGCGGCTGTAGCGCAGAGAAGGTTGGTTGGCGGCTGTAGCGCAGAAATGGTTGGCGGCTGTAGCGCAGAGATGGTTGGCGGCTGTTGCGCAAAAAAGGTTGGCGGCTGTAGCGCAGTGATGGTTGGTTGGCGGCTGTAGCGCAGAGATGGTTCGCGTCTGTTATAGCGCAGAGATGGTTCGCGTCTGTTATAGCGCAGAGATGGTTGGCGTCTGTTATAGCGCAGAGATGGTTGGCGTCTGTTATAGCGCAGAGATGGTTGGCGTCTGTTATAGCGCAGAGATGGTTGGCGTCTATTATAGCGCAGAGGTGGTTGGCGTCTGTTATAGCGCAGAGATGGTTGGCGTCTGTTATAGCGCAGAGATGGTTGGCGGCTGTAACGTAGAGATGGTTGGCGTCTGTTATAGCGCAGAGATTTTTGGCGGCTGTAACGTAGAGATGGTTGGCGTCTGTTATAGCGCAGAGATGGTTGGCGTCTGTTATAGCGCAGAGATGGTTGGCGTCTGTTATAGCGCAGAGATGGTTGGCGTCTGTTATGGCGCAGAGATGGTTGGCGTCTGTTATGGCGCAGAGATGGTTGGCGTCTGTTATAGCGCAGAGATGGTTGGCGTCTGTTATAGCGCAGAGATGGTTGGCGTCTGTTATAGCGTTGAGATGGTTGGCGTCTGTTATAGCGTTGAGATTGTTGGCGGCTGTAACGTAGAGATGGTTGGCGTCTGTTATAGCGCAGAGATGGTTTGCGGCTGTAGCGCAGTGATGGTTAGCGGCTGTAGCGCAGAGATGGTTAGTGGCTGTAGCGCAGAGATGGTTAGCGGCTGTAGCGCAGAGATGGTTAGCGGCTGTAGCGCAGAGATGGTTAGCGGCTGTAGCGCAGAGATGGTTAGCGGCTGTAGCGCAGAGATGGTTAGCGGCTGTAGCGCAGAGATGGTTAGCGGCTGTAGCGCAGAGATGGTTAGCGGCTGTGGCGCAGGGATGGTTAGTGGCTGTGGCGCAGAGATGGTTAGCGGCTGTGGCGCAGACGTGGTTAGCGGCTGTGGCGCAGAGGTGGTTAGCGGCTGTGGCGCAGAGGTGATTAGCGGCTGTGGCGCAGAGATGGTTAGCGGCTGTAGCGCAGAGATGGTTAGCGGCTGTAGCGCAGAGGTGGTTAGCGGCTGTGGCGCAGAGATGGTTAGCGGCTGTGGCGCAGAGATGGTAAGCGGCTGTGGCGCAGAGATGGTAAGCGGCTGTGGCGCAGAGATGGTTAGTGGCTGTGGCGCAGAGATGGTTAGCGGCTGTGGCGCAGAGATGGTTAGCGGCTGTGGCGCAGAGATGGTTAGCGGCTGTGGCGCAGAGATGGTTAGCGGCTGTGGCGCAGAGATGGTTAGCGGCTGTGGCGCAGAGATGGTTAGCGGCTGTGGCGCAGAGATGGTTAGCGGCTGTGGCGCAGAGATGGTTAGCGGCTGTGGCGCAGTGATGGTTAGCGGCTGTGGCGCAGAGATGGTTAGCGGCTGTGGCGCAGAGGTGGTTAGCGGCTCTGGCGCAGAGATGGTTAGCGGCTGTGGCGCAGAGATGGTTAGCGGCTGTGGCGCAGAGATGGTTAGCGGCTGTGGCGCAGAGATGGTTAGCGGCTGGGGCGCAGAGGTGGTTAGCGGCTGTGGCGCAGAGATGGTTAGCGGCTGTGGCGCAGAGATGGTTAGCGGCTGTGGCGTAGAGATGGTTAGCGGCTGTGGCGCAGAGATGGTTAGCGGCTGTGGCGCAGAGATGGTTAGCGGCTGTGGCGCAGAGATGGTTAGCGGCTGTGGCGCAGAGATGGTTAGCGGCTGTGGCGCAGAGATGGTTAGCGGCTGTGGCGCAGAGATGGTTAGCGGCTGTGGCGCAGAGATGGTTAGCGGCTGTGGCGCAGAGATGGTTAGCGGCTGTGCCGCAGAGATGGTTAGCTGCTGAGGCGCAGAGATGGCTGGCGTCTGTTATAGCGCAGCGATGGCTGGCGTCTGTTATAGCGCAGAGATGGCTGGCGTCTGTTATAGCGCAGAGATGGCTGGCGTCTGTTATAGCGCAGGGATGGTTAGCGGCTGTTATAGCGCAGGGTTGGTTAGCGGCTGTAGCGCAGAGATGGTTAGCGGCTGTAGCGCAGAGATGGTTAGCGGCTGTGGCGCAGAGATGGTTAGCGGCTGTGGCGAAGAGATGGTTAGCGGCTGTGGCGCAGAGATGGTTAGCGGCTGTTGCGCAGAGATGGTTAGCGGCTGTGGCGCAGAGATGGTTAGCGGCTGTGGCGCAGAGATGGTTAGCGGCTGTGGCGCAGAGATGGTTAGCGGCTGTGGCGCAGAGATGGTTAGCGGCTGTGGCGCAGAGATGGTTAGCGGCTGTGGCGCAGAGATGGTTAGCGGCTGTGCCGCAGAGATGGTTAGCGGCTGTAGCGCAGAGATGGTTAGCGGCTGTAGCGCAGAGATGGTTAGCGGCTGTAGCGCAGAGATGGTTAGCGGCTGTAGCGCAGAGATGGTTAGCGGCTGTGGCGCAGGGATGGTTAGCGGCTGTGGCGCAGAGATGGTTAGCGGCTGAGGCGCAGAGATGGCTGGCGTCTGTTATAGCGCAGAGTTGGCTGGCGTCTGTTATAGCGCAGAGATGGCTGGCGTCTGTTATAGCGCAGAGATGGCTGGCGTCTGTTATAGCGCAGAGATGGCTGGCGTCTGTTATAGCGCAGAGATGGCTGGCGTCTGTTATAGCGCAGAGATGGCTGGCGTCTGTTATAGCGCAGAGATGGCTGGCGTCTGTTATAGCGCAGGGATGGTTAGCGGCTGTTATAGCGCAGGGATGGTTAGCGGCTGTTATAGCGCAGGGATGGTTAGCGGCTGTTATAGCGCAGGGATGGCTAGCGGCTGTAGCGCAGAGATGGCTAGCGGCTGTAGCGCAGAGATGGTTAGCGGCTGTGGCGCAGAGGTGGTTAGCGGCTGTGGCGCAGAGGTGGTTAGCGGCTGTGGCGCAGAGGTGGTTAGCGGCTGCGGCGCAGAGGTGGTTAGCGGCTGTGGCGCAGAGGTGGTTAGCGGCTGTGACGCAGAGGTGGCTAGCGGCTGTTGCGCAGAGGTGGTTAGCGGCTGTGGCGCAGAGGTGGTTAGCGGCTGTGGCCAAGAGATGGTTAGCGGCTGTGGCCAAGAGATGGTTAGCGGCTGTGGCGCAGAGATGGTTAGCGGCTGTGGCGCAGAGATGGTTAGCGGCTGTGGCGCAGAGATGGTTAGCGGCTGTGGCGCAGAGATGGTTAGCGGCTGTGGCGCAGAGATGGTTAGCGGCTGTGGCGCAGAGATGAATAGCGGCTGTGGTGCAGAGATGGTTAGCGGCTGTGGTGCAGAGATGGTTAGCGGCTGTGGCGCAGAGATGGTTAGCGGCTGTGGCGCAGAGATGGTTAGCGGCTGTGGCGCAGAGATGGTTAGCGGCTGTGGCGCAGAGATGGTTAGCGGCTGTGGCGCAGAGATGGTTAGCGGCTGTGGCGCAGAGATGGTTAGCGGCTGTGGCGCAGAGATGGTTAGCGGCTGTGGCGCAGAGATGGTTGGCGGCTGTGGCGCAGAGATGGTTGGCGGCTGTGGCGCAGAGATGGTTAGCGGCGGTGGCGCAGAGATGGTTAGCGGCGGTGGCGCAGAGATGGTTAGCGGCGGTGGCGCAGAGATGGTTAGCGGCGGTGGCGCAGAGATGGTTAGCGGCTGTGGCGCAGAGATGGTTAGCGGCTGTGGCGCAGAGATGGTTAGCGGCTGTGGCGCAGAGATGGTTAGCGGCTGTGGCGCAGAGATGGTTAGCGGCTGTGCCGCAGAGATGGTTAGCGGCTGTAGCGCAGAGATGGTTAGCGGCTGTAGCGCAGAGATGGTTAGCGGCTGTAGCGCAGAGATGGTTAGCGGCTGTAGCGCAGAGATGGTTAGCGGCTGTGGCGCAGGGATGGTTAGCGGCTGTGGCGCAGGGATGGTTAGCGGCTGAGGCGCAGAGATGGCTGGCGTCTGTTATAGCGCAGAGATGGCTGGCGTCTGTTATAGCGCAGAGATGGCTGGCGTCTGTTATAGCGCAGAGATGGCTGGCGTCTGTTATAGCGCAGAGATGGCTGGCGTCTGTTATAGCGCAGAGATGGCTGGCGTCTGTTATAGCGCAGAGATGGCTGGCGTCTGTTATAGCGCAGAGATGGCTGGCGTCTGTTATAGCGCAGGGATGGTTAGCGGCTGTTATAGCGCAGGGATGGTTAGCGGCTGTTATAGCGCAGGGATGGTTAGCGGCTGTTATAGCGCAGGGATGGTTAGCGGCTGTTATAGCGCAGAGATGGCTAGCGGCTGTAGCGCAGAGATGGTTAGCGGCTGTGGCGCAGAGGTGGTTAGCGGCTGTGGCGCAGAGATGGTTAGCGGCGGTGGCGCAGAGATGGTTAGCGGCGGTGGCGCAGAGATGGTTAGCGGCGGTGGCGCAGAGATGGTTAGCGGCTGTGGCGCAGAGATGGTTAGCGGCTGTGGCGCAGAGATGGTTAGCGGCTGTGGCGCAGAGATGGTTAGCGGCTGTGGCGCAGAGATGGTTAGCGGCTGTGGCGCAGAGATGGTTAGCGGCTGTGGCTCAGAGATGGTTAGCGGCTGTGGCTCAGAGATGGTTAGCGGCTGTGGCGCAGAGATGGTTAGCGGCTGTGGCGCAGAGATGGTTAGCGGCTGTGGCGCAGAGATGGTTAGCGGCTGTGGCGCAGAGATGGTTAGCGGCTGTGGCGCAGAGATGGTTAGCGGCTGTGGCGCAGAGATGGTTAGCGGCTGTGGCGCAGAGATGGTTAGCGGCTGTAACGGTGGGATTGTTAGCAGATACAAAAAAGAGATCGTTAGTAATTGGAGAAGATCGATGGTCAGCGGCTTGAGAGGAGAGATTGTCAGCGGCTGGAGAGGAGAGATTGTCAGCGGCTGGAGAGGAGAGATTGTCAGCTGCAGGAAAGCGGAGGTTGTCAGCGGCAGCAAAGCGGAGATTGTCAGCGGCAGCAAAGCGGAGATTGTCAGCGGCAGCAAAGCGGAGATTGTCAGCGGCAGCAAAGCGGAGGTTGTCAGCGGCAGCAAAGCGGAGATTGTCAGCGGCAGCAAAGCGGAGATTGTCAGCGGCAGCAAAGCGGAGATTGTTACCGAATTATTTGATTGGAGAAAAACACAAGGTTAGCAATCAATTTCTCCGTTAAAAAGTTACAGTACTTCTTCAAACCAGTGGTTCCCTAACTGGGGTCTATGACCCATTGGGGTCCCTGAGAAGGTCCTAGGGGGTCCGCGACACAATGAAAAAATTACCTCTAGACAAAAAAATACATAAAAATATACAATACTGATTCTCCGTTATTATAATAGGTGGTATCGATATTTTGGTGTGTAAGCAGCCAGCAATTCTCTATTACATTTTATATCTGTCATAATATTTCATTTAGGTAGGCTCACATTTTCTACCACCTTAATTGGAGCACTGTGTTTACTTTTGTGGTGTGTGTGTGTGTGTTATGTTCCCCAGAATGTGTGTGGTGTGTTTTTGTTAACTGTGAAAATGTTGAAGAAAGCCTATGTATTGGTAGCCTTTCCTGCACCTTATTTTCAAAATCAATATCATTAGCTTAATTGAATTTATTGCGACGTAGCAACTTCGATCCCTCGCCAGTCCAACTGTCACTATCGTGAGTCTTGTGACCGGCAGTCTGGTCCCAAGTCCATTTAGGCTCTGGCTGTCTGATCGGTCTGGCTGCTACACATTCGCACTGTACGCAGATGGCATTTGCTCTATGTTACTAGAATATAAATTATGACAGTATATCGGTAGTGAGTTATTGATAATTTCCTAAACTGTATTTGGCAAGTTTGCCAAAATATTCTGTAACTGTTGACCGCTGTGGTTCTTTTTAATTACTATAATATTTTCATTCATGCTTCATTTCATGCTCACAAAAAGTTTAAACTGGAGATGGAAAAGTTTTTAAACTAAAATCGACTGATAAGCTTTCCACTGCTACTTCACCAAGACAAAGTGAAGGAAGTAGTTTGGGTACAAAGGAAAGAAAATCAAAACTAAAGAGTATAATTCCTCATGTATTGCATATGGGTTTACCTTTGTGGTAAACAACGTTGGAGTTGAGTACCCGAAGTGTGTTCTCTGTCCAGGGAAACTCTCCAATGAAGGTATGAAACCATCGAAACTACAGAGACATTTACAACAAAAACTACCAACTGAGGCCACAAAATCCATTGATTTCTTCAAACGACAAGAGTCATCGGTAGCTAGTCAAGCAAATATATTCAAACAGAAATTCACACTTCCACACAGTACCGAAAGCATAATTCTTAGATTCTTTTTATATTATTCATGGCAAAAAATCCAACAGTGAAAAGATAGACTTTTAAATCCCGTAGTCGCGAAATGGATGCTGATTTTCATGGCTTGCTGCTCCACTCTGAAGTGCGACGGTTATCGCGTGGAGCAGTTTTGAAGCGTGTATTTACGCTGCGGAGAGAATTAGCTGTTTTTCTCTCATTAACTGAATCAGATTTTTGCAGCTATTTTGTGGACAAGTCATGGATGCTAAAGCTAGCAAACCCATCAGACATATTCCGACAACTAAATGTGCAAAACAAGAACATGCAAGGTCTCTTGAATTATACATTTTGAATGTGCAGGACAAAGTACGCGCATTCTTGATCTGGAAAATTTCTACCTGAGCTTAATTAGAAGCCCTTTCGCCGCCGGGGTAGGTGCACATCTTGATATTAAGTCGCAAGAGGAACTCATGTAACTTTCAAATGACGGGGATATGAACATAAAGTTCTCTGCCCTTCCAGTGACAGAATTCTGGATCTACTCAAGAACTGAATATCATGCTCTGGCTGAGAAGGCTCTATTCAGAGTCTTCTCACCCAGAGCAAAATGAATTCACATTTTGCGATTCGCCATAACCTACTTATGTGAGAAAGGATTTTCCACATTGACAATACTGAAAACCGAGCGCAGAGCACGCCTACAGTGGGCAACGTCATGCGTTTGACACTCAATAACATCAAGTCTCGCATTGATCAACAGTGTAGGAGCCATCAAGCCCTTCCATCTCAATGAACAAGAAATGTTCGATAGCTTGTGTGCTTAATTCTGCACTTTTTCATGAAGGTATTTCGTTTTTGTGGTTATCTGTGGTGTCAGTTCATACTCTGAGTGTAATCATCTATCTACTGTGGCTGTTTCAACCAGTTTTATTTTGAATTGAATTTAAAACATACAATTTTGAAAATATTTTCAAAGCTTATTTTTGAACATTCTTCTCGTAGAAATATGCAAATAGTAGATTTACTGCAAAATAATCATGTATTGGGTATCTTGGTATGGTAATAATATCTTTTGATCGGCTGGGGGTCCTCGGGTGGGGCTTAAATACTTGGGGTGTCCTTGGCATGGTAAAGTTTGGCAACCCCTGCTCTAAATAGCCCCATCAAATAGGTTACGGACGGTCAAGTAAAATCTACAGATGGCTTGAAAGAACCTTATATTTTCACACCCGAGGAACTTGTACATTGTAATATCTGTGTTGGACAGGAAAGAATGATATTTGATCATAAACATGCACTTGAACATAGTATATTTTTTGTAATTTTGAAAGAATGTTAGGGCTGCACACAGGGCTAACTTCAACACTGTGATGTTTACGAATGGTGTACTCTCCGTATGAGGTCAGCACAGCCAAATCTATGGCTCCGGCTGATCCAGACGCTAGGATAGCCTTGCTTTAGACCTTAGCTCGCAGATATTCTGAGCTCTCAGCGACAGTTTGGTCATGCTTATAATTGTTGTTGGTATTGAGGCTAAACTTTTCATAAGCATTGTAAAATCGGGTCCTATTTGCTATATTTTTCTCAGCTGCTTGACGATTCCTTGAGTTTCTTTGATTTCTAAACCCCTCAGGGGGATACAACTATTGTATCTATGGGAATTAGCGCTCCCAGGGGAACCATGTGTGGGCCCGAGCTAAAGGTTAGGTAGGCTTCCTTTTTGTTGTAATAAAATAGGTTTTTGTTTTGTTACGGACCATCTTTTTTCGGTTCACTGCTGTCCTGTTTTTCAGCACCTACTACTTTCTTCTTCACCTTTTTTCTTGTTTCATGAACTTCTTTCCTAGCTTACTGTTTCTATGCCCTTTTTGCATAGATTCCGCGTTACCTTAACTCCATACTAAATGGTGCCTTCCTTTTTCCTCTCTTGGAACATCTTTGTCGTGGTTAAGGGAGGCTAAAACTTTCTTATATAATAATAATAATAATAATTTGATTTCTAAAAACTTCCACGCCAAAATTCGTTTGAGCATCTGTTCTCTACTCTCTCATGCGCTTAATTGGCAGAGAATTTAATGCATGCTGGAAATATTACGCGTTTTGGCGCTCAATAATAGGAATGAATTTACTTTGCAGCGTTCGATATGAGTTCACGAAAAAGTTCCACTAGTTCCCCCGATTTTACTCTTCAGATTTCAATTGCATTGCGCTTGCCATCAGTTAACGAATGACGGGCTAAATTACCTCATTTGCTCACAGAAAAATGCTTCGTATGTTTTTCCTCACTGAGTTTTACGATAAAAATACATCGAATGTTATCGCTAAGATGGTTTTCAAAAAACACGTTTTATTTTTGAGAGCCGTGTTCGCCTTGATGCAATGAAGAGTGTCCGAAATTGAAATGAAGTATTTTCTTGTGATGTGAAGTTTGTATAAGGCAGATCTAAAGCACCGTAAAATTCCAACGCTTTTGTGCATGCTGGATTTTATTTGAAATGCGGGCGCTTGCACGATTAGTGAATTGAGCGGCGGTTGTTTGTTCTGTGGAGTTTTGATGGTTATAATGAAACTCCTCAGAGGGACATAGCTATTGTATCTATGGAAACTAGTGCTCCCAGGGGAATGCTTGAGGTCCAGAGCAAAAGGTTACGTAAGTCATCTTAATGTTGAAATAGGATATGCTTTTTGTCTTGTTACGGAACATCTTCTTTTGGTTTTCATTTTTTTCAGCACCTTCCGCCTTTTCTAACTTTTTTATACACTTCTTTCTCAACTAACTTGTTTTGGGCCCATTGTGTGAGAACAAACCTAGTGCATAAATTCTGCGTTCCTTGAACTCCATGAGATATTGTCTGCATCCTTTCTGTCTTTGGAACATCTTTGTTGAATTGAGTTGAGCTTAAAATTACTTATCTAATTTATTCATTGAAAGCCATCAATGAAATTGAAAGGCATCATTCAGGTATTTGACTCCCTGTCAGTGAACTTGACTCGTTGAGTTGCGAGTGCAGCCGCAGCTACCCAAACGTAAACAACCGCCACCCAACCGAACAAATGCGCAAAGATTCCTGTATTTACGACTGAACCCTCAGCAGCAAGGGCATGAACTCTCTTGAATACACACATGATCCTCGAAACTTCAGTGAAAAACTTCGCTGATGGAAATTAAAAAACTGTATCAGAGCACCCGAAAGTGACCTCACGTGTGCCCCTGGCAGTCGAGGTAGTCCATCATGAGAACTGCTGGCTTTTGCCTCTTCGCAGCTCACCTTTTGACCCCCTGCGGCGGTGGTAGAGCAGCTACCAGGGCTCCGTTCGCAGGGTGCTCCGTAAATTGGAGTGATGGGACCTCGTGGGAAATTCAGAGCATTCGGATTAAGAATACCTTGTTATTTGGAATCTGAATGCTTCAGGTTCGTTCAGATTTAAAATACTTTGGAAATGTCAATGCGCTCTAAATTTGGTTTATTAATTAACATAAAGAAGCAAAGATAGTGCGAAGAAAATAAAAACGAAACTAGGAAGAAGATAGAGAAGATGAAGAAGAATGATTGGAAGTGAGCTGCGCGACTTGATATTTTCTGTTTGTACGTCATTCCAGGTATGAAATGCGGTTGTTTTCTAATTTAATAATACCATGCCAAACTTTCTAAGGAAGAGATCGACGTAATGTTTATGGGCTTTGCATACATGGAGGTAGCGGTGAACATTCTCTACCTGCTGCTTCTCGTCAGACTCGTTATGCTTATACGTTTAACTGCTACATTTACCTTTTACTACTGCTGCTACTTCTACCGAATACTATTCCTATACCACCGTTGCCGTATACTACTGCTGCTACTTCTACCAAATACTATTCCTACCACCATTGCCGTATACAACTGCTGCTACTCCTACCGTATACTATTCCTACCACCTTTACCTTATACTACTGCTGCTACTTCTAACGTGGTGCTACGCGTGCTACTTGAGCCTTACACCATTTGCATCAGGGAAAATATGAGGTCCCGAGCTGAAGACAAGGTAGGCTTCCCATTGTTGTAAATAGAAATTTTGTTTTGAAAAGGATAAACACTCTCTGGTTCACTGCTATCTTTTTTCGTAGCACCCATTTCTTTATTCTTTAACTTTGACCTTGTTTCATGTCCTCTACTTACTGCTTCTGCGGATGTGCAGAAGATCATGTCAGGGAACACACTTTGTTCATGGATTCAACGTTTTCTTAACTCCATACTAATTAGTATTATCATCCTTTCTCTATTTGCTACATCTTTTTTATAGTCAGGAAGGTTTAAACTAACTTATAATTCAATCTATTCTTCGCAGGGGAATGGAGGCAGAAAAGGAAGTGATGCTTATTAACGTCTCCTCTCAGCTAGGCGCTCCTGGGGTTTTCCACTAATCCCTTATTATAAAAAATCTGAAATTGAAGACTTCCTCAAAATAATCGACTGCTCTATTTAGTGTACAAGATGTTGCTCGGAACGTGTTCTTGGAATATATATATTCAGGCAGAACACAATTTCAACATTTGCGGCTCGATACGCTACGCGGCTTTCATTATTCGGCATCCGCCACAAGAATCAGGACTTTCATTAAGTGGTCTCGATATTAGTGGTCAGCGTATCACTGATGCAATCCTTCTTCCAGTGATGGAAACCGAGCTCTGATATTAACTGTTCTTGGTTTTAATAATTAACTTATCACTGATACTTTCCTACTCCGAGTGACAGAACCTGAACGGAAAAATTCGTTCAATTAATTAATTACGGAGTTCTTAAAATTTGATAGCCGAGTTTATTTTTTGGCAGCCCAACATAAATAAGATATCCAGAAATCTTTCTTGGGGCTTTTGACTTTGAAAATATGAGGGCCCGATCTGACAGTTTGGTAGTAGGCCTTTTTTTTTGTTGAAATGAAATATTTTTGATATGTTGAGAACAATCTTTTTTCGGTTCACTGCTGTCCTGTTTTTCAGCACCTACTACTTTCATCTTCGACTTTTATCTTGTTTTCACAATTTTTTTCTCAACTTACTGTTTCTATGACCTTTCTGCATAGTTTCCGCGTTCCCTTATTTCCAAACTAAACGGTGCCTTTATTCTTCATCTCTTTGGATCGCATTTGTTGCGGATAGAAAAGCTTACACTAACTAATCGTTTAATCCAATCTGGGGCTCTTGACTTTAATAGTTTCTCGAAATGATATCATTACAAAGCTCTGTGCGTGAATTCTGGTGAAATCGTCGGTGCCCAATTCTTCACCTTGAGTTGTCCTTCATTGCTCGTTTCGACTTATGTGGTGGCAAAATTGAGAACTAAACTTTTGATCACGAATTGTTACGAATTTACACGTAGATTACACATTGTTTTACTACCGGGGAGAAAATGTGAGGTTCCGAACTGAAGGTTCCGTAAGCCTTTTGTTGAAATGGAGTAGTTTTTTACGGAAAATCGTTTTCGGTTGACTTTTTTCCGGGTTTTTTCACCCGGAACCCTGCGGAACCCGGAACCCTGCGGAACCCTGCATTTTCACCTGCTTCTTTTTTTCATCTTTTATCGCGTTTCGTACACTTAATTCAAAACGTATTCTTTCTATAGACCTTGTGACTGAACACACCTTGCGCTTAGATTCACTGGTCTCTCATACTAAATGGCGCCTTGCTCCTCCCTTCTAATGGGAACACTTTTCAGGGTAGCTTAAGCTAACATCTCTGCACACAGTTTCTAAATTCGAGACTTAGACACTCTCTAGCTACCAACCTTTTTTAACACACAGTAAAAACAATCATTACCCATTATACTTTGCGCATGGAAGTGCACCTGCCCACCTCACACTACGGGATGTTTGAAAAGTAGTCTAACATTTATATTTTTATTAGGTGTGTTGCCATGTTGAGTATAGGAATTAAAATAACTGAAGTTCATGAACTAAGTCGAAAATCATCATCCTAGCGGGATTATCGATTTGCATTTTCCAAATCCTTTATTTGAATAGCTCTGTTAACACACTTGCGTTAATGAAAATACATATCTTTGTGTAGTGACTTTTGGAACACCCGATCAATTTCCGAGCAGAGCTTGCAAACTTTTCAATGTTTCTGTTCCAAGGTCGGGTTTCATTCAGCGCGCATCCTTATCTCAAGGATATCCTTGAAGGCTTTAATTGGATCTTTGTTCCAGACATTCTTGAGATTACAGCACAAGTTCAAGGTGTTTTTATGCACTTTTACGTGCTAAATAAATGCGAGATTGAAATTGTGATTTTTGTGTTGGGGTGAAGATTTTTCACGGTTTTTAAATGCGTGGCCACAGTGCAGCAGTCTCCTATATTTTATAGGCGCCAGTCAAAGAAAACGTCAAACGACAGTCGAACGCCAGTCAAACGCCAGTCAAACGTCAAACGCCAGTCAAAATTTCCACAATAATTTTGTGATTCAATTGTGAATTATTGTGCATTTGCCAGAATATTTTATTTGTGCTTCTGGTAAGGTAATTTGTTGATGACCTTTTGATCTGTCTGGATTTGGGCATTCTGGTCGAACGAAAAAATCTTCATTACAGCATTTTATTCAGAAAAAATTACTTGAATATCTGTATTTCAGCATTTTGATGAGATAAAATATTTATTTACGCGTTCTAATCACGAAAAATCTGCAATCACTGACATGATAGATGACATCTTGATTGTTAAATAGCGCACGGCTATTTCTAAGGTATGAGTTTTACACGCATTCGGTGAAAAAACTGTAAAAGTTTTACCAAGACGTTACAGTTCTGTTTTTATTTGCATAGAAGAATAACACCTACTATTGAGCTTCTTACCCTCTACTCTCTGAATTTTAACATTCCTGTTTATCGATTCGTTATCCTCGACAATCCCACACGTTGATGAGTTAAGGAACAATCTTGAGTGACGGCGCTCGCACACTGATTTATTAATCGAAAAAAATCACGATTGACTAACATTTCGAAAATTTATTTTATAAATCTCATTCCATCCATCTACGCAGGAGATACCACAGTGCATAACATTAATTAAAACCAACCCATTATCCATAACGCCCACATGCTGGGACTCCCTCGATAGTTGTCCCGCATGAAGTAGCGGTTAGCACAAGGCGGTCACCTTAAGTGCTGTTATTGTTGAGCTCAGTGAGGCTGCATTAGCCCTGCAGTTGTTGTGGCAGGCGTGTCACGCTTCTGTGGCGCCACAAAAGGTGTTTTGAGGAGCCTTTTGTCTCTATAGCGGCCCCATTGGGCGTGGGGCGGCACACGGTAGTTTTCGCCCATGTGCGATGATACTTGCACTGACATACTGAATCAACGCACGAAATCATAGCATTACGACCCTTTGGTTTTCGTTGTGGTATGCTGTTAGTTGTAGTGTTGATGTTCTGTAGAGACGCGCCCGACGGTGACCTTATTTGGATCTAATGACATCGAAGTGAAGACTTTGTCCCAAAAATATATCCACAGACCGATGTATGTAAATATATTGGAACGACATATCACGATTAAGATGTTGTATGATTCCGGTATCATACGTATAAGCACATCGGTCAGTGGATAATTTTTTTTGGACATCATGTATTTTTCAGCTGTCACTTCTTTTCTATGTGTGCAATAGATTTTTTGGCACTCGACTTCGGATAGATATATTCCATTCGACGCCAGTTTTATTAGACGCTTGTTTCATTCAATGCCAGTTTCATTTCGACACCAGCTTCATTTCGACACCCGTTTCATTTCAACACCAGTTTCATTTCGACACCAGTTTCATTTCGACACCAGTTTCATTTCGACACCAGTTTCATTTCGACACCAGTTTCATTTCGACCCCAGCTTCATTTCGGCACCAGCTTCATTTCGACGCAAGTTTCATTTCGACGCCAGTTTCATTTCGACGCCAGTTTCATTTCGACGCCAGTTTCATTTCGACGCCAGTTTCATTTCGACGTCAGTTTCGCTTCGACGCAAGTTTCATTTCGACGCCAGTTTCATTTCGACGCCAGTTTCATTTCGACGCCAGTTTCATTTCGACGCCAGTTTCATTTCGACGCCAGTTTCATTTCGGCGCCAGTTTCATTTCGACGCCAGTTTCATTTCGACGCCAGTTTCATTTCGACGCCAGTTTCATTTCGACGCCAGTTTCATTTCGACGCCAGTTTCATTTCGACGCCAGTTTCATTTCGACGCCAGTTTCATTTCGACGCCAGTTTCATTTCGACGCCAGTTTTATTTCGACGCCAGTTTTATTTCGACGCCAGTTTTATTTCGACGCCAGTTTTATTTCGACGCCAGTTTCATTTCGACGCCAGTTTTATTTCGACGCCAGTTTCATTCCAACGCCAGTTTCATTTCGACGCCAGTTTCATTTCGACGCCAGTTTCATTTCGACGCCAGTTTCATTTCGATGCCAGTTTCATTTCGACGCCAGTTTCATTTCGACGCCAGTTTCATTTCGACGCCAGTTTCATTTCGACGCCAGTTTCATTTCGACGCCAGTTTCATTTCGACGCCAGTTTTATTTCGACGCCAGTTTCATTTCGACGCCAGTTTCATTTCGACGCCAGTTTCATTTCGACGCCAGTTTCATTTTGACGCCAGTTTCATTTCGACGCCAGTTTCGTTTCGACGCCAGTTTCGTTTCGACGCCAGTTTCGTTTCGACGCCAGTTTCGTTTCGACGCCAGTTTCGTTTCGACGCCAGTTTCGTTTCGACGCCAGTTTCGTTTCGACGCCAGTTTCGTTTCGACGCCAGTTTCGTTTCGACGCCAGTTTCGTTTCGACGCCAGTTTCGTTTCGACGCCAGTTTCGTTTCGACGCCAGTTTCGTTTCGACGCCAGTTTCGTTTCGACGCCAGTTTCGTTTCGACGCCAGTTTCGTTTCGACGCCAGTTTCGTTTCGACGCCAGTTTCGTTTCGACGCCAGTTTCGTTTCGACGCCAGTTTCGTTTCGACGCCAGTTTCGTTTCGACGCCAGTTTCGTTTCGACGCCAGTTTCGTTTCGACGCCAGTTTCGTTTCGACGCCAGTTTCGTTTCGACGCCAGTTTCGTTTCGACGCCAGTTTCGTTTCGACGCCAGTTTCGTTTCGACGCCAGTTTCGTTTCGACGCCAGTTTCGTTTCGACGCCAGTTTCGTTTCGACGCCAGTTTCGTTTCGACGCCAGTTTCGTTTCGACGCCAGTTTCGTTTCGACGCCAGTTTCGTTTCGACGCCAGTTTCGTTTCGACGCCAGTTTCGTTTCGACGCCAGTTTCGTTTCGACGCCAGTTTCGTTTCGACGCCAGTTTCGTTTCGACGCCAGTTTCGTTTCGACGCCAGTTTCGTTTCGACGCCAGTTTCGTTTCGACGCCAGTTTCGTTTCGACGCCAGTTTCGTTTCGACGCCAGTTTCGTTTCGACGCCAGTTTCGTTTCGACGCCAGTTTCGTTTCGACGCCAGTTTCGTTTCGACGCCAGTTTCGTTTCGACGCCAGTTTCGTTTCGACGCCAGTTTCGTTTCGACGCCAGTTTCGTTTCGACGCCAGTTTCGTTTCGACGCCAGTTTCGTTTCGACGCCAGTTTCGTTTCGACGCCAGTTTCGTTTCGACGCCAGTTTCGTTTCGACGCCAGTTTCGTTTCGACGCCAGTTTCGTTTCGACGCCAGTTTCGTTTCGACGCCAGTTTCGTTTCGACGCCAGTTTCGTTTCGACGCCAGTTTCGTTTCGACGCCAGTTTCGTTTCGACGCCAGTTTCGTTTCGACGCCAGTTTCGTTTCGACGCCAGTTTCGTTTCGACGCCAGCTTCGTTTCGACGCCAGCTTCGTTTCGACGCCAGCTTCGTTTCGACGCCCAGCTTCGTTTCGACGCCAGCTTCGTTTCGATGCCAGCTTCGTTTTGACGCCAGTTTCGTTTTGACGCCAGCTTCGTTTCGATGCCAGCTTCGTTTCGATGCCAGCTTCGTTTCGATGCCAGCTTCGTTTCGATGCCAGCTTCGTTTCGATGCCAGCTTCGTTTCGATGCCAGCTTCGTTTCGATGCCAGCTTCGTTTCGATGCCAGCTTCGTTTCGATGCCAGCTTCGTTTCGATGCCAGCTTCGTTTCGATGCCAGCTTCGTTTCGACGCCAGCTTCGTTTCGATGCCAGCTTCGTTTCGACGCCAGCTTCGTTTCGGTGCCAGCTTCGTTTCGATGCCAGCTTCGTTTCGACGCCAGCTTCGTTTCGACGCCAGCTTCGTTTCGACGCCAGCTTCGTTTCGACGCCAGCTTCGTTTCGATGCCAGCTTCGTTTCGATGCCAGCTTCGTTTCGACGCCAGCTTCGTTTCGATGCCAGCTTCGTTTCGATGCCAGCTTCGTTTCGACGCCAGCTTCGTTTCGATGCCAGCTTCGTTTCGACGCCAGCTTCGTTTCGATGCCAGCTTCGTTTCGATGCCAGCTTCGTTTCGATGCCAGCTTCGTTTCGATGCCAGCTTCGTTTCGATGCCAGCTTCGTTTCGATGCCAGCTTCGTTTCGATGCCAGCTTCGTTTCGATGCCAGCTTCTTTTCGACGCCAGCTTCGTTTCGACGCCAGCTTCGTTTCGATGCCAGCTTCGTTTCGACGCCAGCTTCGTTTCGACGCCAGCTTCGTTTCGACACCAGCTTCTTTTCGACGCCAGCTTCGTTTCGATGCCAGCTTCGTTTCGATGCCAGCTTCGTTTCGACGCCAGCTTCGTTTCGATGCCAGCTTCGTTTCGACGCCAGCTTCGTTTCGATGCCAGCTTCGTTTCGATGCCAGCTTCGTTTCGATGCCAGCTTCGTTTCGATGCCAGCTTCGTTTCGATGCCAGCTTCGTTTCGATGCCAGCTTCGTTTCGATGCCAGCTTCGTTTCGATGCCAGCTTCGTTTCGATGCCAGCTTCGTTTCGATGCCAGCTTCGTTTCGATGCCAGCTTCGTTTCGATGCCAGCTTCGTTTCGATGCCAGCTTCGTTTCGATGCCAGCTTCGTTTCGATGCCAGCTTCGTTTCGATGCCAGCTTCGTTTCGATACCAGCTTCTTTTCGACGCCAGTATCACTTTCCAAAGAAGTGATCTCTTTCGTCTGACCTCGTGAAAAGCGCTGAGCTTCGACACAACGCATTTTTCAGGCACTGAAGTGAGGCTGACACTTGGCAGTGATCACTGGCGCTCCTCAGCTACTTACGCCAACGTTGTCACTCACGAGTGATGCGGCTGCAAGCCTTGTAACTGGTGCCAGGCATTTAAATCTGTGTTCGATTGCAGCGTGCGCTAAGCGATCAGTTGTTTTTCCGCTGAATGTAGGACAGTGGACGATGTTCTTGATGCATGTGAGAATGTGCGGTGCGCGTTGTATGCGTAGAAATGTTTTTTTAATCGCAGCTTTTGTTTCCTATGAGGTAGAACCAAGGAGGTTTAATGGTATCCAATTTCCTTGGGTAAAACCAACGAGAAATTGCTTGGAATCTCGGTCTTTAGCGATGTGTCGACTTCAAAAGTAATTTCTCTAAAAAATGGCTTAGCAGAATTTATATTTCAGTTTAGACATTAGATCATGCAGGGAAAGTTTCCTGTTATTCATAGGCATACTCGGATACATCTAACCATCAATAATTCATTGCACGAAGGAGGGAGGAAGCAAAATCCTTTTAAAGCGCGTGCAAGGAAGGAGCTCTATCTTCTCGTGAGAAGAAAAGGACGATACCCGCTGTAGAACCTGTGACCATTTATGCATCTGGGTTTGTGGGGCATTTCCGGTACACTTCCTTCCCTTCCCATGACTAGAAATTAAATAAGTTAAACACTGTATTTTCCACATTTGATACAGCAGTTGATAGTTTCTCAACTTATTATAGCTCCAGTGAACTCTGCTCTGCAATTTGCTGTAATTTGTACAACAGTTTCAATCACTATTTCATTTAGTACATTCAGTACAACAGTACAAAACATTCAATACCTCATTATCATTTCATACCCAATATTTCATTTAGTATATTCGATGCTCCAGTGCAGTTCAATACATTCAATACCTCGTTATCATAAAATATTCATCGTTTCATTTGCTACATTCAATACCTCGTTATCATAAAATATTCATCGTTTCATTTGCTACATTCAATACCTCGTTATCATAAAATATTCATCGTTTCATTTGCTACATTCAATAGCTCGTTATCATAAAATATTCATCGTTTCATTTGCTACATTCAATACCTCGTTATCATAAAATATTCATCGTTTCATTTGCTACATTCAATACCTCGTTATCATAAAATATTCAGCGTTTCATTTGCTACATTCAATACCTCGTTATCATAAAATATTCAGCGTTTCATTTGCTACATTCCATACTCCAGTACAGCACAATACACTCAACATTCATTATTCCATTCGATGTCTGCTTGCGTGTATTCCAGGCCCTCTTACGTATGAAGACTGGCATTGCAGTTGTGCATCTGTTACTGCAGTGTTTAGTTAACGGATTGCTTTTCAGAAGCTTCGAAACATATTTGTGATTTCTGTAAAATCGAGCACGCATTATGTTAGTATTATTTTGTCCAAAACTTCGATATTAAGTTCTTTTTTTAACAATTATAGACTGTCGGGTGTGTTAATTTTGTTCGAGTGTACTGCCGTGTGACTGCAGTGCGTGTGAATGATAACTTTTCACTGATAACATAGAATTATTATACAGTTCTCTATGTTGACTTCTTCGCTCAGGTAGTTATTGGTAGTTGGATTATTTTTGGCGTATTTTTTGCCGTACTGAGGGTGTGGGCTGCTGCAGTACTGAGGGTGTGGGCTGCTCAGTACTGAGGGTGTGGGCTGCTGCAGTACTGAGGGTGTGGGCTGCTGCAGTACTGAGGGTGTGGGCTGCTGCAGTACTGAGGGTGTGGGCTGCTCAGTACTGAGGGTGTGGGCTGCTGCAGTACTGAGGGTGTGGGCTGCTGCAGTACTGAGGGTGTGGGCTGCTGCAGTACTGAGGGTGTGGGCTGCTGCAGTACTGAGGGTGTGGGCTGCTGCAGTACTGAGGGTGTGGGCTGCTGCAGTACTGAGGGTGTGGGCTGCTGCAGTACTGAGGGTGTGGGCTGCTCAGTACTGAGGGTGTGGGCTGCTGCAGTACTGAGGGTGTGGGCTGCTGCAGTACTGAGGGTGTGGGCTGCTCAGTACTGAGGGTGTGGGCTGCTCAGTACTGAGGGTGTGGGCTGCTGCAGTACTGAGGGTGTGGGCTGCTGCAGTACTGAAGGTGTGGGCTGCTGCAGTACTGAGGGTGTGGGCTGCTGCAGTACTGAGGGTGTGGGCTGCTGCAGTACTGAGGGTGTGGGCTGCTGCAGTACTGAGGGTGTGGGCTGCTGCAGTACTGAGGGTGTGGGCTGCTGCAGTACTGAGGGTGTGGGCTGCTGCAGTACTGAGGGTGTGGGCTGCTGCAGTACTGAGGGTGTGGGCTGCTGCAGTACTGAGGGTGTGGGCTGCTGCAGTACTGAGGGTGTGGGCTGCTGCAGTACTGAGGGTGTGGGCTGCTGCAGTACTGAGGGTGTGGGCTGCTCAGTACTGAGGGTGTGGGCTGCTGCAGTACTGAGGGTGTGGGCTGCAGCAGTACTGAGGGTGTGGGCTGCTGCAGTACTGAGGGTGTGGGCTGCTGCAGTACTGAGGGTGTGGGCTGCTGCAGTACTGAGGGTGTGGGCTGCTGCAGTACTGAGGGTGTGGGCTGCTGCAGTACTGAGGGTGTGGGCTGCTGCAGTACTGAGGGTGTGGGCTGCTGCAGTACTGAGGGTGTGGGCTGCTGCAGTACTGAGGGTGTGGGCTGCTCAGTACTGAGGGTGTGGGCTGCTGCAGTACTGAGGGTGTGGGCTGCTGCAGTACTGAGGGTGTGGGCTGCTGCAGTACTGAGGGTGTGGGCTGCTGCAGTACTGAGGGTGTGGGCTGCTGCAGTACTGAGGGTGTGGGCTGCTGCAGTACTGAGGGTGTGGGCTGCTGCAGTACTGAGGGTGTGGGCTGCTGCAGTACTGAGGGTGTGGGCTGCTGCAGTACTGAGGGTGTGGGCTGCTGCAGTACTGAGGGTGTGGGCTGCTGCAGTACTGAGGGTGTGGGCTGCTGCAGTACTGAGGGTGTGGGCTGCTGCAGTACTGAGGGTGTGGGCTGCTGCAGTACTGAGGGTGTGGGCTGCTGTAGTACTGAGGGTGTGGGCTGCTGCAGTACTGAGGGTGTGGGCTGCAGCAGTACTGAGGGTGTGGGCTGCAGCAGTACTGAGGGTGTGGGCTGCTGCAGTACTGAGGGTGTGGGCTGCTGCAGTACTGAGGGTGTGGGCTGCTGCAGTACTGAGGGTGGGGCTGCTGCAGTACTGAGGGTGTGAGCTGCTGCAGTACTCAGGGTGTGGGCTGCTGCAGTACTGAGGGTGTGGGCTGCAGCAGTACTGAGGGTGTGGGCTGCAGCAGTACTGAGGGTGTGGGCTGCTGCAGTACTGAGGGTGTGGGCTGCTGCAGTACTGAGGGTGTGGGCTGCTGCAGTACTGAGGGTGTGGGCTGCTGCAGTACTGAGGGTGTGGGCTGCTGCAGTACTGAGGGTGTGGGCTGCTGCAGTACTGAGGGTGTGGGCTGCTGCAGTACTGAGGGTGTGAGCTGCTGCAGTACTCAGGGTGTGGGCTGCTGCAGTACTGAGGGTGTGGGCTGCTGCAGTACTGAGGGTGTGGGCTGCTGCAGTACTGAAGGTGTGGGCTGCTGCAGTACTGAGGGTGTGGGCTGCTGCAGTACTGAAGGTGTGGGCTGCTGCAGTACTGAGGGTGTGGGCTGCTGCAGTACTGAGGGTGTGGGCTGCTGCAGTACTGAGGGTGTGGGCTGCTGCAGTACTGAGGGTGTGGGCTGCTGCAGTACTGAGGGTGTGGGCTGCTGCAGTACTGAGGGTGTGGGCTGCTGCAGTACTGAAGGTGTGGGCTGCTGCAGTACTGAGGGTGTGGGCTGCTGCAGTACTGAGGGTGTGGGCTGCTGCAGTACTGAAGGTGTGGGCTGCTGCAGTACTGAGGGTGTGGGCTGCTGCAGTACTGAAGGTGTGGGCTGCTGCAGTACTGAGGGTGTGGGCTGCTGCAGTACTGAGGGTGTGGGCTGCTGCAGTACTGAGGGTGTGGGCTGCTGCAGTACTGAAGGTGTGGGCTGCTGCAGTACTGAGGGTGTGGGCTGCTGCAGTACTGAGGGTGTGGGCTGCTGCAGTACTCAGGATGTGGGCTGCTGCAGTACTGAAGGTGTGGGCTGCTGCAGTACTCAGGGTGTGGGCTGCTGCAGTAGTGAGGGTGTGGGCTGCTGCAGTAGTGAGGGTGTGGGCTGCTGCAGTACTGAGGGTGTGGGCTGCTGCAGTACTGAGGGTGTGGGGCTGCTGCAGTACTGAGGGTGTTGGCTGCTGCAGTACTGAGGGTGTGGGCTGCTGCAGTAGTGAGGGTGTGGGCTGCTGCAGTACTGAGGGTGTGGGCTGCTGCAGTAGTGAGGGTGTGGGCTGCTGCAGTAGTGAGGGTGTGGGCTGCTGCAGTAGTGAGGGTGTGGGCTGCTGCAGTACTGAGGGTGTTGGCTGCTGCAGTACTGAGGGTGTGGGCTGCTGCAGTAGTGAGGGTGTGGGCTGCTGCAGTACTGAGGGTGTGGGCTGCTGCAGTACTGAGGGTGTGGGGCTGCTGCAGTACTGAGGGTGTGGGGCTGCTGCAGTACTGAGGGTGTGGGGCTGCTGCAGTACTGAGGGTGTGGGCTGCTGCAGTACTCAGGGTGTGGGCTGCTGCAGTACTCAAGGTGTGGGCTGCTTCAGTAGTGAGGGTGTGGGCTGCTGCAGTAGTGAGGGTGTGGGCTGCTGCAGTACTGAGGGTGTGGGCTGCTGCAGTACTGAGGGTGTGGGCTGCTGCAGTACTGAGGGTGTGGGCTGCTGCAGTACTCAAGGTGTGGGCTGCTTCAGTAGTGAGGGTGTGGGCTGCTGCAGTAGTGAGGGTGTGGGCTGCTGCAGTACTGAGGGTGTGGGCTGCTGCAGTACTGAGGGTGTGGGCTGCTGCAGTACTGAGGGTGTGGGGCTGCTGCAGTACTGAGGGTGTTGGCTGCTGCAGTACTGAGGGTGTGGGCTGCTGCAGTACTCAGGGTGTGGGCTGCTGCAGTACTCAAGGTGTGGGCTGCTTCAGTAGTGAGGGTGTGGGCTGCTGCAGTAGTGAGGGTGTGGGCTGCTGCAGTAGTGAGGGTGTGGGCTGCTGCAGTACTGAGGGTGTGGGCTGCTGCAGTACTGAAGGTGTGGGCTGCTGAAGTAGTGAGGGTGTGGGCTGCTGCAGTACTGAGGGTGTGGGCTGCTGCAGTACTCAGGGTGTGGGCTGCAGTACTCAGGTTGTGGGCTGCTGCAGTACTCAGGTTGTGGGCTGCTGCAGTACTCAGGTTGTGGGCTGCTGCAGTATTCTGGGTGTGGGCTGCTGCAGTACTGAGGATGTGGGCTGCTGCAGTACTGAGGGTGTGGGCTGCTGTAGTACTCTGGGGGTGGGCTGCTGCAGTACTGAGAGTGTGGGCTGCTGCAGTACTGAGGGTGTGGGCTGCTGCAGTACTGAGGGTGTGGGCTGCTGCAGTACTGAGGGTGTGGGCTGATGCAGTACTGAGGGTGTGGGCTGATGCAGTACTGAGGATGTGGGCTGATGCAGTACTCAGGGTGTAGACTGCTGCAGTACTGAGGGTGTGGGCTGCTGCAGTACTGAGGGTGTGGGCTGATGCAGTACTGAGGGTGTGGGCTGCTGCAGTACTGAGGGTGTGGTCTGCTGCAGTACTGAGGGTGTGGGCTGCTGCAGTACTGAGGGTGTGGGCTGCTGCAGTACTGAGGGTGTGAGCTGCTGCAGTACTCAGGGTGTGGGCTGCTGCAGTACTGAGGGTGTGGGCTGCTGCAGTTCTGAATGTGTGGGCTGCTGCAGTACTGAGGGTGTGGGCTGCTGCAGTACTGAGGGTGTGGGGTGCTGCAGTACTGAGGGTGTGGGCTGCTGCAGTACTGAGGGTGTGGGCTGCTGCAGTACTGAGGGTGTGGGCTGCTGCAGTACTGAAGGTGTGGGCTGCTGCAGTACTGAGGGTGTGGGCTGCTGCAGTACTGAGGGTGTGGGCTGCTGCAGTACTGAGGGTGTGGGCTGCTGCAGTACTGAGGGTGTGGGCTGCTGCAGTACTGAGGGTGTGGGCTGCTGCAGTACTGAGGGTGTGGGCTGCTGCAGTACTGAGGGTGTGGGCTGCTGCAGTACTGAGGGTGTGGGCTGCTGCAGTACTGAGGGTGTGGGCGGCTGCAGTACTGAGGGTGTGGGCTGCTGCAGTACTGAGGGTGTGGGCTGCTGCAGTACTGAGGGTGTGGGCTGCTGCAGTACTGAGGGTGTGGGCTGCTGCAGTACTGAGGGTGTGGCTGCTGCAGTTCTGAATGTGTGGGCTGCTGCAGTACTGAGGGTGGGGCTGCTGCAGTACTGAAGGTGTGGGCTGCTGCAGTACTCAGGGTGTGGGCTGCTGCAGTACTGAGGGTGTGGCTGCTGCAGTACTCAGGGTGTGGGCTGCTGCAGTACTGAGGGTGTGGCTGCTGCAGTACTGAAGGTGTGGGCTGCTGCAGTACTGAGGGTGGGGCTGCTGCAGTACTGAAGGTGTGGGCTGCTGCAGTACTGAGGGTGTGGCTGCTGCAGTACTGAGGGTGTAGGCTGCTGCAGTACTGAGGGTGTGGGCTGCTGCAGTTCTGAGGGTGTGGCTGCTGCAGTACTGAGGGTGTGGCTGCTGCAGTACTGAGGGTGTGACTGCTGCAGTACTGAGGGTGTGGCTGCTGCAGTACTGAGGGTGTGGGCTGCTGGAGTACTCAGGGTGTGGCTGCTGCAGTACTGAGGGTGTAAGCTGCTGCAGTACTGAGGGTGTGGCTGCTGCAGTACTGAAGGTGTGGGCTGCTGCAGTACTGAGGGTGTAGTCTGCTGCAGTACTGAGGGTGTGGGCTGCTGCAGTACTGAGGGTGTGGCTGCTGCAGTACTGAAGGTGTGGGCTGCTGCAGTACTGAGGGTGTGGCTGCTGCAGTACTGAAGGTGTGGGCTGCTGCAGTACTGAGGGTGTAGGCTGCTGCAGTACTGAGGGTGTGGGCTGCTGCAATACTGAGGGTGTGAGCTGCTGCAGTACTCAGGGTGTGGGCTGCTGCAGTACTGAGGGTGTGGGCTGCTGCAGTACTGAGGGTGTGGGCTGCTGCAGTACTGAAGGTGTGGGCTGCTGCAGTACTCAGGTTGTGGGCTGCTGCAGTATTCTGGGTGTGGGCTGCTGCAGTACTGAGGATGTGGGCTGCTGCAGTACTGAGGGTGTGGGCTGCTGTAGTACTCTGGGGGTGGGCTGCTGCAGTACTGAGAGTGTGGGCTGCTGCAGTACTGAGGGTGTGGGCTGCTGCAGTACTGAGGGTGTGGGCTGCTGCAGTACTGAGGGTGTGGGCTGATGCAGTACTGAGGGTGTGGGCTGATGCAGTACTGAGGATGTGGGCTGATGCAGTACTCAGGGTGTAGACTGCTGCAGTACTGAGGGTGTGGGCTGCTGCAGTACTGAGGGTGTGGGCTGATGCAGTACTGAGGGTGTGGGCTGCTGCAGTACTGAGGGTGTGGGCTGCTGCAGTACTGAGGGTGTGGGCTGCTGCAGTACTGAGGGTGTGGGCTGCTGCAGTACTGAGGGTGTGGGCTGCTGCAGTACTGAGGGTGTGGGCTGCTGCAGTACTGAGGGTGTGGCTGCTGCAGTTCTGAATGTGTGGGCTGCTGCAGTACTGAGGGTGGGGCTGCTGCAGTACTGAAGGTGTGGGCTGCTGCAGTACTCAGGGTGTGGGCTGCTGCAGTACTGAGGGTGTGGCTGCTGCAGTACTCAGGGTGTGGGCTGCTGCAGTACTGAGGGTGTGGCTGCTGCAGTACTGAAGGTGTGGGCTGCTGCAGTACTGAAGGTGTGGGCTGCTGCAGTACTGAGGGTGGGGCTGCTGCAGTACTGAAGGTGTGGGCTGCTGCAGTACTGAGGGTGTGGCTGCTGCAGTACTGAGGGTGTAGGCTGCTGCAGTACTGAGGGTGTGGGCTGCTGCAGTTCTGAGGGTGTGGCTGCTGCAGTACTGAGGGTGTGGCTGCTGCAGTACTGAGGGTGTGGCTGCTGCAGTACTGAGGGTGTGGCTGCTGCAGTACTGAGGGTGTGGCTGCTGCAGTACTCAGGGTGTGGGCTGCTGGAGTACTCAGGGTGTGGCTGCTGCAGTACTGAGGGTGTAAGCTGCTGCAGTACTGAGGGTGTGGCTGCTGCAGTACTGAAGGTGTGGGCTGCTGCAGTACTGAGGGTGTAGTCTGCTGCAGTACTGAGGGTGTGGGCTGCTGCAGTACTGAGGGTGTGGCTGCTGCAGTACTGAAGGTGTGGGCTGCTGCAGTACTGAGGGTGTGGCTGCTGCAGTACTGAAGGTGTGGGCTGCTGCAGTACTGAGGGTGTAGGCTGCTGCAGTACTGAGGGTGTGGGCTGCTGCAATACTGAGGGTGTGGCTGCTGCAGTACTGAGGGTGTGGGCTGCTGCAGTACTGAGGGTGTGGCTGCTGCAGTACTGAGGGTGTGGCTGCTGCAGTACTGAAGGTGTGGGCTGCTGCAGTACTCAGGGTGTGAGCTGCCAAGTGTAAGCTCCACGGCGCCTCAGCACACCAGACGGAGACGCCGTCGTGTGTCTGTCGCGGCCGTGAGAAAACGGAACTGGTATTGTTCAAATCAATTCACTCAAGTGATTGTGTAGGCATCAGTGCACCTAACTGTGTGGGAATCAGTGCACTTAACTGTGTGGGAATCAGTGCACTTAACTGTGTGGGAATCAGTGCACTTAACTGACTGTGTGGGAATCAGTGCACTTAACTGTGTGGGAATCAGTGCACTTAACTGAGTGTGTGGGAATCAGTGCACTTAACTGAGTGTGTGGGAATCAGTGCACTCGACTGACTGTGTGGGAATCGGTGCACTCAACTGTGTGGGAATCGGTGCCTTTAACTGACTGTGTGGCAATCGGTGCCCTTAACTGACTGTGTGGCAATCGGTGCCCTTAACTGACTGTGTGGCAATCGGTGTCCTTAACTGACTGTGTGGGAATCAGTGCATTTGACTGACTGTGTGGGAATCAGTGCACTTAACTGACTGTGTGGGAATATGTGCACTTAACTGACTGTGTGGGAATCGGTGCACTTAACTGACTGTGGGAATTGGTGCACTTAACTGACTGTGGGAATTGGTGCACTTAACTGACTGTGTGGGAATCGGTGCACTCAACTGACTGTGTGCGAATCAGTGCACTTAACTGACTGTGTGGGAATCGGTGCACTTAACTGACTGTGTGGGAATCGGTGCACTTAACTGACTGTGTGGGCATCAGTGCACTCAACTGAATTTGTAGTTTCGAAATTTTTTGGATATTCTTCCGTTGAAAAGAGCCGCGTTCAAAACTATTTTAAACGTTTATGAAATTTAAAACAGATTTACATGCGCTCTCTGACATGGCATTAGCTACACGAGATGGTGTTTACACCGTATAAAGGAGAGGTAATTCACAAAATGTGTTCAGTAAACTAATATATAATTTTCTACGCCTAGAGCTGTTTAAATTACACCGTCCCTTATTTTAACACGGATGCGCCTCGAAGTAAAAACGGCAACTTTCGCTTTTCAAGAGAGTTGAACGCTCGGCATAAAGTTAAAAAATTGAACAGAAAATACATCTCCTGTCATCAATTGCTCATATATAAGCGGTTTGGAAAACTGTGAGAATTGAACCTCATTTGAAAATTGGGCTTCGCTCATCGAGGCCTATTTATTACTCGCCCGTATCCGTCCTCATCAGCACAGTAGCAACCCGGTGATTTTTGTAACCAACGGTGGAGTTGGGCCATTTTCGTACTTAGGTAGCAAAGCAGCATCTAGCAATCTCGCATGAGCTTTCCAGCAAACAGTCTGCGAGACTGGTAGGTAGGAATAGCACTATTACGAGCCGTTGCCACTGAACTCTCAAGTTTGATCCAGCATCCAGCAGGCGGAGTGAAAATGCTATTCCTACCTACCAGTCGTGCAGGCCGTCTGCTAGATAGCTCATGCGGGCTTTTCTAAATGCTGCTTTGCTTGCTTGGTGTGCAATGGGCCTTAGCAGCGATCGTTCTGTGGAGTCGCGTGTGGGTTTGCATGTTTGGTCTGGTTGTGGTGGAGTCTTGTTAGTTTATGGTAAAATGAATGGGTTTAGTTTGTAGTTTAGTTCTTGGGTCTAGTAATGGTTTTATATAAGGGTGTAGATGTTTGGGTTATATTGCTTGGGTTAGTAACGGCATAGTTCTTGGGTTTAGATATGGGTCCAAATGTTGAATAATTTTTATGGCCAAATGATGTTAGAAAAATACCGGAGTAGAAAATTCCGTGTGAAAAAATATCTCTAACAATTGTACCTCCAGGCTCGTAGTGACGGACGAATTTCCCATCAGGTCATCGAAGCGAACGCACGGCGCTCCAGCGTATCTGCTAAGAAGAACAAGGGAGGTTATTATTTCAATGCAATCGTTGCATTTTATCTTCTTCAGTAGAGTTCCAAACTGCAATGCAAGTCTTTGAAAGGAATAAGACTTGTTTTAATGTAATACGACGGACTTTTGGAAATAACTTTTTCCGTGATCTCTTACGGAGAAAATGCTCGCTTGTGAAGTGCATCAGCGCGAGAGCACGGCGCGCAGAGCGCTGCAGTGTGACATGTGCTCGCTCTTCTGCCCGGATCAATTAAGATAAACCTTCTTTGTTGAGCTGTGACTTGTGGCCGCGTGATCTTCTCGCAGAAGTTCATTATAAATTGTGGCTTTCTTTTACCTGAGCTTGCTAATTAAGGTTACCTTAGAGTAGCACGGTTTGTTACCTTATTCTTATCATTTATTCGTGCAACATTTTTATCATTTAATGTTACTTAATTATTCTGTTATTTATTTTTGTTACTTTATTTTTATCATAAATTTTTATTGCCATTTACGCAGTATTTCCCGATGGTTGACTTGAAATTTTAACAAGTTAACAGTAAAGGCTAAAAAATATGGATAATTTTCATCTAATTTCCGAAACTTTTGTGATGAATTACAGCAGTCTTCAAGAAATTCATTTCTGAATTGATTCTAAGGTTCCCAGTCGCAGGAAATATACCTTTGGGTAATTTAAATACAACGATTCTGTCCATTTAATCAAATGAATTGTAATAGGCTGACGAAACCATTTACTTAGTGGAAAAATAAATATCATTAGTTGAAAATAAATTATTTAACATTGTATGAATAAGATCGTTCTGGACATAGACGCGTTCGAAATTTACTTATGGAACAACATTAACCACACATAGGTATGGAGCGCAAAAATTTGTATCAGTAATTACGTGCCATTTGTTGCACACAAGACATCATGTCTCATGGAAGTGGAAAATGGAGTATTGCACTCTTGATCATCAAAAGACCTGAAAATTCTCAAGAATTAAATTGATTTTATTGATAATGGAAAATAATAACGTAGGCGAATCGCCTAGAACGGGATTGTTTGAACATGAAAACATTGAATGGCTATTACAAAAGTATGAGTTTTACGCTTATTCGATGGAAGTGCTGTAAAAAATTCTTCCTAATACAACAGTTTTGTCTTTATTCGCTTAGAATAACAGTTACGGTTGAGCTTCTTCCAAGACGATTTTTGTGAGAGTGAGCACAGTTTCTCCATTCCTCAGTCCATTTCTAGCAATGCACGCTTCCAGTCTCCTCAATTTGTTGGGTAATATTTTAAAAATATTATCTCCATTGTGCGCTATTTTGTTCTTATTTTGATGGAACTACAGGACAGTGTGGCACACGAACGTTATCGATCAAACTACGGTTTGGCTGTTCACTGTTTGGCTGCTTTTGGATCGTTATCGTGTTCAGAAATCCTACTTTCCCATGTTGAGTGTTCAGGTGGAGTTGAAATGTTATTAATGTTGAGCACATGCACGTTAATGTCGTGTTAATGTATTTATGTTGTTCCATTGAAATTTATGAGCACATACATCTTTCTTCTTCAAGTCATGGAATAAAGAGAAACTCGAATCCATTAAGAGGTCTCAAGAAACGTTTCCGTTCCCGCGATTTAGAGGAAAGTGTTTGAATTCCGGTCTGACAAAACAAAACTTTGAAAAAGCATTTACTCGAGCTATGGTTAGGTAGGCCTTCTTTTAGTTAAAATGGAAATGGTTTTGGTTTTGTTACGCACCATCTTTTTCCGGTCCACTACTATCCTGCTTTTCAGCACCAACTACTTTCTTCTTCAAATTTTTCTTGTTTCATGAACTTCTTTCTTAGCTTACTGTTTCTATGCACCTTGTGCATAGATTCCGCGTTCCCTCAACTCTGTACTAAATGGTGCCCTCATCGTTCCTCTCTTTGAACACCTTTGTCGTGGTGAAGGGAGACTAAGACTTTCTTATATAAAAATAATAAAGCATTTACACTTTCTTTTACCCCGTCGTTACTGCAGTAACAACAAAATCATCTCTTTCAAATTAGTTGAAATAAATAATTATGGATTAAATAAGATTTAAATTTGACGGTTAGAAGGCAAGATATTCCAGTTAATATTCTCGTTGTAGAGTGTACACCCGATGTACTCATTGCACAGGTGGCACAGAGTACGTGACCGTGTCGTGTGTAGACCCGACGTACTCAGTGCACAGGTGGCACAGGGTACGTGACCGTGTGTGTGTAGACCCGACGTACTCAGTGCACAGGTGGCACAGGGTACGTGACCGTGTGTGTGTAGACCCGACGTACTCGGTGCAAAGGTGGCACAGGGTACGTGACCGTGTCGTGTGTAGACCCGACGTACTCAGTGCACAGGTGGCACAGGGTACGTGACCGTGTCGTTTGTAGACCCGACGTACTCAGTGCACAGGTGGCACAGGGTACGTGACCGTGTGTGTAGACCCGATGTACTCGGTGCACAGGTGGCACAGGGTACGTGACCGTGTCGTGTGTAGACCCGACGTACTCAGTGCACAGGTGGCACAGGGTACGTGACCGTGTGTGTGTAGACCCGACGTACTCAGTGCACAGGTGGCACAGGGTACGTGACCGTGTCGTTTGTAGACCCGACGTACTCAGTGCACAGGTGGCACAGGGTACGTGACCGTGTGTGTAGACCCGATGTACTCGGTGCACAGGTGGCACAGGGTACGTGACCGTGTCGTGTGTAGACCCGATGTACTCGGTGCACAGGTGGCACAGGGTACGTGACCGTGTCGTGTGTAGACCCGACGTACTCAGTGCACAGGTGGCACAGGGTACGTGACCGTGTGTGTGTAGACCCGACGTACTCAGTGCACAGGTGGCACAGGGTACGTGACCGTGTCGTTTGTAGACCCTCACAGTGCGCTCCGTTGGTCATGCTGAGAAGCAGACGGGAAGTGGCCGCCCTGCGGTGAGGGTAGGGAGAGGGCAGGGAGAGAGCGGGGGGGCTAAGGGTGGGGTGGGAGGAGGGCTGAGGGTAAGATGTGTGTCGGGGAGGGCTGAGGGTAGGGAGTGAGGGGACGCACCGTGTCTGAGAGGCCCCCAATGCAGAGGGCACGGTGCCAAGTGAGGGCTGCAGTCAGAGGGCGCTGCTCTCCCCTCAGTGTGTGCCGTCTTACTGAGGGCCACACACTGTGTCCCTCGTTAGTGTGCCACACTACCATTTCCAGTGCCACAAGTGTGTATGGCTGCTCTGACATCGTCACTACCGTGCGACATTACTGTTTTCAATGATCATTTGTCACATTTAAGATGTGGTTGAAGCTGACGTGAGCTCTTCCTTACTAAAGAAATTGTATTGAAAGAGGATGCAGTGTTGTTAAGAGATCGTATTCCTACGTAATTCATTGACTTTCATGTGAGCGTTGTGGTAATAAATGTGACTTATGGTGAAAATTTGTTGGTAAATTCACTCGTCAGGGGGATACAACAATTGTATCTATAGGAATTGGCACTCCCAGGTTGAACATGTGTGAGGGCCTGAGCTGAGAGTTAGGTTGCCCTTCATTTGGTAGAAATAAAATGTTTTTTTTGTTAAGGACCAACTTTTTTGTCCACTCCTGTCCTGTTTAAAAGCACCTGCTACTTTCTTCTTCAACTTTTATCTTGTTTCATAAACTTCCATCTCATCTTAGTGTTTCTAAGCTCCTTCTGCATATATTCCGCGTTCCATTATCTCCATAGTAAATGGTGCCTTCCTCCTTCCTCCCTTCGGAACGCTTTTTTTGCGGATTTGAGGCTCAAACTAATATCTAATCTTATCTGGTAAATTGTCTTTCTATCATCTTATTTGAACAATGGTAACTGGTACTCGTTCTGTGGTAACAGAAGTAGTTATGTGGATGTGCTGAACCCTTCTAATTCTTGAACTTAGGCATTTCAAAAGTATTTTTTTGCCGAAATTTTAATTAGACTTTATAGTACCTTGAAAGTATAGTTCTGACGTATTTTTAGGGGCTTTCTTATAATCTTCTAACATTTACTGGCCTGTTTTGTGTCCATTTCTTGAAATATTGCTCAATAAATTTATCTGGCTCTGCATAGTTACTTGGACCTACGTCGGCTGTTACTTAGATACGGGTTACATAGTTAGTCTAACCTACGCCGAATCAAAAATGCTGGAGTCGACACAAAAATCCTGCTTCGCGCTTCTGCATGGGAAAGTCGCATTGCAAATAAAAACAACAATCTATGCATTGACCACGCTAGTTGGTGTGCGCTCGTGCCCTCTACTGCAACTGTTCTGCAGACACCAACTTCGAGACGGCAATCAATTTGATTTTATCGTCATGTTCGTGTCCGCAGTTCGGCAGGGGACAATCACACACCTCGAATTTGTTCTAGGTGGAGTTTTTAAGCAGGATTTATTGTTCAAGCTATAGGCGATGTTGAATTGGGCTTATATATATAAACCGACCCCCTGGTGGTTGCATGGTGGCGCGTCCGCCGCCATTTGCCCGCTAAGCGTCGATTTATGTCATTTTGACGTCAGTTCGCTGGCCATTTCAGTTGGGCGGTGCAATTTGGCAGTTCTTTGCGAAGTTTGAAATGACTCGATTTTTCTGGGGGGTGGGGGGGTATCGATTTAGGGCGATTTTCGAAGAATTTTGGGAGAAATTTCTCTGATTGCTTCGAAATTTCCCAGTATTTTCGTTTTTTTCCAGCATCTGTCTAGTTTGCTTTTTCATTGAAATATAGGTTGAAATAATTCGTGTCTTAATTTGCGTTTCTGACTACTGTGAGCATCCCTCAAAGGTCATTGACTAGTAGAATGGCCAACACTTTCGACGATCATAACAAACATTAAGTGACCGTCTGTCACACACCTAAGGTATTTTGTTTATAGTTAGTTCATCATAAGGAATGATAGCTCACTTATCCTTGCCTCTAATTATAGAAATTTACTATACGGGTCTCTCAACAGCTTGACTGAGCTTGACCTAAGTTCACTAAGTTAATTTATACTGAATTCAGTTTAAGATGAACTTTTCAACTGGGCTTGAATAAATTTGACTGAAATTGACTTATTTGCACTGAACTGGGCTTCACTAAGTTGACTTCAACTGAAATTCACCATGAGCTTATTCAAGCTATGCTGAACTAATCTACCTTTGTGATTCGTAAAGTTTGTGCATGGACACTGCGTTGTGTTGTGCCCAATCCATCTTCATTTAGAAAAAAACAACTCGATTTATGTTTGTTTTAACCCTTTAACGCCCACATTTTTATACTCATATTACCGTAATGACAACCACTATCACTAAACCGACACTGGCATTAGGTAGTTACTGTTATCAAGATGGGGAAGGAACTGCCACTCGGCAGTGAAGTTCAAAGGACACATTAGTGAACAAATTGAATAAGAAATACAATATATTATTGTTATTTTTGAAAGAGGACCGTACAGTCCACTTGGGCGTTAAAGGGTTAAGTAATTTTCACCCAGAATTTTCCATCAAAGAGAAATTGTGGATTATTTATCGAATAACTCGCTTGTAGAGCGAATTACATAAGAAAAAAATTCGATTTTTGGCTCATATAACTGATAATTTTGGGTTCTCAATGATTTTTTCCGATCCTCTCATTTTACATCGGATCCTTTTCGATCAAATTTAGAACAAAAAACTGGAATTTTTCTAGGTAGTCCATGCTCTTAAGGTTCAGCTCCTTGGGAACTCACGTAGCATTGTTTCTACGCGTAGCTGAGTTGTATTTCACCGCCGCACCGTCTTTGTGACAAAGCCGCGGTCACCTGCATGTATAGCAGACACGGCTGCCAAAACCCGTTCCGTTGCTGGCAAAAAAGAAGACTAAGTGGCAGGAGCTGTAGGCAATCACTCGATGTAAGCGCTATATCAAACACTGCGAGCATTTTTAACTGGATTTTATTGAGCTTATTCTCTGCACTAAAGCTGTCGATGCCCATTGAGGGCACTCCTTGATGTGTTTCTTGGTGAGGTTTGTTTAGTAGAGGCGCTCTGTGTTGGACCAGCACTCTTTAGTTCTTTTGTTGGACCCTTTACATTTGTTTTTGGTGGTCATTATTTTGCGGTGAGGGGCCAGGGATAAGGGAGTCGATTCATTTTTAAATCAGTTATTGTATTAATTAATTTAAATAACTTCCAAATTCTAGAGTACCTGTTCTACGGTTTATATCTGTAAGAGAATATTCGCGCAAATTGCGGCTGTAAGAAAAGATTGTGTGAGATGGTTGCTCGTATGGCTTTATTTGTGATAAGTTTTGAATATGTTATCGTTTTCCATAATCTAACTATTCATTTTATGTTTTACATTGATTCTTATAGAATTTGTTTAGGGCAAAACGCTTATTTAGAAAAATATACCTGCTTACATCTTATGTCACTAATAATTAGTTTTTAGAAATTTAAAGCTTTTCGTCATGTCAAGGTTATATAGAACAAACTTCATAATTCTGTAATCAAAATGTACAGTCAACGTCGTTGAGTGAGCTATAAGAGTTATGCATGAGACCTTCTTTCTTATCCTTCAGCTAATTAAAAAAAAGAGATGGATTACAATATTTTGTGTTGGAGCAAGTAAAAAAACGTCGCAGGGGGATTTTGATTTCAAAGTTTGAAATGCAGAGCACTTCCGTTTCTGTGATTTTTAGCGCAATGTCTTGTATACGGATGAAATAAATACAATGTAGAATATTGTGCGTCCACATACAGGTGTGCATGAATCCCGTGTTATAAAATTACTCCTCCCGTTTTCGTGCACGCTGCAAGTTTTCGCCATTTAACTATAGAAGTTCTGAATTAAATACCCCTTACATCAATGCCCGGTAACTTATTTTTTGTTTTCTTACTAGAGATTTTCTCGCGGGGACGTGAAAACTGGTTCCAGTTGGGAGAGCCATGCTCGTATATTTAATTTGCGGAGTTGTAGCATTACTGCTGCTCCGCGGTGCGCGAAATGCTGCAACTTGTGGTTACGGGGGCCGAAAGAAAGTTACAGCTCGCTTTTGTAATGAAATGCTGAACTTTAATGTGTGTGATTTGCGGACTGTTGATGTAGACGTGGAGTTTTCCTTACGCTCCACTCAGTTTGATACAATTTCATAAAATGTAAATTAATTTGGGCTCAAACTGTGTAACGATCTCTTTCCATTCTCCCAGGTCTCGAGTTCTGATCCTATAGCAAGATTATTTAGTTCACGTGCATTACTTTACTTATTTCAAATGGATTAATTTAGCATTCCTTCGAGGTGGATTGAAATTATCCAAACGTTCGTAGGAAGCCTCTGAACTAACTGCATTATTCATTAAGCGCTAACTGCCGGAATATATTCTCTTCCTTTAATGACTGAAATATTTAAGAGCCGTGCTTGTTGTGGGACCTGAATTGCAGTTATTGTGTCTATGTGCTCTGTGTTGGGCGTTGTGTGTGTAGCCTGTGCAGTGGTCTCCTTGATAGTCTGTGTGAAGGGTTGTGTATGAATGTGTACCTGGTGTTTTGATTTTGCTTGATTGCAGCTCGCGTTGAGTATTGTGTGAGGAAGCAGAGCAGTGAACTTAGTTGGAAGTGGTTCAGAGCGTTTATATAATCAATGCAACTGAGCCTTACTTAATCTTCATAAAATACTTGTAACACAAAATGATTAACCAATTTCGTGATGTCTGTATGCCGCACAGCATGTACTCTCTACTCCAACGTTCGATTCCCTCTACCGGAATGGTAGGAGTGCATCATTATTTTCTGCCGCCATCATAGAGATACGAAGGCAAAATTCCCCTCATTTTCCAGCGTCAACTCCAGCAGCGCTCAGATATCCGGCCGTTTCTGCAAACACCGAGAATCGGTCTCCTTGAATCGGGCTCTGTAACCTTCAATGCAATATTGGCCTTTGGAAATCGCGTGTCTGGAAAAGAAACACGTCTTCGCATCGTGCTTAAGCTACTGGATGTCGAGTATTGGCTGCGGTGCCTTGCATCTCTGGAGGCACCATGCCAGTCACTGGAGGCTTCGTGCCAATCACTGGAGAAACAAGCATGAGGGCGAAATAACCGCCATCTCTTCAGGGAAAATTATCCTCTTGGAATCGTGGTCGGGAAAGATTTTGTTTTAGCATGAGATCTATGTTACGTGGGAACATTTGAAGAATATAGTTGGAGGGCAAATATGCAGAGTGTCCTAACCCACAAATCAGAGGTCAAAACTGGAGAGTGGATTACGGGATAATTTCACCTCAAAGCGGCGTAGATATCTTTCAGGCAGAGTGGCCTAGTTCCTAGTTCAGTTCCTAGTAAGTAACTTGGCTAGGAAAAGCCAGTTTGGCAACCCTCCGATGAACACCACGCCTCTAACACGAGTGTCCTAAAATTCTGTGTTTGGTGGGTGAGGACACTCTACATATTTGCCCTCCATTTGTTTAAGTGGAGCAATATTTTTTTCAAAATTTTGTCTTCTTTTAGTGTCTCGTGATTAAAGTCGATCACAAATTTCACCTATGAATTTGCACTCTTTGCAAGACGCAAGTTGATGTTACGTTCTGTAACAATTAATGACCTATAGCAAATGACTAGGATCCATGAGTGAGTAAATGCACCCTTAATCATACGAGTCCCCTCAGGGGAATGTAACCACTGTATCGTGTGGGAATTAGCGCTCGTAGGGGGAGAATGTGCGATCCTGAGCAGATAGGCCTTTTTTTATTTAAACAAAATGTTTTTGTTTTGTTAAGGACCGTCTTTTTTCGGTTTAATACTGTTCTGTTTTTGAGAGACCTCTGATTCTCTTCGTTAACTTTTATCTTGTTTTATAACCTTCCTTCTTAACTTGCTATTTCTATGCGTACGGGATCCTGTGCAGGAACACACTGAACACACTGTGCACAAATTACGCATTCCGTTAACCTGGCAACATGGTGTCTTCATCCTTTCTCTCCTTCAACGTCCTTGTTGTGGTAAAGGAAGCTAAAACTAATAATCAATTAATCACAGGAGTTAGATACAATCACAGATTACCAAAATTTTCTGTGAGGCATTGTGGGAACAATCTATTGTGTGTTGCGTTTGAGGCATAGAACAAAATTGTTCAAGGAAATATTTATGAAGACTTGAATGCGAGCATATTCATAGCTTACGTTGTGACTGACATTAAAATTCGCTATTACTTGAAACAATTTTTGTTTCAAAAACTTCAGATAAACTTACATTGGGAGGAAAAATAATACAACACGTTGATTAAACCGCCAAATCCCTCGTACAACTATGAAAATTGAACTATATACGAACAATAGTATGAAAAGGTTAGTATATCTAAAACCCACAAGTATTTAATAAAAAAATATATCGGAACATGATTAATAAATACGTGAACAAGAGTTTGCAGCACCCGACTTTTTTCTCGATATTATACATTAAAATTATTGTAGGATTATTCCAGAATGTTCTAACACATTCTACTGTTTGGCAACCGAACTTTCGTCAGCATTCACCTCCAATAATGTGTCACTGGTACAGCGGCTCTCGTTCTGAAAGGTCGTAAGCATGGGTAAGAATAAGAACATCAGCCAAGACCTTCGCGAACGTATTGTGGAGCTTCTTTAAGTGGAAATGTCGAAAAAGGACTCTCAGCAAGCCTCGAACTGGCCGTCCACGAAAGATTGACGACCGTGCTGTTCAAAAATCTGTCCGAACAGTACTGCAAAGGCCTCAAACTACTTGTGAAGAATGGAATAATGATCTCACGGCATCAGGGATCGAAGCCAGTCAACACACGATCAGCAGGGCACTACGCCGTGAAGGTCTTCGCTCCCGCACGCACAACCCCTTCCCCGAAAGACACCTCTTCTCCGGAAACGTCACGTCAAAACCAGGCTGAAGTAGGCCAACGACCATTTGAACAAGCCAGCAGCGTTTCGGAGCTCAGTACTGTGGTCAGATAAAACCAAAATCGAACTACTTGAGAGAAACAGCACGAACCATGTTTGGAGGCAGTAAAACGGAGAGTAAAAACCAAAGTGCACCATACCTACTGTTAAGTTTGGAGGTGGCTCAATCATGGTGGTGAGATGTTCCAACTCATCAGGGGTAGGTCAACTTCGCATCATTGAAGGAACCATGAATGGCAGGAAATATCGTGAAATATTGGAAGAGCAACTCCTATCTTCAGCTCGTTTGTTAAAATTAAAGCATGGATGGGCCTTCCAAGAAGACAAGGATACAAAGCATGCTGAAAATGAAACCAAAAATTCGTTGAAGATGAAGAAGATAAATATTTTAAAATGGCCAAGTCAATCCTCAGACTTGAATCCTATCGAAAACTTGTGAGGAGAATTGAGATTGAAGATTCAAAAGGGAGGTCCCAATAACATCACTGAACACGAAGAAATTTGCATTGAAGAATGGAATAAGATTACGCTTGAAACTTGTAAAAGGCTGGTAATGAACTACTCGTAACGTCTCGAAGACATAATTATTAATTACGGCTATGCAACGAAGTATTAATGTATGTATATGTTGAAATGTGTTGTAAACTTTTGCTCACGTACTTAATTAATATACATATTGGTATATATTTTCCCTAATAAATACGTGTGTGTTTTAGATATATTAACCTTTTTATACTACAGCACTGTTTGTTTATAGTAAAATTTACGTAATTGTACGTGGTCTAGAAATGGGGAATCTGGCGATTTAATCGACGTGTTGTATTATTTTGCCCCCACTGTATAAGCATGCACACTTACTTCATAGCTTAGGAGTAATAAGTTATACTCAAGTTGTGTTACGTGTTGGAGACTCACATTACGCGCTGAAGTAAAGGGAGAGTATTGCTGACACGGTGAGAGTCAGCTGCGCCTCACCTTGCTGTGGAACGCCTTGTATTCGTCGTACTTGGCTGGTGTTGGGCTGCGTTCTCACCCTGCACTTTTGGGTAAGCCCTACACTTCCAAGCAATCCAAATACTTCCAAACAAGCTTTAGACTTCCACTCAAGCTCTACACTTCCAATCAAGCTCTGCACTTTCAATCAAGCTCTGCACTTCCAATCAAGCTCTGCACTTCAAAACAAGCTCAACACTTCCAAACAATCTCTACACACTTTCAAACAAGCTCTACACTTCCAAACAAGCTCTACACTTCCAAACAATCTCTACACACTTCCAAACAGGCTCTACACTTCTAAACAAGCCCTACACTTTCAGACAAATCAAACACTTCCAAATAAATCATGATCTTCCAAACAAACTATACACTTCCAAATAAACCATACACTTCCAAACAAACCATGCACTTCCAAACAAACCAAACACTTCCAAATAAATCATGCTCTTCCATACAAACTATACACTTCCAAATAAACCTAACACTGCCAAACAAACCATGCACTTCCAAACAAACCATGCACTTCCAAAGAAACCATGCACTTCCAAATAAACCATGCACTTTCAAACAAACCATGCACTTCCAAACAAACCTAACACTGACAAAAAAAACCATGCACTGACAAACAAACCATGCACTGACAAACAAACCATGCACTTTCAAACAAACCATGCACTTCCTAACAAACCATGCACTTCCTAACAAACCATACACTTCCTAACAAACCATACACTTCCTAACAAACCATGCACTTCCTAACAAACCATACACTTCCTAACAAACCATACACTTCCTAACAAACCATACACTTCCTAACAAACCATACACTTCCTAACAAACCATACACTTCCTAACAAACCATTCACTTCCTAACAAACCATGCACTTCCGAATGGCCTGCTTCCAAGCTTATTGCTCCTCCTACGATATTATTGAGCTCGAAGTCCTTCAAATCAGGGAATTTCACCGTTAACTGGAGCTTTTTTGGTGGACTGCGATATCGTCGGAATGTTGCTCGCTCGCTCCTGGCGCGACGCGGTTGTCAATTTTATAAACGAAGGCTGACAGCGGTAGCTGACAGCAGCAGGTGACAGCGGCAGCTGACAGTTCGCTTCCAGTATCGAATTCCGAGCCGAAACCGTATCTCCAATACCGGCCTGCAGCTCGATTCACTGCACTCAAAAATTTTGACACACCTGCGTGTGTCAAACGGTTGTCCAGAAAAATCTTGGTATATTTGGGTGTGGCACCTTATGACCACATTTCTACATCTACGTCTCGTGTGATGAAAATTCCTCTTTAAAAAATCTGCAGGGCTGGAAATTTGTGAACGGTATGTAATTCTCTTCAGAAATTATAAGATGGCTGTTTTTTCTCTTCAAAAGTTTAGATATGTGAATATGTTTATTATAGATACGTATTTAGTCAACACCACGTGTAATCCGAGCCTATTATAGTTGCAGAAAGGGAAACATTGAAGAGAAATAATGTTGAACTGGGCTGAGTGTTCCACATTTACCATGACACACAAAAGTGGGCCGAAATACCTTGATTGGTGTGGCATATTTATGGCACACTCTCGTGTGGCGGTTTTGTGAAGAAATTTCTGTGTTGTGAATTTCTCACTTCGCCTCGGTGTAGCGTGAGATGCGCGATGTAAATTGTTCAGCGACCGTTTTTGTGATTTTTGGTAAGTCAAGTGTTCGACGTGAGTGCTTCAAAAACGATGTTGTGATGCGTGAGTGTAAATCTGATGCGAGAAAATTTGGTATGTTAATTATGATTACGTGATCTAGAACCGTTTGTAAAGATTATTTGACACGTTGCGATGTGGTTTTTGCCTGTATGAAGTACGGGATTCTTCGATGAAAGCAAATTAAAAGAAATGAAAACATGAGTTTCTGAAGACTCGGCTATTATTGTTGTAATATAGATTTTTTTTAAATTCAGTTCAAGGAATTGATGCGATATGACGTGCAGTTTTGTTGTGCAATTTTTCTGTTCTGATTTATGTGCTGTAAAATCCCTCAAGAACAATATATTTTTATGACAGAGGTGAACAATGTAAACGCTTCTACTCTTCCTGAACGATGCAATTTTGTTATTTCAATTCCCTCTGGCGGAGACAATTATTGAATCGATGGGAATAAGCGTTCTCAGGAAGAAAATGTGAGGCTCCGAGCTGAGAGTTAAGTAGGCCTTTTTTTGTTGAAGTAGAGTTGTTTTTTTCGTTTTCTTACGGACCATCTTTCGTTGGTTTATTGCTGTCATGTTTTTCAGCACCTACTACTTTCTTCTTCTACACTCGTCTCTGTTCATGAACTTCTTTCTCAACAGACGGTTTCTGTGCAGTGCAGTTTGTGCATAACCTTAACTCTATACTAAATGGTGCCTTCATCCTTCCTCTCTTTGTAATGCCCTTGTTGCGGTTAGGAAGGCTTGAAATAATATCTAATCTTGTTTTTCAAGCTCATTTTCCGGTTCATTGATGTTTATTCATCTGCCCCTATGTACGTCTCTTTTTGTCGACTTATACCTACTTTCAACTTATTTCAGTCCTATAGTGGATATGAGCAAAGTGTGGGGACACGCTTTGCGCATAGATTCCATGTTCCTTTAATTCCATTTCAAAAAGCCCCTTCCTCCATTCTCTCTCTAGAACACCTTCTTTGTGAATAGATAGGCTTAAAAAAATTGAATCTTATCTTTGCTCCCTGTTTTCCTTTTTCATTGTCAGTTGTTCTTTGCAAGGCAATTAAAAACTCCCTTTTGTTCATGAGCTGAAATAAATTCCGCTTTTAAGCCTTTCATCACAGAAATATTCGTGATTGCGATTCCCGCTAGCGTTACAAATGCCGCCTGAGCTTTCCTTTCAAATATGTGAGTTTCAAAATTTAAAATATGGAGAAACATATCAAATATATCTTTACTGCTCAACGGTTTCCAGTTTATATGCTAAGCTTGTGAATAATTTAGGCATGCACGCACATATGGAGTCGGACAAGCTTTTCACTTCGTCGCAGCGGTTTGTGAAAAGCACATTCGAATGTGAAGTCTTGGGAATACGCTTCCATCTTGGTGAAATCTTTTCTTCGATTTCGTTTCGTGTAGTGGGTTGAAATTTTACACATAGAGGCAAGAACAAGAAGTGGCTCAATCTCAAATCCGGTTACGTCAGACAATTTTAAACAATTTAAACAATTTAAACAACTTATTTACCACAGGTGATACAGAGATAGAATGTTTCTTAAGTCTAGTACAATGGTCAAATTTGAGTATAGCTACCTGTGGGCCCGAATAAGTTCAGTGACTTCTAGGGCATCTACCATCAAGGTTAGTCTAAGGAGTACAATAATGTTTAACCTAATTCACTTAAACTAGAGACGCATTAGACTGACAATGAGATAATTAACTCGAAGTTAGATCGATGCTTCATTTTACAATATAGTTCATATGGACTATATTTAACAGTATATTCGACAAACGGTTCAAGAACAGACTGAAGACCGGCGAAATTAACCATGGCAAATTACATTATTAGGACCAGTTATGTAGGGGACAAGGTTTGACTCTGTGATCTTACACGACTAGTAATCTGATAGGAAGTGAGACTCAAGATTTCTTTTGAATACCTTATAAGAATTAATTTCACGGATCTCCGCAGGTATTGAGTTCCAAGTTTTAGTTCCAACGAAGAGGATACTGTGTTGTGACCGAGCCTTTGAGTAATAAGGAAGCATGAATTTACTTCTATTTCGGGTTAAATGGTCGTGATGAGCAGTTTGCGCAGTTAATAATTGTTTTAGGCTATTGTCGCCATCATTTGTTAATGTTTTGTAAATGAAATTGCAAATCGAGATTTTGTAGAGAACCGAAAGCTTAAGTATTCGTAAATTTTTAAATGAATCATTTGTGTGAGCATTATATTCTAGATTCTTTACCGCTCTGATGGCTCTTTTTTGCAGGGTAAAAATTTAGTTGGTTTTATTTTCATCAGTTCCGTGCCATGCTTCTATTCCGTATTGTAAGTATGGAGAAATGAGCGTTCGGTAGAGCATTTGTAAGGCTGTTTCAGGCAGGAAATTTTTAACTTTATTTAGGATTCCGATAGATTTTGATAATTTAGAACTAATATGAGCGATGTGTTCTTTGAAGGTTAAATGTTTGTCTAGTATGATGCCCAGGAATTTACTTGAGTTGGTTTCTTCGATTTCACCTTCGCCAATTTTAATGCGTGGGAGAGATATATTTTTCTTGTATGAGAATGTAATATATTTTGTTTTATCGATATTAAGGCTTATTTTATTAGCTTTAAGCCACAATGAAACCTTACGAAGTTCATTATTTATACGCTCCGCCATCCTAGCGGGATTTTGGTTTGGAAGGACCGCAGAAAGGGTACTGTCATCGGCAAAAAGTATGAATTGGAAGAATGATGTAGATTTAATGATATCATTGATAAAAATTAGAAATAGGAGAGGCCAAAGGACAGATCCTTGTGGAACTCCACGGCTAATTGTCTGTGGGTCTGATTTTGCGTCGTCAATGACAACGTATTGTTTCCGATTTGCTAAGTATGATCTGAACCAATCATGGGCAGCCCCTCGAATGCCATAACAGTGTAGTTTCGAGAGTAATACGTTATGGTCCACACAATCGAATGCTTTTCGAAAGTCAAGAAATACGGAGAAAACCAGCTTTCCTTCACCTATATTAGAATAAAGGTATTGCAAATGATTTAATACAGCTTGTGTCGTAGATTTCTTAGAACGAAAACCGTATTGTTTGTCGTAGAGGAAAGATTTTTGTTCAAAATACGAATACACTTTTTTATGCGCTCATCTACTCATTACGTCAGTCACGCTCAGGCAATCAAGTGAAAATTGAGAAGTAGTCAAATTCAGCCCTCTATATTCACGCACAATCACGGCGAGAACATTTCTTTGAACCGAAAAAATCAGCCTTTGCATAAATATGCACTCCTATGATTTGCCAGTTTTTACATGGTCGATAACAGTGAAGGGATTTTGTAAATAAAAAAGTGGTTTTTAAATAAAGTATCTATTACTGCTGCATATTTCAAATTAAGATGCTGTAAATTTTGAAAAAGAATTGAAGATAATGCCACGAGAATGCTTTCATTGTAACTTGCGATAAATTTCAGGTAGATTAGGTTGACGATAATTCAAATGAGGCCTGCAGAATGTTCCTGTAAAGGAAATGTGGAATCTTAACTATGTATTACCACAGATGAGAATAACATCATTCATTCAATGTCTCCATGTTCATTGACAATTTTAACGGATTCGAATGCGTGACTTTTTCTCATTTAGTGAAATAGTCAATTTTTTTTGCATAGTCCTTCGTTTGAATAAACCTGTTCTATACATACGTACTCACCGTGAGAAATGAATACCGTTCACTAGTGTCGATACTTTTATCATGCTAAATACTTTTATCATGCTGCATTTTAAATGCAGGAGGAGAATATGAAGTCCCCATTTGAATATAAGGTAGGCCATCTTTTTGTTGCAATGGAACAGGATTTTTTTCTGTTACGGACCACTTTTTGCGATATTCTGTTGTATTTTTTTCACCATCTGCTGCTTTTTTCTTGAAAGTTCATCTTGTTTCATAAACTTCCTTCTTTACTTACTGTTTCTATGCGCAGAGAGTGTTAAGAGAGAATATACCTTCTGCATTGATTCCTTGTTCTCAAGCTCCGAACTAAATAATACCTTTTTCTTCCATTCATTGAAACATCTCCCCTCAGGGGGATACAACTATTGTATCTATGGGAATTAGCGCTCCCAGGGGAAAAATGTGAGGGCCCGAGCTGAGAGTTAGGTAGGCCTTCTTTTTTTAAATAAAATGCTTTTTGTTATGTTAAGGACCAACTTTTTTCGGTTCACTACTGTCCTGTTTTTCAGCACCTCTAACTTTCTTCTTCAACTTTTATCTTATTTCATGAACTTCTTTCCCATCTTACTGTTTCTATGCCCTTTCTGCATAGATTCCTCATTTTCTTATCTCCATACTAAATGGTGTCTTCCTCCTTCCTCTCTTCGATACGCTTTATTTTTGAAGCGGTTAGGGAGGCTTAAACTAACTTATAATATAATCTAATCTAATCATTGAAACATCTTTGTTGTGGTGAGGAGGGGGTTTGAATTAGCTAATTTAATCCAAAATGATCAAAGATATCTAAGTTAAAGCATTTGTTTTTCCTCGCCTGAACAATATGAAAAATGCAATAATTGTACATTGACGTCTCACATCGTATGTATGATAACAGTTATTTTTAAGACGGTCGCGAAACATGACATGATAGTTCATTTATACGGGTACGTAAATGACCATTTTTTGAATTTAATGCATTGGCTGCCGCAACAACACCCTACAATGTAGGCCTACATCGACACCATGAAGAATTTTGTATTTATTTTAATATTGCATATTATTACGTTGTAATATGTTATATGTAATGTTATTACAACATTATGTCGCGATTGAATCTCTCGCGTCTCCAAGACTTCACCTTAGACGTGACCGCCACCCGCCCTCGCTGGGGATGCGGAGCTGGACTTCTTTTTCGCCCTGCAGCCTTCAATGCAGGAGTCCAATTAACGCTCGGTGTCGCCTTAACACGTCTTAGGATTTCCAGCCCTGCTCATCTCCTCGCATGAATTCGGGGTCATCGTTACTTGAAAAGATTTTTTGGGTATGTGTTTCTTGTAATGCAAGATTGTGTGTCTAGTACGCGTTGAACGGTTACTTGTCACGTTTCGTTCATTTGTAATCCTATGATGGGACTGTGATGGTTTTAACGCCAGCAGCAGAAGATATTGATACTGTTATGTTATTAATTTTTATCTGATATGGGGAATCTAAGAAAATGTATCTCTATTAAGTTAAGACTGTTTTTTGTAGTCAGCACCACCAGTATTTTTTTAGAAATGTTTACTAAGGAAAAAAATTACAGTAAATCAGATGACCTAACATTCCGGAAATGAACAATCAAAGACAAGGTATTAGAAGTCCATGAAAAGAATTAACGAGGTTGAAAAGAATCATGGCAATGAAATCTGATGTCGCACTTCCGTAGATATTTTGCCGCTTTTCTGGTGCTCTGGACCGAGAATTTGACAGTGAAAGCGGAGCAAAGAGTAGCAAATGTCAGGAATGAATGGGCAAGATTGCAGCGCGGAAATTATGCCATCTTCGAGTCTGTAAGCCAATTCCGAGCTACCAGATCGCGTCCGCAGCTAGACACGCCGCCTGGCCTCACAAAACGGTGGTACGGACAAGCCGTGTTCCCCTAACCTTAAACCCCTTGTGTCGGACGAATTGTGCCTAGAGCAAGGAAGTTTTTCTAGAAAGAGATACATTTTCCTTAAAGTTCAGTTCACCAAGATTCGTACTAGTTTCAATTATCTGGTACAGCTTCAGGATTGACTTCCTTCTTCGAAAAGTAAAGTAAACAATTGTTACTTGGTGAGAGCAACCTACGCATGTACAAACAAAGGACACTGGAAATTGTGAAGCGAGTTTGTGTTAGTCGTATTATGTCTCGGAAGTGTTCAAACTTATACTCTAGGTTCAAAATGCCTAATAAATATCCTTTAATCGAGCTTTTTCTTGTTTATAGTTGCATAGGAGATACCCAATCAAACCCCTGCATGAGACCCTTTTCGTGAAGCACCCAGTGAACAAAGGGTTGGTGTTGCAAAGAAATTAAGAAGCGATGGCATTGCTCCGCGTGGAATTCTCGCCGGTGGAGATGCAGATGTTGCTCGAGCAGCAGGAGCCGGTTTCTCGAGTGTAATGTGACACCGCCATGCTCTCCGCCTGGTTTTGGGACGCTGGCTTTGGTGGTCTTCGTAAGAGGTGAGATAAACCCGCCTTGAATTCCCTAACGAGCTCACTCTGCTGCAGAGAGATGTTGCTTTTTTTGCTGAAGCTGTTCGATAACACGCCAGCAACCGCGTCAGTGAACATCAGTTAACTGAAATGACGCAATGCTACTTTTTATTTTTTTTTCAATTATCCCGAGTTCCCTCAGGGGAATACTACTATTGTACCTATGGAAATCAGCGCTCTCAGAGGGAAAATGCGAAATCCTGAGCTTAGAGTCCGGTAGGCCTTCTTTTTTAACACTATTTCTATGCGCACGACATCCTGAGCAGGAACTCACTTTGTGCATAGCTTCTGCGTTCCCTTAACTATACTAAATGGTGCCTTTATCCTTCCTCCCTCTGAACATCTTTGTTGTGGTAAAGAGAGGCTAAAACTAATCTATAATCACATATCAACTATTCCAGGATGTTTTTTTTTAAGCTAGTTTACTTTTTACGTCTGTTATTTTCGCTTTTATTTTGGATATTGTGGAATTTTAAACTTTGCTCCTTCACGAAAAAGGTTCAAATGTCACCAAGACATGCGACTGCTCTCTCACAAAAATTAAGGGGCTTAGGAATTTTTGAAATCTACCAGCACAAAAAAATAATTTTTTAAACGTTGATGAGATCGTAATTATAAGAGTAAAACTTCTCTCAAGAGAATGCATCCATTGTTTCTATGAGAATTAGCATTCCCAGGAGAAAGATGTGAGTTTTTGAGCAGAAACTCAAGTAGACCATCCTTTTGTTTGAAAAAGAATAGGTTTTTTTGTTTTTGTTTCGAAGCATCATTCTTCGTTTCACTGCTAACCTTTGTTAAGCTCCTAGTTTTTTATTAACTTATATCTTGTTTCTGAACTTCATTTTATCTTGTTCTTTCTATGCGCAGGGTGTGAGGACACACCACTTGTGCATTGGTTCCTGCTTTACTTAATTCCAAACTAAATAGTGTCCTTCTTCCTTCCCCTCTTGGGCACACCTTTGCTCATGTTAAAGAGGCTTAGACTAACTTCTAGTTTAATCTACGCGAAAAGCTGTTTGTTTGCTGACCTAAATTCATAGCTGGACATAACTGCATTAAGCTAGACTCCTTCATGACCAGCTCTGGCTGCTGAAGAAAAATGCACACGTGGGAGCGTGCGAAAGGAGGTTTGGCACTCTATGCGCTACAGAGAGTATGGGTAAAAAATTGCCTCGATTGACTGGAAAACAGAATCAATTTCACTTCCTGTATGTTATCAGAGCAGGAAAGTCAGGTGTAAGCTAGGAATTTCTTTTGAGTATTATTACAACTACTATCATAACTTTGGCGTCTGCGTGCCAACTTATGTAAGTATTGATAACACAAACCTTTATTTTTGCTCCATTTGTTTGCGTGTCTGAAATTCTGCCAAATGGTATATTTTTAGTCTATTTACTGATGACTGTTCGCCCATTTCTGGCGCCCGCATTTCAAGACCCGTTCCACATACTTTCCTTTGAGGTTCACTGATTCGATGTTCGAACGGACACTCGTAGCGCGGATCTACTCGTATCAGATTAGTTATACTTGTCGGAAATTTACTAGCACCGCAAAAGCATAGGGCATATAGCGCTGAATTCACGAAAGTAAGCACATCACGATTCACATGGTTGCCCAGCGCACAGTTATGTGGACAAAGTATGGTGTGTAGCATATGTTCTGAGATTTAAAGATATTAACTTGAAAATTCTATGAATCGCTTCCACGATACATTCCATAGTTATGTAAAGACAGCAAGCGTTGCGGTTTCGGATTTAGTGACTAAAGGAAAGGAGATTTCGTTAAGCAAGCACAGTTGTGAGAACTTTGAACCTTCCCCTAACACAGTTTTATGCTTGGAGAGAGGATTCAGTAATTTTTGAGAGAGCATTGCACAGAGCGTCATTTTAAATTATTTACGTGTTTACTTCGTTTGAGTTTGGCTACGTTTGAGATGTTTGCTTCTCAAGGTTACGGGCGCTCATCCATCTCATTTACGTGAGCGTTTTTTTTTTTTTAATTTTACACTCACTCGTTAGGTATTGCTTAGTACATGGCTAACATTCTCATTATGTACATTGCCAGCTTAAAATAGAATTTTCATTCATCACTAATGCCAGCTCACAGTTAGATTTATTACTAAATTAACATAAATTCCCGCAGGCTTCCATCCACTACCATAGGAAAATGGACGCCCCCCCACCACAAAATAAGGCCGGGTTATGCCTCTGCCTTCCAAGGCTCCCCTGATCGACCTTGATAAGACTCGTAAGAAATTCCCCGGGCATATTTTAGTTCGTAGTTGTCGCATGATTCTTTATTTTCATTGTCATTCCCTGCTCAAACGACTTCATGCCGTTGTGTTGAGGTGGCTAACCTCACCTGCAAGGGAGCGTCTTTTGGTTCGTGGCTGTCCCGATGTAGCTCTGGCATTCCAGCCCAGCTCCGTTACGTATTCTGGTCGCGTGAAGTGACGGGCAGAGAACGATTATCTCATTTGTATTTCAGGTGCGGTGAAGTACTTGAAAAAGTATCTCTTTTCCGAAAAGTAACTTGAAAAAGTATCTCCCTCAATTCTGTAGCCCGAGCTTTTCTGACAGTGATTCACCCTCACCATGTGTGGATAACCTCGTGCTAACTCGAAAACAAAACGATGAACTGTTAGAGCTAAACCCCCAGCGGACTCTGCAAAGCCACATTATTGTTGTCCTCGTGAGGAGTTGGAAAATAAGCCTAGAACATCATTTACCTCCTCTCCATAGGTGGCAGATAAGGCTATTGAGACTATTGACTTCCAGTGTCTCAATGTAACATATAACGATTAATTTTAATTTACATTAAATAACGTAGCTTAAGACTCCTGAAGAAAACAATGGTGTTCTAAAGAGAGCAAGTAGGAAAGTACCATTTCGTGTGAAATTAAGAGAGTTCGGAATCTGTGCACAAAGTGTGTTTCCACACAAATCCCTTGCACATATAAACAATAAGCTTATGGAATATAATGAAATTAGACGAAGAAACTAGTAGGTGCTGAAATTAAGTACAGCAGTGGGCCGATAAAAGAAGGTCCGTAATAAAAAAAAAATTATTTCAATGAAAGGGAAGTCTACTAACATAAAACGTAAGCTAAGGGCTTCACATCTTCCCCCTGGGAGTACCAATTTCTTCTAACTAATAACAGTATAATTATCAGTGTTTCTTACGGTAGCCTGCTGCAGTTTGAGACCCCTCATGAGGGCACGCTTAATTACGAGGACAGTCCTTGAGAGCTTGGTGCTCTTCAAAGGAATCTAGGACATTGCAGCTACATTTCGCAGGGGTTGACTGGTGGTGTCTGTCCTCGTCAGAACATCCTAGGGAACAAGCACTCTTTAAATTACCCACCACAAAATCAACAACACTAGTTGATTGAATCTGGGGGTTTGAATTTGTAATTATGCAGACCTTTTTTTCTGCATGATCATTCTTTACTTCTTTTTTCTCGTGTACGTGGGAGGCCAACACTCCGCAGCGCAGCTCTGTGGCGGGGCGAATGTATCTCCCCGCTGGTACCGCGATGAATGCGCCGCAGCTGTCACTAAACTGCAAAATATATTGTGCACACATTGCTTCTCTGGGGTTTCATAGACTAATAAAAAATTCCGAATTATGATTCGAATACATCTATCGTCTGGGTGACTGGAGAGCTCAAAAAGCGATGTATTTTGTCTTTAAAAAAATGTTATCATATGTGTAGTCAGGGCGCCTTGAAAAAGAACTTATTAGTTAGAAGCGTCTCTTTCGTTAATTTGCCAAATCTATTTTAATTTACTTTTGTTTCATGAAGAAATTTGTTCCCTGCAACATACCGGAAGAAATTGTGAATATTCTTTTTGAATTAACGATTACGATCTGAAATATGAGGAAATGTGTCAAATCCTTGTATATAAATCGAAGACTTTGATTGAATTAGTCTCTTTAACTTTTTTAGTTCTGTGCAAGAATCTGACTTAGATTTAAAAAAATAATTCATATCATACATAAAATTTTAGGGAAAAATATCGTCTGTCAATAAATATTAAATATATTTTACACGAGACGATAACTTATGTGACCTCCATCCCTCTCGAGATTCTTTTAATTTTTATTCTTCGGTAGTCACGTGATTGTACATGGGTTGTTCTTTGGTGCGTTTCTTTAGTTATACGTAGTCTTAACTCGTCTAAAGCTTGTGGTGGTGATAGAGTTGCCTATGATTTTCAATAACCCAATAAAAAGTCACGGTGACAGGTCTGGTGAATATGGGGGCCATTCTTGCTCGTATTCGTATTCCATTGCAATTATTTTTCAGTTATAACTTTTTGCGAATTTCTTTCATCTCTGTGATGACAGGGCGCTAGCTCCATCTTGCATCCAGCAAACATGGAATTACGGTTTCATTGTGTACTTGAAAATAAAATTTTCCTGTAAAGTAACTTTGATAGAATATTGGTCGACGCCATAGTATTACCACACAAACCTGCTCATACGAACACCTGCGTTCAGTTGAGCTGCGTCAGAAACGGCATTTTCAAGACTATAGTTATTTCGACTGAACTTCACAGTTTTGTTGTCGGTTTTCACTTTGATATGAGACGCTACTTAGTCTCCTCGAATTAAACGCCCTATGAAATTCTGGTGGTCGAGTCGAGAACTCCCAGTTGACAAAATGTCCGCTGTGTGAGGAGATCTTGATAGACCAGCTTCCGTTTAATGGCACTTTCATAAGGATAGAACTGTAGTTCCTTTTGAATAATGCGTGAAAATTTTGATTTTGGTTAACCCGCTGTATTTCTGCGATAGGACAGGACCGTTGCAGTTTTCTTTCTCAAGCTGGATAGGAGAAATTTTATCTTCAGCTTTGAGGATGTTTAACTGTCCACTTTTGCCTCGCTTGGCATTATGGGCTGGCACACCAGTCTGCCAACAAGCAAGTAACCAAGTATTTTGTTAAGTAGATGATCAAAACATTGCTGTGATTATTCTAAGAATTAATTATAAAATTTATTGATATCCAGCTAACACAACGGTGTTATACAATATTGAGACTTTTAAATACAGGAACAGTTATAAATAAACAGCAAGATTTCAAGCCCGTTGTTAGCCTAGGAGACTATTTGGGCACAAGTAGCAAAAGGTGAAAACAGCATTAAGACTTATCTACTAAGTTCCTAGAAACGAATTACCTAATACAAATAGAACAACATAGTAACCCACTAAAGTGGAAACTTTTATGTTGTTCAAATCTAGCTATAGATCACGGCGAAACAGGCCAATTGGCTTCAGTGGATAGGACAACGGGCGCGATTACACTACCTTGAAAAATCAACAAAGTGAACCACGAACACACGCGATACGGGCCGAGCTGTTCAAAGCCAAACTGAAACGTTCCAGAAAGCCGCAGAGACAAACGCTGGGGGAGTGATAATGCGAGCAATGCAAGGAATGAAATTTTAATCTCTAGCCCTCAAACAATCTCGACTTCAGACCGCGCTTGAACTCGTACAAACTATTTAAAGATTTGAGACAGAAAGGCAGGCTATTAAAATATTTAGCCGACTGACATAAAAAAGATTTTGAGCATACTTTGAGAGAGAATTTCGGAATATTCAAGTTCAGGTCACCTTTGAATTGCGTGTAATGACAGTGACGCCCTTCCAGCTCAGAGAGCCTTCCCGCGAGGTAGCTCGCTCTATCATCCCTGTAGTACTTGTAGAAGGTTACGAGCCCAAAATACTCGTGAATCTGTTCAATGGTGAGAATTCTGGCCCTGCGGTATACACCTCATTGATGTCACTACTATATCCACGTGACAAAACCTCAATCGCTCGATCCTGCAACCGTCGGAGCATAGACAACTGAGTCCGACTCGAATAACCCCACACCACAATGCCATATATCAAGAGTGGATTCACCAAAGAGAAATATATCATCCTCAGAACACGAGGCAAGAGAATGTGCGACAGTTTGCGTAGAATGTCAAAATTCATTAGCTCCTTCCCCCACAAGTTTTTAAACAAGTACGTGTAGTCACTATGTCTACCTCGTTCTTGTATAGTCTTGTGGGCTAAGATATTTAGTGAAAAATTCACGTCTAAACGCTAATATTTATAATTTATGAAGATTCGCTAGCATTTGCCAGACGCGTATGGTGTTCCTTTAGATTGAAGACAGAAGTGTTTATGCATTTAGCTCGCTTTGATGAGCTCTGCCCCATCAACTCCCCAGAAGCAGCTCGCTAAAGAGTCGGTAAATTCACGTGCGAACAGAACCCTAATTTTGTCGCGGGATTTAGGGCTGGACGTCTAATTCTTACTTAATGCTTCCTGATTAATTTTTGATGAAGTCATTAACTGGCGGACCTGTTGCGCCCCGACTGACGCTGTGCTAATCAACGGCTGCGTGCCGCTGATCGATTTTGACCAGAATTTTCATTTTATGCTCATGTTGTACCTAGGGAAAGAATTTTCGTTTTTTCAATACAGCAGTGGACAAATTTTGTATTGTGCTCCTGTTATAGCAGTGGACGAATTTTATGTTATGCTCATGTAGCAGTGGACGAATTTTGTGTTGTGCTCCTGTAGCAGTGGACGAATTTTGTGTTGTGCTCCTGTAGCAGTGGACAAATTTTTGTGTTTTGCTCATGTAGCAGTGGACAAATTTTGTATTGTGCTCCTGTTATAGCAGTGGACGAATTTTATGTTATGCTCATGTAGCAGTGGACGAATTTTGTGTTGTGCTCATGTAGCAGTGGACGAATTTTGTGTTGTGCTCCTGTAGCAGTGGACAAATTTTTGTGTTTTGCTCATGTAGCAGTGGACAAATTTTGTATTGTGCTCCTGTTATAGCAGTGGACGAATTTTATGTTATGCTCATGTAGCAGTGGACGAATTTTGTGTTGTGCTCATGTAGCAGTGGACGAATTTTGTGTTGTGCTCCTGTAGCAGTGGACGAATTTTGTGTTGTGCTCCTGTAGCAGTGGACGAATTTTGTGTTGTGCTCCTGTAGCAGTGGACGAATTTTGTGTTGTGCTCCTGTAGCAGTGGACGAATTTTGTGTTGTGCTCCTGTAGCAGTGGACGAATTTTGTATTGTGCTCCTGTAGCAGTGGACGAATTTTGTGTTGTGCTCCTGTAGCAGTGAAAGAATTTTATGTTATGCTCGTGTAGCAGTGGACGAATTTTGTGTTGTGCTCATGTAGCAGTGGACGAATTTTGTGTTTTGCTCATGTAGCAGTGGACAAATTTTGTGTTGTGCTCCTGTAGCAGTGGACGAATTTTATGTTATGCTCATGTAGCAGTGGACGAATTTTGTGTTGTGCTCATGTAGCAGTGGACGAATTTTATGTTGTGCTCCTGTAGCAGTGGACGAATTTTGTGCTGTGCTCCTGTAGCAGTGGACGAATTTTGTGTTGTGCTCCTGTAGCAGTGGACGAATTTTGTGTTGTGCTCCTGTAGCAGTGGACGAATTTTGTGTTGTGCTCCTGTAGCAGTGAACGAATTTTGTGTTGTGCTCCTGTAGCAGTGGACGAATTTTGTGTTGTGCTCATGTAGCAGTGGACGAATTTTGTGTTGTGCTCCTGTAGCAGTGAACGAATTTTGTGTTGTGCTCCTGTAGCAGTGGACGAATTTTGTGTTATGCTCATGTAGCAGTGGACGAATTTTGTGTTATGCTCATGTAGCAGTGGACGAATTTTGTGTTGTGCTCCTGTAGCAGTGGACGAATTTTGTGTTGTGCTCCTGTAGCAGTGGACGAATTTTGTGTTATGCTCATGTAGCAGTGGACGAATTTTGTGTTGTGCTCCTGTAGTAGTGGACGAATTTTGTGTTATGCTCATGTAGCAGTGGACGAATTTTGTGTTGTGCTCATGTAGCAGTGGACGAATTTTGTGTTGTGCTCATGTAGCAGTGGACGAATTTTGTGTTGTGCTCATGTAGCAGTGGACGAATTTTGTGTTATGCTCATGTAGCGGTGGACGAATTTTGTGTTGTGCTCCTGTAGCAGTGGACGAATTTGGTGTTGTGCTCCTGTAGCAGTGGACAAATTTGGTGTTGTGCTCCTGTAGCAGTGGACGAATGTTGTGTTGTGCTCCTGTAGCAGTGGACGAATATTGTGTTGTGCTCCTGTAGCAGTGGACGAATTTTGTGTTGTGTTCCTGTAGCAGTGGACGAATTTTGTGTTGTGCTCCTGTAGCAGTGGACGAATTTTGTGTTGTGCTCCTGTAGCAGTGGACGAATTTTGTGTTGTGCTCCTGTAGCAGTGGACGAATTTTGTGTTGTGCTCATGTAGCAGTGGACGAATTTTGTGTTGTGCTCCTGTAGCAGTGGACGAATTTTGTGTTGTGCTCCTGTAGCAGTGGACGAATTTTGTGTTATGCTCATGTAGCAGTGGACGAATTTTGTGTTGTGCTCCTGTAGCAGTGGACGAATTTTGTGTTGTGCTCCTGTAGCAGTGGACGAATTATGTGTTGTGCTCCTGTAGCAGTGGACGAATTTTGTGTTGTGCTCCTGTAGCAGTGGAAGAATTTTGTGTTGTGCTCCTGTAGCAGTGGACGAATTTTGTGTTGTGCTCCTGTAGCAGTGGACGAATTTTGTGTTGTGCTCCTGTAGCAGTGGAAGAATTTTGTGTTGTGCTCCTGTTGCAGTGGAAGAATTTTGTGTTGTGCTCCTGTAGCAGTGGACGAATTATGTGTTGTGTTCCTGTAGCAGTGGAAGAATTTTGTGTTGTGCTCCTGTAGCAGTGGACGAATTTTGTGTTGTGCTCCTGTAGCAGTGGACGAATTTTGTGTTGTGCTCCTGTAGCAGTGGAAGAATTTTGTGTTGTGCTCCTGTAGCAGTGGAAGAATTTTGTGTTGTGCTCCTGTAGCAGTGGACGAATTATGTGTTGTGCTCCTGTAGCAGTGGACGAATTTTGAGTTGTGCTCCTGTAGCAGTGGAAGAATTTTGTGTTGTGCTCCTGTAGCAGTGGACGAATTTTGTGTTGTGCTCCTGTAGCAGTGGACGAATTTTGTGTTGTGCTCCTGTAGCAGTGGACGAATTTTATGTTATGCTCGTGTAGCAGTGGACGAATTTTGTGTTGTGCTCATGTAGCAGTGGACGAATTTTGTGTTTTGCTCATGTAGCAGTGGACAAATTTTGTGTTGTGCTCCTGTAGCAGTTGACGAATTTTATGTTATGCTCGTGTAGCAGTGGACGAATTTTGTGTTGTGCTCATGTAGCAGTGGACGAATTTTATGTTGTGCTCCTGTAGCAGTGGACGAATTTTGTGCTGTGCTCCTGTAGCAGTGGACGAATTTTGTGTTGTGCTCCTGTAGCAGTGGACGAATTTTGTGTTGTGCTCCTGTAGCAGTGGACGAATTTTACGTTGTGCTCCTGTAGCAGTGGACGAATTTTGTATTGTGCTCCTGTAGCAGTGGACGAATTTTGTGTTGTGCTCCTGTAGCAGTGGACGAATTTTGTGTTGTGCTCATGTAGCGGTGGACGAATTTTGTGTTGTGCTCCTGTAGCAGTGGACGAATTTTACGTTGTGCTCCTGTAGCAGTGGACGAATTTTGTGTTGTGCTCCTGTAGCAGTGGACGAATTTTGTGTTGTGCTCCTGTAGCAGTGGACGAATTTTGTGTTGTGCTCATGTAGCGGTGGACGAATTTTGTGTTGTGCTCATGTAGCGGTGGACGAATTTTGTGTTGTGCTCCTGTAGCAGTGGACGAATTTTGTGTTGTGCTCCTGTAGCAGTGGACGAATTTTGTGTTGTGCTCCTGTAGCAGTGGACGAATTTTGTGTTGTGTGGTAGTGTGAAAAAAACTACTTTATGGTTATGATGCAAGGCACCAATTTCAGCTTTACGGGAGTGACAGGACGAATTCCTACTTTAAGTTATTGTTGTAGCATACAAATATTCGTTTTATGGTAACGTTTGAAGAAATAAATTCCTGAATAATGGTAACGTTGCAGTGAAAGAATTTCCGTATCATAGAAATGTCGCATCGGAATAATTTTCACTTCATGATTATGTAGCAAAGAACAAAATTTTGCAACATTGGTATGTTCCCCTCAAAGGGCCCAGGATAGGCAATAGGTTCAAGTTACTTAATTAGTTTGTCTATCCTGTGCTGTAGGCACCGGTGCCCCTATGGGATACATTTAGGTTACTTCTGCTGTACATAGATAGGCCTTCGGGACTTTTGTCTTTCGTGCTTACTTGGCTTGTTCTAATATTCATGCATACTTTGCTATTTCTTCCATGTTTTCTTCGTTTTTCTTCCTATCCTATTATTTCAATGCGCAAGTTATCCAGTGTGGGAACAATCCTTGTGCGTAGATTCCCCGTTTCCTACGGTACTTACTAAATATTCCCTTTTTGCTCTCTTGCGTCACCTTTGTTTGGCTAAGGAATCTTACACTAATCATAATTAAGATTTTTTTCTTTATGGTATGAACATACGCAATTTCTCTCCTGTACAAATACACTTCATGCTTCCACTATCCCATTATTATATTGTAGTATTTTGCTGCTCTTTTCCACATTTGTTGAATGCTTTCCTTTGACATTTTTCATTGGCACAGAAGGATAATTCCTTCATTTCAATCCAGCATTTATTCACACTTCTGTCAGAAATGTGAAAATCTAGCACATACAAAGTGACCAACGCTCTTTGTGTGTGTGTTGACGGGCCAAGTTTTACTTGGAAATTTGAAGATAGTCACTGGAACTAGTCAAGTTGTGACCCCGCATCAATTTGAGTTATTCCAGTGCGAACAAGTTTGCTCCATGAACATCAAAACGTCGTATATTTCAGCTCCCAATTCACCAGCTCAGCAAAACTTGACGGAGTCCAATGAAGTTTTTAGCGAACTTTTTAGTTTTTTAGAACTTAGCGAACACATTAGCTGACCCGAATATTTTCACAGTCGCGGCATTCTTAATATTAAGAAGGATCGTAGCGGCAGTCTGTTGGGATATTTCACTGAGGCGCTTATTTAAATACTCTAATTTGCCCTTCATTCTAATATCAACTTCCAAATTTTGTGCATATAAGTGTTTTCTGGTTATCGTTAAATATCATCAGTGCCTTTGAAAAGATGATTCGCTTATTCATTTGTCTATTTACAGTGATGAAATGTTTTTATTCGGGCTGTAAAAATTATTCTTGCCTTTGCGTTTAGTTTGGATATACGAGAGGGCCTGTAAATTCTTACCAAAATATCATCTCATGGAACTTCGCTTCTGTAACTGCATTCTAAAATCAATCGAACGCAATTGCATACAACTCTAAATTTCTCCTGACCAGCGCACCGCAGTAGCGTAGCTTCGCTGCAGTGCTCAATGATCGGAAAATTTGGTGTCTTCATGGTATGGTAATGGAGGGCAGAAGTGAACAGACTTTCATGTCGTTGCGACTAGGTTGCTTGAGTTTGAGCTTCGGACTCAATATTGATACAAATTTGAACTCGAAAAGACCTTGAGCATTTCTCCTTCAACCTACTATTCGTCTTGTATCAAGTTCTTCTTTAGTTTTTCTGATAAATTCTTTTCAGTTGCAAGTCCTTCATAGGTGTTATAATGTGATTACTATCAATCAAGAATTACGTTTCAGAAATAGCTTTCAAGAATATTCAAAAGCATGTGAGTGCATGCAAATCCATTGAATCATGAGTCCCATGTTTAAAGATGTGTGAACAGAACATGATTTAAAATATTCTTCGTATTTTCAGTTAAGAAAATTATATAATTTGGTCAAGAAAATTTATTAACTTGAGTAGTTTCATCAAAAGATGTGTAGCTCTTGGTCCTTAAGTGAACCTCAAACGAGGGTATGATGTACAGGGCGAGTAAAACAGTTCAGGATTGCCACTCTCCTAAACACTCATTTACCTCACACTATACCAACTCATTCACTCACTCCCCTTAGATTTAGAATTTTACTCAGCATCATTACGATACTATCACAGTAATAAGATATTAATTAACATGTATCCTTATAAAATGTACCTCTGCGGCTGTCCAGCAAAATTTAAGCAGTTTGACCAAGATATTTTTTTGAGTCCGTTTTCTCTGGCTGTGATAGAAAATGCTTTGCTGTTCTTTTTTAGCCCTAACTGCTCTATTGCAGCGGTAGTTAAATGTCGCGGCATTCGAGATTCTGATATATTTCTCCTTTCTAAATGAACCTTCTCATTCATTTTAACCTATAACAATTTGAAATGAACTGTTTTTATACATAAAAATTTGACAGAATTTTAAAATAATTGATTATTAGATAATCAAACGTTAAAATAGTTAATATTTATAAAAAATGAAGAATTTTTGGCTTTTTTAAATAATATCGATGGTTTTTTAGTTGGATTTTGTTATTTTTGTTTTTTCTGGTGATTATAAATTAACAGAAAATACATCGTGGTTCATTATACATAAAAAATTTTCCTCACGAAAGTTATTGATAGATTTTTCTGCACATTTGCTCAGAAGTAACCGTGAATTTCCCAGAAATGCACTTGAATTACCCACTTAGGAGCATTGATATTTTCTTGTGTAAGATAGATTTATATATTCTAAATTCCCGGTTACATTTGAGTAAGTTGCCACACCGTCGCTGATACTCGTGTTTGTCTTCAAGCTCAAAATTAGGCTCTGTTGATTGATAGCCTCTAACTTTGATGCTTGTTTTTCAATACCAGCCACGTTATATTTCCAAGTCCGTTTTCTCTGGCTGTGAAAGAAAATGCTTAAAATGCTTAGAAAATGTCATGTTATCAGTATTTTGATATGTTCTTCGTTTCCCTTGCAGGTATGGCACCCGAACTGCCGTGTCGCTTCAGATTTTTGTGGTGAAAGCGTAAGTTATTGTTTTGATTTGAACGTCTGAGGAAACATTTGCTCGCTTCCTATTACTGTTTTTTTCCATGACATTTTTTTAAATTACTGATTCTATCCCTTAATCGAGCTCCGCATATGGATAATATTTTTTTTAAATGCTCTAGTTCCGTTCACATTTTCTGTTCCTATATAAAGGTCCTAAAGTAGAGGCAAAAAATTTTTCGTTGTGTTTGTCATAACTTTTGATATTCGTTCTTTGTAAAACTATAAATAGTTTGCTCTTTGAAAAATTATTTCAGTGACCTAAACACATCAGCGCTGGAAATTCTGCTGTCGACACAATAACGGAATAACAACATATTCCAGCTGACTATAAAGCGCAATTGACTTCTTTAGATCAAAGCTACAATGGCTTTTCCAAAGATTTTTTTATTTCATTGATTGAACAAACGAAGTGAGCAATTGTATCTTCTTCCGTTCTGTTTTGTTGACCCTGTAACTTTGTGATAGATGCTTAGAGTAACTCTCTGCAACCTGTTTGGGATGTGTGAATAGTTCAACGCATTGAGTGCTAGGTGACCCACCGGTGGTCACGAACTCTATGTTCATGTAAACGTAATAAAATTACAAAAGATTAAATGATCGATTTGACGCATATCAATTCCAACAATGAATACTGACACTGGCAATTTGATTTCGTGAGTTGAATTTCAGTTGAAGTGTACTTCGTATGTAAGAGTCAACCCGCGGCGGTGAATGTGGTTAGATTTGTTGAACTATAATGGAAACATTTAAACTCAGGAAGTGACTCAAAGCATTTGAGAACCAATTGTCTGCTGTATTGCTAATTCAAATGACGGGCTTTATTCATGGGTACCTCAAGTCGTCGCTTTCTTCTCCCATTGAATGACGTGAGTGGTTCATTTTAATGTATACCTAATAATACCCTTAGAGTGTTTATTTGTTTATATGTATGTTTGGTGTCCGCTTCTTCCGTCTCTCTGTCACGCTAATAAGGAGGCTTAATGACCGTGTCTGTGATGCGATTTTCACCAGTGCACAAGTACCAGAATATTTTCATTGCGCGTACTATTAGGATGGATATATTTGTTTGTCATCCACATCTGGAGGATTTATTCGAGGAAAATATTGAATCCCGTCATTTTTGACGGACTGCATACACTAGTACCTAATAATTAAATGGTAGAGACATTGCCTGTACAAAGGGTTCACGAAGAATGCATTCACTAATAGTAAATGCTACTTATATCATAAATCTGGTATACCACATAGTACTTCAATTTCTAGTGATTTGTTTAGTTTTCATCCTTTCAAAATTAAGCCTAATGACGACTCTAATATTAAAGGTAGAAATTTACAACTCAATTAGACAGCATTTTTTTATATATTGCCAAGAATTCAGCACGTTTCTTGCGTTATCCTCATGGCGAATACCTCAAACCTTGTGTACATAACTTCATTCATTGAAAAAATCCCGAAGTTTTTAGATATTAGCTTGCATGATACTACAAGGTGGTCCATAAGTAAGGTACATTTTCAAAATTATTATAGCTATGAAACTAAAAATGGTGAAGAGATTTGGTTAGTTCAGAATGGAAGAAGAAAATTCAAAGTTTAGTATAAATTTATAAATGAAACAGTAAAATACGTTTAACCATAGAATGCGATATCTTTTAACTGATCTCCAATATTATTCGAACAATGGCGTTCTCTTTCAACGGTGCTGTTCATTACTTTCCTTAATATCTTTGGTGAAATGTTGTTGGTCTCTTATATGACGTTTAGTTTCAATTGCTGTAAATATCAAGCATTTCAATGTAAACATTTTCCTTTAAGTATTCATAGAGAAAGAAATCAGGAGCACTTTAAGCGGCCACGGTGAATCACCGAAACGAGAAATTATTCTCTTCGGGAAAATTACTTTTAACATTTGTATTGTTTCCATGTTGTAATTGTCGGTAGACTTGATACGCTGGTGGAAAACTTTGAAATATCCTCATTCATCGTGAATTAACTAAATCTCTGTACCATTTGTAGTTTTATAGATATAATAGTTTTAAAATGGTACCTTATTTTTGGGCTACCCTGTACAAGAAACAGGCTAAAAGCTTGCCAATGTTAAAACAATCCGTTGTCTAGTTGAGTTCTAACGTTCTATCACCATTATGAAACCTAGACATCATATTAGAATACGATTGTATCGTAGATACATGAAATTAAGAGACATTTATAGGATACGCTGCGTAGCTGAGCTGTGCGCTGCGTAACGGCCACAGTAGAGGAAACATGCAAGGTAGGGTCATTTCTATGGGGGAAAATACTTCTCCTCTTGTTCGGCTAGCCAATAGAACGGCTTTATTTCAAGCAAACTTTATGACGTCACCTAAATGCCATGTCGTTAGGCAAATAGTGGAGCCAGATTTGGTGGTAGCAGTGCTCCCAGGGGCAATATGAGCGCTGCTATTGGTTCGTAGCCGTGACGTCAGCAAAACCACACCGTGAACGAAAAAAAAGACTGGTTTGAACCTACCTTGTTTCCTCTTCCGTGGTAACGGCTTCCAGTTTTTCATGACGATAAATATTCTACACTAGTGTATTATACGACCCATCAAAAATGACGCGAATCGATATTTTCTTAAGACAAAGTTTCCAGATGTGGATGACAAACAAATATATTCATCCTAATGGTAACCGCGTTTAATACATTGTTGTATATGTACACTAGTGAAACTCGTAACACAGATACGGTCGTGAAGCATCCTTTTAGAGCGTGAAAGAGAGACGAACCAACCAATTTAATGTGTTCGATGAGATTGTCATTGTAATAACACTGGACAAATTACGCACCAAAAATATATACACTTTGTATTTATTTGTTGATTTAAGTAGATACCTGGCGTTTTACTATATAAGTATGATTTCTATCGGAGTTCATAACATATTGAAATTATCGTAAGGTCGTTAATCATTTTCAAGACATTAAATTCAAATAAATGTACTAATTTGAATTCCCAGTAGTAGAAAATGATCAACGAGTTTCATAAGAGTTTTAACACGCTGTGAGCACCAAGAATTTGGGTAAGTTGAAAAATTAAAACATTGAATCTAAGCTATTATAAATCGTGTCCTTCCGTCAGTTTATAAGATTATGTCCGTAGCACAGATACGCGATTCAGATACTTTCTACTCGTCCGCGGTTGCGGCAAAATAGGTAAACGCGATAAGTGATGTCAGGCTTTTGCTTGTGTTCGTCATACGAGTTTCATGAATGAATTGCGGCTATGATGTGAAAATCTCGCAATTTTGACCGCCTTTTATATTACAAAACGCCTGGATGCCTACCCTCGGAATTGGAGATTCCCACCTATTGTTGCCTATGGTGTTGGTGTTGTTACGGCTGATTGGGCCCTGCTACTGGTGGTGATACCCTCTACACTATTGCTTCTGCTAAAATTATTTCTGGTAAGACATATTATACTGACCCTTGAATTATGTTATTGCTGCTGCTTGCATTACTGTTACGAGTAACTAATGTTGTTGACATTTCTATTACTGATGCTAGGAAATTAGCAATGCAGTTGTATTTTTATGGAGCGCATGACGGAGGATGCATACAGACTTCATCGTAAACAAACCGCATGGAGGCATTTTGCCAGGATAAAAGGGTATGAGTGTATCACTGATGTCTTTTTCCGTAATGATAAACACTGCGCTAAAGCAATCACGAAAAAGTCTGAGTGATTGCAATCTATTCCAGAGTTCAATTTCTTTCTCACCCCTTATGGACAGAGACGTTGTTGCTCATCGAACATTGAAAGGGTTAAAATGGAGGAAAATAGTTGATAAAATTGCTTAAATTTCTCATGGAAATATTACTCGGTGATGCGATACTGGGATATCATTCAATGATATGCTCTCATCACCGTGACGCAAGGACAGAGCGTTTCGCTTGAAAAATATGGTCATGTGTTCAAATCTCGCGTTAGTGCGGTTCACTTTCATCAACGATCGAGTGGCTTTTTTGGTGATGTGGAAAACGGAGAAGCTGGGAGTGAAAAGGTAGAGAAATAAAATATCCTTCCACTCCCAACATCATCACTCGATCGTGTGGTCTGATCCTCTCCTACCTCCAGCGACATCAAACGAAGGATCCACTCCCACCATGAATACCTAGATTATCAGTTAATTTAGCCATTCTGTCTTCAACTCAGATAATTTTTCAAACAACTTAGTTTAATTTTATCAAACTTTCAACTGATTTTTAAACGAAAACTTGATGATTTTGTTTCGGCAATGTTCCAACCTTTGAATAAACATTTTTGCTACTGCTGTGAATAAGTTTTTGATCTATTACGTACCCACTGACGGCATTGAACTGGTCTTAAGTTGAGACACTAATGTAGTGTAAGGTGTCATCTCAGCGGAAGTTATCCGCAAAGATAGATTTATGGAGCCTAAGGCGATTGTTGCTTAGGCTTAGGGGCTGCCCAGCTCAGGGCAGTAGGCCGGACCATAGCTCTAGTTTTGTTTTAGAGATATGGTAATTCTAGTTGAAGTTGAAGTTTTACCATCGTTTATATACGTACATGATTCCTGAATTTTCCAACACGTTATGTGACCAAAACTGGGGTGAATATTACCCTCAGGGGTAAATTCTTTAACGATAATTCGAGAGTTTTCCCACATACTTGACTGAAGTTCGTGTTTTTCCCGTTGCTCGATCTTGAGTTTCTCTCCTGGTTGATCCGAGATCACATTTTCCCAACTCGTTTCCAGAATTTATATTTTCTCACCTACTTAATGCTTATGTATTTACCCTCAATTTCACTAAATATGCCCCCAATGTTAATTCAAGCAGCTAAATATTTAAACATTTCGGGTTATCAAAAGCTTAGAAAATTTGCCATAAAGAAGCTTTTTTTAGCTAGCTGATATTTGCAGTTATTAGGGATGCCCAACAACAGCTGTCGAAGTTCTACGGGAAAAAACGAAGTAAATTTAAAATATTTTCTAAATTTGTTGAATGAAATTATTGTTGACTGCCACAAGTGTTGCGTCCATTCTGACATTCGTTCATATTCAACAACCTGAAATGTTGACTTCTTCAGTGAATGACATAATTCATTTCACCTTTAGTTATTACTTTGTAACATCGCTAGCTGTTCCATTAACAACATATCTTTTTGCACTTCATTATATAGCACACAGCTGAGAACAGGTTGGTTTTCCGGAATATTAGTAAATCATAAAATCAAAGAAAGCAAGATTGGTTTCTACTTTTAGAGTGTCTGCCTGACATAAGACGAAGGTAGCCAAGAAAACCAGCTATGGAGTGAGGTATAATCTAAATAAATACTATTTAATGGAACTAAATCATTCTTGATACTAGAAACTACTGGGTGTTGAATTGAAGTTTAAATATTAAAGGTGAATTTCTGTTACAATAAAGTATCAGTACACACACACACAAATATGCGACCTGTGCCGTTGCAAAGCAATCTGCCTGTCAAGTCCCGCACGCCCTCCACCAATGAGGCGTCTTCAATTCTGCGAACATCGTCCGTCACTCAAAGTCTATGGCGGCCAATTCTGCTCTCGCTTCCGCCGGAATCGTTTCAGCTTCTTGCGTCTGATAAAATATTTGTAAGGAAATTGCTTTTCTATTCCTGTCACCAAACAAACATTGATGACAAAATGTTTGTCATCAAATTATACCAACGACATGTAGTTCTTATTTCTTCTTGATCGAGCAAATATCTGTAAGGAAGCTATGCACACGAATTCTTGTTCTTTTCTCATTATCGACAAATATTCGTAAGGAAATATTTTGAAATTAATTTTACTAATAAAATATATTTTTTGTGTCTTTCTCGAGAGTTTTTATCACTCGTATTTTCATCCAATGCTCCAAAAACTACGATGAATTTTACTTTTTTAAGCATCCTCAGTTGTTGGAGGAATGTGTTGATGTGACTGTGTGTCGTGTGGTGCGCGTGTGTACGCTTAGTGTTGTGTTGTGCAGCATGCGTGAACGCGCGAGTAGGTTTTGTGCGTATGTCTAAAATTCCATCGTTTCAACTGATGTGTTCCAATTCGTTCTTCTCCAAAGAACTGTAAATGAAACGATTTTGCTAGTTGTTGGAGACTGCGGTGTGTGAAGGGAGGGTGTGTAGGCCAGTGCGTGTAACTAACACGCTCATAGATCACACGCCTGCAGGTGTGTATCGCCACACCCTCCAGCTGGTGCAGGGAGGGTGTGGAGGAGGAAGTGTGGAGGGTGTCCACAATCCGACCCACTGTTTTGTGGATACGGTCTGCTGCTTATATGAAGTTCATGTAAGATATTTCTATTTGTTACTCCCCGTATGGTAAAGAAATGTAGTTCATTTATGTTTATTCATTGATGTCACTGTAAGAAATGTAGTCACTAACCAATTTCAGAGATGAAAAATAAGAATGAGAACCCCGTGACCTTAGGAATCATGGTTGTCTGGTACTGTAAAATTTTATGATTTTCAGGCTACCAAAAGTGTGCGACAGTGGAATCCTAAGACATTTACCCAACGCAACTGCGTGTGAAGCGAAGAAAGATGTTTAATGGATCGTATCCGTGGTACAGACTTCTTTCCCTCACGGGTGTAAATATACCAAATCAACGAGTTTCATTGGGAAATATATTATCATTTAGTGTTTGTGTCCGAAAGATCAGTAAGGGAAAAATACGGGTGGCAGTGAATAGTATTTCATGCTATAGCAAAGCTAATGTAATGACTTCTGAGCTCTGTCGTACATTATTGAATGCCGTCGTTTTGAACAGGACCTGTGTTGGAATATTGAGTTTTTAAATCGAAAACCTCGCCTATTCCATGCAATTTCTTGTTTAGTTCGAAGCGTAGGAACAACCTAAAAATCACGCCCGCGAAAACCGAAATTGGTTACAAAAATTTTTTTCCTTATAGCTAAAAATTTTATTTTTTCCTATTCTGGAACCCAAAATTATAATTTTTCATTTTATTGCTGGAAATAAAAACTTTCCCTTTCCTAATGCTGGAAAATTGACAATTTTTCTTCATTATTATCAAAAACTATTTTTCTTATCTCTCGCTTGAACAAAAATATATCTTTTCTTCACTATTACTCAAATTTGTAATTTTTGCCTACGCTATTGTTGGACGCGTCCTTCGCTGCCGTGGTGCGGTCAGTGGGCCGAGCCACCTCGCGCCGTAGGCCTACCACAGACGCGCCTCCCGCAGATTTCTATGACTAAAATAACACTAAACCACGCCGGGCTGGCGGCTACATGCACTCCGCGCCTGTGGGTTACTGTGATCCTCAGATCCTTCACGCCTATGATCTGATTTAAAAAAAATTCAATATACTCTTCAGTTCTTTTGTTTGTTTTGCGCACGTGTAGGGAATTGTTTGAGTTGTGCGAGTGCGTCAAGGTTTGTACGAACGTGACGAAACGGAGCACCGATGTTTATGATTAAGATCTTAAAGCAGTTGTAAATATTTCAGGTTTTGCATTTCCTCATGATAACCTTTCTCTCAAACCTATTGTGAGGGCTTGGTTGTTGAGCAAAATTTGAAGTATTTTTCATTTTAGTTCTTTTTTTCAAAGAGACCTGACTACCAAATGCTTGTAAACAAAAAATGCATGGATGTTATACAACGTCACATAATTTTCATCTCTAGACTCTGTTATCAGTCCTGCCCCTGATACATTATGGCTTGAAGTGCCCTCAGATGAGGGGGACTTTTGCCTCCGTATCTATGCAGTTAATTTAACGGGCCGAGGCTCGCCAATTCACTGCTCATCTCGCCCAGCAATGCTCTGTGTTGAGCAAAGGTGTGCTGAAAGCAAGATGTCCAAGTCCAGGATGAAGGTCGAAGAAAGCAGACTCCACAAAAAAGTTTCGATCTCGTGTATGCAATTTGGCAGAAGACGTTGTGTGATACGGTTGCCCGCCGCCTCACCCTATTTTGTGCAATTAAATTTGCCATGATGCAGAGTCAAAGGCTGGGATTCCCTAACGTGGAGGTTGTTTTCAGTTGCGTATTGAATTGGTCAAAGTGCCGGTGAAAATTCATTTTCCATTTCATTTTCCTTTGTTTTCAGGTATCGAAAAACTGAACGTCTGATGGCCGTCGGTTTTTTAGTAAGAGTTTAATTTTTGTTTCGTTTCAAGGAAATTACATTCCATTTGATCAGCTTGAAACTATTTTTCTCGTTCATTTCCTTAACTTTCTGAATGGTAACAAATCGCATACACCTTTATTTTTTTCTCTTAGATTGCAGAATTAAAAACTGTGCGATCAGGGCAGAACTTCTGCTTTCTATTCGGCTGGACTTCAGAACTTGCGTCTTCATCAGATACTGCAGTGCCTTCTTGTGTAGTGCGTATTTCTGCAGTGGCTTGCAGAAGAAGTCCTTAGCCATACTGAGAGGCCTGTACTTAAACGAATCTGTCGTGGGTTCCAATTGCAATGAAGTTTTCATTTCTGGACTACCCTTTTGCTGCTCGCACAAGGAATTCTCCTTGATTTTTGATCCCCTTGGATTCAAAATTTTCAGTGCTAACGATCTTAGTGGGTTGATGCGTCTACATTCAGATGCGTCAAACATTCCTCAGTTTCCATGCAACATTCAGAAGTCAACATTACTCAGTTGCCATGCAACATTCAGAAGTCAACATTACTCAGTTGGCATACAACATTCAGAATTCAACGTTACTCAGTTGCCATGTAACATTCAGAAGTCAACATTCCTCAGTTGTCATGTAACATTCACAAGTCAACATTCCTCATTTGCCATGCAACATTCACAAGTCAACATTCCTCAGTTGCCATGTAACATTCAGAAGTCAACATTCCTCAGTTGTCATGTAACATTCAGAGGTCAACATTCCTAAGTTGCCATGTAACGTACTGTAACAAGTCAAGTGTCGAGGAAATGTTCGATGTACTTTCAGAAGATATAAAGGGCTCACAAATGCCTATGGAAACCCTCAATTCCGATTCAGTTGTCATTTTTTATTTTTCCAAAAAACCTGTTTATCCAAAATATAGAATGCTGATTTTTCGAAGATTTCAGAGCGTCTCAGGGGTAAATCTAGAAGCATAATTACCGATATGGCTACGCCACGTACTACAAATCTCGTAGCCAAGTCGACTGATAAATCTACGTTACCAGTTGTACGACAAAGTAGTATGAAATATCAACCCCTGATCGTGCGCCGATTGCAGTCAACCGCAAGCAGCGGTTGTGTTTGGTTGCGGCGCTGCCCGTTGTCATGACGACCCAACCAAAGATCGCAATCGTTTCACGGTTGATCAGATTGACCTTCCGGTCTGCCCTGCCGCTGGTCCGCCGAACCTACGACCGACATCGGCTTTATATTGCCCAGAGTTCTTATCCTTTTACTCGCCCTTTTTTCGTCCCTGCGTTTCTCTTACGCCTTTCAGTGTATTTTCTCCTCCTAGTTTTAATTCTTGCAAATCGTCTCGTCTTAACACGTTAGTTGCGATGGGTTAAACCGAAGTTCAATATTCAACTTGAATTTAAAGTCAAAAGTGATAAGCAAATTTGTAAATATCAAACATTAACTGGGCCTGTTAAATACCACTAATTTAGAAAGGTTGTTAAAATTTTTCAAAACGACCCATCGATGGGTCGTTTCGCAGCAGGAAAAACCTAAGCGCGACCCACCGGTGGGTCGTGTCGCAGTCAACGTGTTAATATACGAAGGCGTTAGTTTCGAAATGAGATCCTAGCTGGGTTGTTGAGTTTTACGGTAATTTTCGATTTGGGTGATTGTTAGAGTTTTGTAGTCTAGTCTTACTGTCGATATCCTGTTCATTCGTTTGGAATAAAACGCTACGTACAATAGTTTTTGTACTTTGTCGCATTGCGATGTGAAACAGATGCAGACGAAGCTATGCTGACGAACGCACAGACGTAAGCAGCCAAATATCTATGGTTTTTAAATAGAGAAATAATAGGAAGAATTTGTTCTTCCTATTCGGAATAGTTGGAAAAAAATAATAGGAATAGAATTATAATAATAATAATAGGTAGAAGTGTCATTTTGACGGACACTTCTTTCATCGATAAAAAGACTTTCGTGTTCATACATGAATTGTTTATTTTACTGCAGTATGAGAATTTGTCTTTCTTTTGGATCGGACCGGAACCTCGGAGATGGCGCGGGAGACAAACCCTGACGTACGAGGCAACTCGTGCCGCAAATGTTGCTCGTTCTGACGTTTGTTTGGCTGGAAGTTGAGGTAGTCGTGATGTGCTGGCGTGGTCTGTAGGTAGGCCTAACGCAGGCCTAAGGGCAGAGTGTGCGCACATGAGCCTGGTGACTTTAACTCCTTCAGTTGCGTAGCGTACTCGATGTTTGCTTTTGCAGAGATAATAAATGGCAACTATAAAAAGAGGGGTCTTTAGAGGTAGGAAATTTGAGTTTTTCCTCCTGGCAGTAATAAATAATGCAAATATTTATGACAAAAAATCTTGACGTTTGTTTTTCAACCCATAAGAAGTTGATAAATTAGATTATATTTAGGTTTTCCCTTTTTGGAAATTTTCGCTAGCGGTAATCGGTATCTATTGGAAACTAGCGTAACGTTCGCTCTGGCAACAGGAAGTAAATGTGAAGAAAGCCCTTAAACGAACAGAAGAGCAGATTTTTCTTCGTAGGTAATGATTAAATGAAAGTCAGAATTTATTTACATTTTTTTTTTCAATTTCGTCATTGTAGCTAGATGATTGTTTGAGACGCGTTGTTTATTTCTTGCGAGAAAGAGTCTGTTGATACTGTGTGGACTTCTCTTCATTGTCAGTAATTTTTCCTAATTAAAGTCCAAGTTACAGCTTGTTTGACAATATTTCTTTGTTCTGATAGGATACATTTAAGGCAGAATTTCTCAAATTTGGTGTAGTCTTTTGAGAAATAAGAATTTTAGCTTTGATCGTTTCCAGTCGTCAGTTCAGTTAATATTAATTGAAAAAGAGTAAGAGCAAAGCAGAATTCGTTGTGGCAGATTTTTAGAATACTAAGTGTGATATTGCCTTTAGTTGGATTATCATTGCTTAGAAAGTTACTATGAGATTCAAGCTCATGAAAATTATATGCAATGAACATTATATTCAATCGAACGGGAGAATTTGAGCGTTAAGTCAAGACGGTATTTGTTAATCCTCAATTTGGCGTCCAGCGAAGGTTGCTTGCAGTTGCAGAAGAAAGCAGTGGTGAAAGTCGCAGCCTGGAGTCCCGCCATCGACGTCCATTACAGAGCGCCTCTAAAGCGGCCGCCTGCGTCTCCGGACGCACCCACTCCAAAAATTGGACACACCTCCTCAGATTTGCATGCGGCCTTCGTGGTTTTGGCCTTCGTGCCTTCTTCACAAGAAAGAGTTAAGGTGTATCTAATTGATTGGGCGACGCGGTGAGGTTCGATGGTGGAGGTTGTGCTCCATTCACAGGAGTAATCGGCGTGGAATGACTCTTGATGAAGGATACGCTTGCCATTTTTTTGGCAGGCGGGACTTTTTTGGTACCGAGGACGATCTGCGTTACATCGGGCTGTTGTTTCTGCTAAACGCTTCGTTTGGGTGAAAAAAATACATTCTTTTCCAGTATGTACGATGTGTGTGCGTTAATTTTTTCTCTTTCCCCAGAAAATAGAATTTACAGTTAAAAAAATTCGAAGTACAGAAGTTATTTATTTAGTTCTTCGTATTGTGCTGCGTGTGTTACAGGCGTCGAGAAAAGAACCGATTTTTTGCGCATCTGCCAATTACTTCAGATTTACGCTTGGTATTTTGGAATAATACTTTCCAAAGTTTCAACGCACTGCAAATTACGCCTCAACAAATCAACAACCCTTCGCTGAATTCATAGACGGAAAACTCTTCAATGTGCTCATTTTAAATACGATGGTTAAATGAAAGGTAAAAGTTAGGTATGAAGGTGTTTTGAAGAGCGATCCTTAACTCATGAGTATGGCTCGCAGGAGCTAGTAGCGTGTGTTGAATTTAGTCTTAGACAATGAGATATTTTCAAAAATCAACACAGTCACGATGAAATAAGGGAAGAATTAGGTTAGAATTTCCAGTGGGAAAATGTTAAAGGGCCCAAGCTGAGAGCTAGGTAGGCCTTCTTTTAGTTGAAATAAAATGTAGTTTTGTGTTCTTAAGGACCACCATTTTTCGGTTCACTGCTGTCCTGTTTTTCAGCACCTACTTCTCTCTTCTTCAACTTTTGTCGTGTTTCATAAACTCCTTTCTCGTCTTACTGTTTCTATGACCCTTGTGCATAGATTCCGCGTTCCCTTAATTAGCTCCATACTAAATTTTACCTCCGTCTTCATCTCTTCTGGACGCTTTTTTTAGCGGGTAGGGAGGCTCTAACATCTAATCCAATCTGGAATAGGTAGAATGGTTAACTCTCGCTTGAAAGAAAGGACGACGCACGGTGATGCCGCTCTCGGTCGGTCCAGAGAGGTCGACGTCAAAACGAATTGCAATCGTTTGAGGGACCGTAGACCTCGAGTACGTAGGCAAGCGGTCTGCTTATGTAGGATGATAGTAGGCATTGAGATTACCCTGTGTCCTACTGCGGCATTTGTTTTTCGATGCTTCAGGCGCCTATTTGAAGAGGGTCCTACTTGAAGTACTTATTGAAGGATTCTGAGTACTCATGGATGTGGATGCAATAGGGACCTTACGGCTCATATACTTCAGTACCTTTTGTACGATAAGAAAAACTCCTATACCTGGTATACGTTTTGTCCCTTCAGGGGGGTACAACTATTGTATCTATGGGAATTAGTGTTCCCATGGGGAATATGTGAGATCCCAAGCTGAAAGTTTGGTCGGTAATTTTTGTTGAAATAGAACAGGCTTTTTATTCTTCGTGCAACCACCTTTTTCGGTTCACTGCAGTCCTGTTTTTGAACTCCTACTACTTTCTTCTTTCACTGCTATACTGTTTCATGAACTTCTTCCTCAACTTACTCTTTCTTTACTCTTTGTGTACAGATTCTGCACTTCTTGTTTCTATACTAATTGGTGCCTTCCTCTTTTTGGAACACCTTTGTTACGTTTAGGAAAGCTTCAACTCACTTATACTCCTATCTGATGTACCTGTTCTAGGATATCAAAAACTCCAATGATTCACGCATATACTGTAACGTACTAGGGACTTCAGTACAAGATATACCTCCTATAAGATACATTTTGTACCAAACGTACTTCCTATAGGGTTCTTAACGTACCAAACGTACATTCTATAGGATACTTTCAATGCGAAACGTACTCTCTATAGGATACTTCCAATACTAAACGTAACCCCTGTAGGATACTTCCAATACGAAATGTAACCCATGTAGGATACTTCCAATAGCAAACGTAGCTGCCGTAGGACACTTCCAGCACCAGGCGTAGCTGCCGTAGGACACTTCCAGCACCAGACGTAGCTGCCGTAGGACACTTCCAGCACCAGACGTAACTGCCGTAGGACACTTCCAGCACCAGACGTAACTGCCGTAGGACACTTCCAGCGCCAGACGTAGCTGCCGTAGGACACTTCCAGCACCAGACGTAACTGCCGTAAGACACTTCCAGCGCCAGACGTAGCTGCCGTAGGACACTTCCAGCGCCAGACGTAGCTGCCGTAGAACACTTCCAGCACCAGACGTAGCTGCCGTAGGACACTTCCAGCACCAGACGTAGCTGCCGTAGGATGAGATGGTCAGGTGTAGGAGGCATGGGAGGCACGCGTCGCTGCAGCGCCAGGCGGCGGTAGCTCACAGGATGTTCTCAGGCTCTGACATCCGCCGCTCTCTGGCAGGTGTTGCCTGCCTGTCTGCCTGCCTGTTCACTGGCCTGTCTGCCTGCCTGTCTGCGTGCCTGTCTGCGTGCCTGTCTGCTTGCCTGTTCGCTGGCCTGTCTGCCTGCCTGCCTGTCTGCCTGTTTGTTTACCTGCCTGCATGCTCACCTGCTTGTCTGCCTGCCTGTCTGTTTGCCTACCTGTTTGCCTGTGTGTTTGCATGCTCATCTGCCTGTCTGACTGCCTGCCTGCCTGTTTGCCTGTCTGCCTGTCTGTTTGCCTGCCTGCCTGTCTGCCTGTCTGTTTGCCTGCCTGCATGCTCACCTGCCTGCCTGTTTGCCTGTCTGCATGCTCACCTGCCTGCCTGTTTGCCTGTCTGCATGCTCACCTGCCTGTTCGCGTGCATGCCTGCTCTATACTACAAGGCCAGAAGCAACTGCACACTAATATTAAAGTGTATACGCGTCATTTTGTATTAGAAGAAAGTCCGTTTGAATTTTGAAAGTAAAGTTTTGATCGAAAAGTATTTAAACGAATGAGACTTAATGCTAGACGTATAATATTCTTAGTTTTATATTTTGACGTTCTATCAATTCAATTACTCAACCCAAGAAAAGATACCATCAACTATTGTATCTTTAGGAATTAATGCTCTCTGGGAAAAATGTGAGGTCCCGGGCAAAAGATTCAATAGGCCTTCTTTTTATTGAAATAGATAAATTTTTTGGTTACGAACCATTTTTTTTCGGTTCACTGCTGTCCTGTTTTACGGCACCTACTACCTCTCTTTAAATTTTGTGTTTCATAAACTTCTTTTCCTCCTTGCTGTTCCAACGCACAGGGGTTCTGGGAACTTACCTTGTGCATAGACATTCCATTTTCTACAGTCCACTACGAATGACTCCTTCTTTTCGCTCTTCTGAAATCACCTGTATTTTGGCTCGAGAGTCTTAAACTAACAAATACAATAATATTAATAATAATAATAATAATGAGCTGCGGGTGAGTTGAGGTTGTGTGTGACGAGAGTTTAGGTAAGTGAAATTCATGGCCCTTGAGAGGCGATTCGTGCACCAACTTCCACACCCCTGCTCCGGAAAGCAGCGGGTGGGGGCGTGTGGGTGTGGCGGGTGTTGAGAGGGTGTGTGGAAGGGGGGCGGGTGTGGAAGTGACGGGTGGTGTGGGGGCGTGTGGGCGTGAGAGTGTGGTTGGTGTGGAAGTGGTGGGTAGTGTGAGGGTATGTTGAGTAGCGGGTGGTGTGAGGGGTGAGTAGAAGGGGTGTGTGAGGGCTACAACCAACCAAGTGTATAGTTTGGAAAGTGTGGGAGACCAGTTCTGTACATGACGTGGTATCAGGTATGTAAATTGTTCGAATCGAAGTTCCGCCGCTCGCTGTGTGCTCTCAAAAGTAGCAGTAGTTGCTGATGAGCTCTTGTGGTAATGTGTTAATGAAACGTTATTACTGAGTCCATGCAGATGATAGCGAATGAAGAAGTGTTGATTTGATCTCCTGTACAGTTGGGTGAGTTCATGATTAGTAATCGGCATTCTTTGATTGGCACTCAACAAGTTATTGGAAGTCTAACAGTTTGCTTTTTTGTGAGTCTGAGAATAACCACGGACGGTTTCGTCGAAGAAATAGCTACTACAAGGCACTTCCATACTTCCTATCTTTGGAGCACCTTCGTTCGGGTTCAGATTTTTAAACTCTAATTTGAAAACTGAATTTTAGAATGTTTAAAATAGGATTTCTAATTCGGTGGAATTGAAGTTCATTTGTACGAAATCAGTCTTCGTTATTGTGAAATACACTTAGAAATGGTATAATCCTTGTATAATGTTTTTGTGTTTGCCTGGATAACGGTTCATATTTTACGAATGCCCAGTTTCTAATTCATACTTTTAGTTTTCTCATCCGCTTGCATGCAATTGCTTGTGCTGGGTTCACCCACAGCCCCACGCTTCTGAGTAACACTCAGCACCATGTAGATCAGATTTGTAGATTTTGACTTCTGTTTCTCAGCATCTAATACTCCATTGTACCGCTGCGTCGGAGCTGCCTTGAGAACATCCATAAGTTGTGACGGTGCGCTGGTATCTGTGCGCTGGAAGCTTATCAGGTAATGGAGGGGTGCGGGCACCGCAATTTGAAGTAGAAGTTGGTTCAAGTCGCCAGTGTAGCAGCGACGACGGCGTTCTGGTGTGAGGTGTGGGAACGTGGGGACGTGGCGGATCATGATCTCAAATTCTTGGTTATGCGGATGCTGAAATCGATCATTAAGTTCACGTAAATTTATTTTGCGTTTGTCCTGTAACGCCAGATTTTTCGGGTGAAGTTATGAAATTACTTCCGTTGATGATCAGCTTAAAGTGGCAATATCGCTGTTGATAAAAAGTTCTATTACTACAGGTGTTTATGATTAAGTGAATGAATAGAAGTTGAGCAAGGGTAATGTATTTTTACCTACTACTGTGAGGTGTTATCATTATGTTGATTATTACATTTATTACTGTGTTCGTTATTGTTATTACAGTGTTCTTATGCTCACAGAAAAGATATTCATAGTTTACCTCAGCTACAGATAATCTTCGGGACTTCGGTCTGTCGTACCCGCTTTGCTTCTTTCAGTATTTATGCCTTCTTCGCTATCTTTTCTTCCTTTTCTTAACTTTTTGTTTCCATGCGTTGGGTATCTTTTTGTGTAGGTACTCACTTTGTGCCTAGATTCCCCGTTTTTACAGTGTATACTAAATTGAATCTTTTCTATTTTTTATGTTATTTAGGAGTATTGAACTGACCACTGATAATTATATCACTATTTTTATTAATACTATTCTCAATACTGACAATACCGCGGGTGTCCAATAGACTCTCGCCCCAAATCAAAACTTTCCAATGTTTGGTATTTTTTGCGGAACTACAAGCACGTCGGTCTCTGTTTAGCATTTTGCTATGCAGTCTCTGCTCTGCCCGCATTTCTTCATTAGGGCATAAAACGCGATTGATTCTGCCAGCGTCAGTCTGGTCGGAGCGTGGGAGCGTTGCGTTGGGGCTGTAAAAAGCGTTCTGAGCGCAGAGGTTGCGCTACGCTGCTGCTCTACCTTGTAGTGGTAGTGTAGCGTGCTGCTCTACTACTTCGTGGTGGTAGTGTGGTGCTGCTGCTCTACCTCGTGGTAGTAGTGTAGCGTGCTGCTCTACCTCGTGGTGGTCGTGTGGCGCTGTTGCTCTACCTCGTGGTGATAGTGTAGCACGCTGCTCTACCTCGTGGGGGTAGTGTAGCGTGCTGCTCAAACTCGTGGTGGTAGTGTAGCGTGCTGCTCTATCTCGTGGTGGTGGTGGTAGTGTGGCACTGCTGCTCTATCTCGTGGTGGTAGTGTAGCGTGCTACTATACCTCGTGGTGGTAGTGTGGCGCTGCTGCTCTACCTCGTGGTGGTAGTGTAGCGTGCTGCTCTACCTCGTGGTGGTGTTAGTGTGGCGCTGCTGCTCTACCTCGTGGTGGTGGTAGTGTAGCGTGCTGCTCTTCCTCGTGGTGGTGGTAGTGTAGCGTGCTGCTCAAACTCGTGGTGGTAGTGTAGCGTGCTGCTCTATCTCGTGGTGGTAGTGTGGCGCTGCTGCTCTACCTCGTGGTGGTAGTGTAGCGTGCTGCTCTACCTCGTGGTGGTAGTGTGGTGCTGCTGCTCTACCTCGTGGTGGTGGTGGTAGTGTAGCGTGCTGCTCTACCTCGTGGTGGTAGTGTGGCGCTGCTGCTCTTCCTCGTGGTGGTAGTGTAGCGTGCTGCTCCACCTCGTGGTGGTGGTGGTGTGGCGCTGCTGCTCTACCTCGTGGTGGTAGTGTAGCGTGCTGCTCCACCTCGTGGTGGTGGTGGTGTGGCGCTGCTGCTCTACTTCGTGGTGGTGGTGGTGTGGCGCTGCTGCTCTTCCTCGTGGTGGTGGTGGTGTGGCGCTGCTGCTCTACTTCGTGGTGGTGGTGGTGTGGCGCTGCTGCTCTACCTCGTGGTGGTGGTGTGGCGCTGCTGCTGCTGCTCTACCTCGTGGTGGTAGTGGGGCGCTGCTGCTCTACCTCGTGGTGGTAGTGTAGCGTGCTGCTCTACCTCGTGGTGGTGGTGGTGGTGGTGTGGCGCTGCTGCTCTACCTCGTGGTGGTGGTAGTGTAGCGTGCTGCTTTACCTCGTGGTGGTAGTGTGGCGCTAATGCTGCTCTACCTCGTGATGGTGGTGGTATGGCGCTGCTGGTCTACCTCGTGGTGGTAGTGTGGCGCTAATGCTGCTCTACCTCGTGGTGGTGATGGTGGTGGTGGTGTGGCGCGGCTGCTCTACCTCGTGGTGGTGGTAGTGTAGCGTGCTGCTCTACCTCGTGGTGGTAGTGTGGTGCTAATGCTGCTCTACCTCGTGGTGGTAGTGTGGCGCTGTTTCTGTACCTCGTGGTGGTAGTGTGGCGCTAATGCTGCTCTACCTCGTGGTGGTAGTGTGGCGCTGTTTCTTTACCTCGGGGTGGTAGTGTGGCGCTGTTTCTCTACCTCGAGGTGGTGGTAGTGTGGCGCTGTTTCTCTACCTCGTGGTGGTAGTGTGACGCTAATGCTGCTCTACCTCGTGGTGGTAGTGTGGCGCTGTTTCTCTACCTTGTGTTGGTAGTGTGGCGCTGTTTCTCTACCTCGTGGTGGTAGTGTGGCGCTAATGCTGCTCTACCTCGTGGTGGTAGTGTGGCGCTGTGTCTCTACCTCGTGGTGGTAGTGTGGCGCTGTTTCTCTACCTCGTGGTGGTAGTGTGGCGCTGTTTCTCTACCTCGTGGTGGTAGTGTGGCGCTGTTTCTCTACCTCGTGGTGGTAGTGTGGCGCTAATGCTGCTCTACCTCGTGGTGGTGGTGGTGTGGCGCTGCTGCTCTACCTCGTGGTGGTGGTTGTGTAGCGTGCTGCTCTACCTCGTGGTGGTAGTGTGGCGCGAATGCTGCTCTACCTCGTGGTGGTAGTGTGGCGCTGTTTCTCTACCTCGTGGTGGTAGTGTGGCGCTAATGCTGCTCTACCTCGTGGTGGTAGTGTGGCGCTGTTTCTCTACCTCATGGTGGTGGTAGTGTGGCGCTGTTTCTCTACCTCGTGGTGGTAGTGTGGCGCTAATGCTGCTCTACCTCGTGGTGGTAGTGTGGCGCTGTTTCTCTACCTTGTGGTGGTAGTGTGGCGCTAATGCTGCTCTACCTCATGGTGGTAGTGTGGCGCTAATGGTGCTCTACCTCGTGGTGGTATTGTGGCGCTAATGCTGCTCTACCTCGTGGTGGTAGTGTGGCGCTGTTTCTCTACCTTGTGGTGGTAGTGTGGCGCTAATGCTGCTCTACCTCGTGGTGGTAGTGTGGCGCTAATGCTGCTCTACCTCGTGGTGGTAGTGTGGCGCTGTTTCTCTACCTTGTGGTGGTAGTGTGGCGCTAATGCTGCTCTACCTCGTGGTGGTAGTGTGGCGCTGTTTCTCTACCTTGTGGTGGTAGTGTGGCGCTAATGCTGCTCTACCTCGTGGTGGTATTGTGGCGCTAATGCTGCTCTACCTCGTGGTGGTAGTGTGGCGCTAATGGTGCTCTACCTCGTGGTGGTATTGTGGCGCTAATGCTGCTCTACCTCGTGGTGGTAGTGTGGCGCTAATGCTGCTCTACCTCGTGGTGGTAGTGTGGCGCTAATGCTGCTCTACCTCGTGGTGGTAGTGTGGCGCTAATGCTGCTCTACCTCGTGGTGGTAGTGTGGCGCTAATGGTGCTCTACCTCGTGGTGGTAGTGTGGCGCTAATGGTGCTCTACCTCGTGGTGGTAGTGTGGCGCTAATGCTGCTCTACCTCGTGGTGGTAGTGTGGCGCTAATGCTGCTCTACCTCGTGGTGGTAGTGTGGCGCTAATGGTGCTCTACCTCGTGGTGGTAGTGTGGCGCTAATGCTGCTCTACCTCGTGGTGGTAGTGTGGCGCTAATGCTGCTCTACCTCGTGGTGGTAGTGTGGCGCTAATGCTGCTCTACCTCGTGGTGGTAGTGTGGCGCTAATGCTGCTCTACCTCGTGGTGGTAGTGTGGCGTTAATGCTGCTCTACCTCGTGGTGGTAGTGTGGCGCTAATGCTGCTCTACCTCGTGGTGGTAGTGTGGCGCTAATGGTGCTCTACCTCGTGGTGGTAGTGTGGCGCTAATGCTGCTCTACCTCGTGGTGGTAGTGTGGCGCTGTTTCTCTACCTCGTGGTGGTAGTGTGGCGCTGTTTCTCTACCTCGTGGTGGTAGTGTGGCGCTAATGCTGCTCTACCTCGTGGTGGTAGTGTGGCGCTGTTTCTCTACCTCGTGGTGGTAGTGTGGCGCTGTTTCTCTACCTCGTGGTGGTAGTGTGGCGCTAATGCTGCTCTACCTCGTGGTGGTAGTGTGGCGCTGTTTCTCTACCTCGTGGTGGTAGTGTGGCGCTGTTTCTCTACCTCGTGGTGGTAGTGTGGCGCTAATGCTGCTCTACCTCGTGGTGGTAGTGTGGCGCTGTTTCTCTACCTCGTGGTGGTAGTGTGGCGCTGTTTCTCTACCTCGTGGTGGTGGTAGTGTGGCGCTAATGCTGCTCTACCTCGTGGTGGTAGTGTGGCGCTGTTTCTCTACCTCGTGGTGGTAGTGTGGCGCTAATGCTGCTCTACCTCGTGGTGGTAGTGTGGCGCTGTTTCTCTACCTCGTGGTGGTAGTGTGGCGCTGTTTCTCTACCTCGTGGTGGTAGTGTGGCGCTAATGCTGCTCTACCTCGTGGTGGTAGTGTGGCGCTGTTTCTCTACCTCGTGGTGGTAGTGTGGCGCTAATGGTGCTCTACCTCGTGGTGGTAGTGTGGCGCTAATGCTGCTCTACCTCGTGGTGGTAGTGTGGCGCTGTTTCTCTACCTCGTGGTGGTAGTGTGGCGCTGTTTCTCTACCTCGTGGTGGTAGTGTGGCGCTAATGCTGCTCTACCTCGTGGTGGTAGTGTGGCGCTGTTTCTCTACCTCGTGGTGGTAGTGTGGCGCTAATGCTGCTCTACCTCGTGGTGGTAGTGTGGCACTGTTTCTCTACCTCGTGGTGGTAGTGTGGCGCTAATGCTGCTCTACCTCGTGGTGGTAGTGTGGCGCTGTTTCTCTACCTCGTGGTGGTAGTGTGGCGCTGTTTCTCTACCTCGTGGTGGTAGTGTGGCGCTAATGCTGCTCTACCTCGTGGTGGTAGTGTGGCGCTGTTTCTCTACCTCGTGGTGGTAGTGTGGCGCTAATGGTGCTCTACCTCGTGGTGGTAGTGTGGCGCTAATGCTGCTCTACCTCGTGGTGGTAGTGTGGCGCTGTTTCTCTACCTCGTGGTGGTAGTGTGGCGCTGTTTCTCTACCTCGTGGTGGTAGTGTGGCGCTAATGCTGCTCTACCTCGTGGTGGTAGTGTGGCGCTGTTTCTCTACCTCGTGGTGGTAGTGTGGCGCTGTTTCTCTACCTCGTGGTGGTAGTGTGGCGCTAATGCTGCTCTACCTCGTGGTGGTAGTGTGGCGCTGTTTCTCTACCTCGTGGTGGTAGTGTGGCACTGTTTCTCTACCTCGTGGTGGTAATGTGGCGCTGTTTCTCTACCTCGTGGTGGTAGTGTGGCGCTGTTTCTCTACCTCGTGGTGGTAATGTGGCGCTGTTTCTCTACCTCGTGGTGGTAGTGTGGCGCTGTTTCTCTACCTCGTGGTGGTAATGTGGCGCTGTTTCTCTACCTCGTGGTGGTAGTGTGGCGCTGTTTCTCTACCTCGTGGTGGTAATGTGGCGCTGTTTCTCTACCTCATGATTGTTTTGCAATATGCTTCTTCTGCTTCTTCCATTCAAATGATTAAATTTATTAATGAAAAAAATCAAATAATAGTTTACGTTATTTAATTTTAAGTGCTAGATTCAACAACAGAGTTTGAGAGAATCAAAACGCAACATTCTGAGGGAGCGTGTGAATTTTGCTTCTCTTTCTTGGGTGCCCCTTTTTACGTGTGCTCCATTTGTACGCGGCTTTCTAACTGGGACGGCGGTCGGACTTTCGCTTCCCATTGAGATGGCAGCAGTAACCCACGCTGCTCGCCGCCATGTATAGCGCACGCGTGTTTTGGGGTGGTGTGTGTTTTGGTAAATGTTAACGAAATGTAGGTGTATGAGGGTGTGGTGGGGTGTATGAGGGTGTGGTGGGGTGTATGAGGGTGTGGTGGGGTGTATGAGGGTGTGGTGGGGTGTATGAGGGTGTGGTGGGGTGTATGAGGGTGTGGTGGGGTGTATGAGGGTGTGGTGGGGTGTATGAGGGTGTGGTGGGGTGTATGAGGGTGTGGTGGAGTGTATGAGGGTGTCCCCCTCAGGGGGATACAACTATTGTATCTATGGGAATTAGCGCTCCCAGGGGAACCATGTGAGGGCCCGAGCTTAAGGTTAGGTAGGCTTCCTTTTTGTTGTAATAAAATAGATTTTTGTTTCGTTACGGACCATCTTTTTTCGGTTCACTGCTGTCCTGTTTTTCAGCTCCTACTACTTTCTTCTTCAACTTTTTTCTTGTTTCATGAACTTCTTTCCTAGCTTACTGTTTCTGTGCACTTTGTGCATAGATTCCGCGTTCCCTTAACTCCATACTAAGTGGTGCCTTCCTCTTTCCTCTCTTGGAACATCTTTTTCGTGGTTAAGGGAGGCTAAAACTTTCTTATATAATGATAATAATGTATGAGGGTGTGGTGGGGTGTATGAGGGTGTGGTGGGGTGTGTGAGGGTGTGGTGGGGTGTATGAGGGTGTGGTGGGGTGTATGAGGGTATGGTGGGGTGTATGAGGGTGTGGAGGGGTGTATGAGGGTGTGGAGGGGTGTATGAGGGTGTGGAGGGGTGTATGAGGGTGTGGAGGGGTGTATGCGAGTGTGGTGTGGTGAATGAGTGTCCCCGTGCTACTAACCTAACGGGGCATACGGCAAAGTATCACACTAAGTAAATTAATGTAGTAATAACGGTAAAGTGCATCACAAACACAAACCTTGTATGTATGACAATATATTGTATATTCATTTCTACGTGGTAAACTATTTCGTCCGCGAGAAATGAATTCATTTTGGTTAGTTTCATCTCCAGATGTGCATAATTTCCTCGTTTCATGCTTGGTGTTTGCATGCAATTGTTCTTACATCCATCTGGGATGTGTAAAGTTAGTCATGGGATAATTATCTAAGATAACACTGCGCTTCGATACGGTTTCCCCTCAGAAAAGGATGACTATTTTATCTGTGGTAATTAGCGCTCCCAGGAGGAAACTGTCAGGTACCGGGCTATGAGTCAGGTAAATATTCTTTGTGTTGAAATAATTTTCTTTTTGTTCAGTTAGGGACCATCTTTTTCCGTTCACTGCTGTATCTTTTATCTTCCTACATAAACTTCTCAACAAACAGTTTCTATGCGCAGGGAATCTTGTGTGAGATCACACTTTGTGCATCGATTCCACGCTCCCTCAATTCCATGCAAGTCGTGCCTGCTTCTCTTAGGAACTCCTTTATTGTGATTAAAGAGGCTCAAGTCAAGCTATCTACTCTTATCTAATTCGTTATGGTATTGTTACTTCGAACTAGAATATCTGCTCCCAGCGCAGCGCCATAGGAAGAGCGCGATTTAAGCAGAAATCGACCGCACTTGCGCGCCAGGGTGTGCATTTGTCTGAGCTGCGCACAATGTGAGACTGTATGTTGGTCTCTTTTTTCATCAGATATATTTGATGAAACCGGGATAGTGTTTTCTTCTTGCTTCTTCGTTCACATCGGCAGCATGAATACAGTTATTCCGTACGATGTCACTGAACTTCAAAGCATTCTTGTTTAGACCAGGTAAACAATACAAGCACGAGTTGCCTCAGATGCTTGTGTGTAATTTCGGTACAGAATAAATTATGTGCATGATGCACGCATAAATTTGACCGACGGCGCTGTGCAGTACGGAAAGGAATACTGTGAGTTTCTTAATTTTCTGCTCCTGGCATAATGTAAAAATCAGATTTGATCTGAAAATGCGGAATATAAATTTTGTTTCTTTCCCTTGGAAGAATATTTTCAACACCTATTGCACCTTTTTCACTCATGAGAATTTTTGCTTCGAAAAATGAGAACTTCTCTCAACGTGGAAAAGTATTTCTAATATATTTTTTGAAATATTTGAACTAGAATTAATATTTAAACTTAATCTTGGGCACAACTTGAAAATAAACTTCTAAGTGTTTTTGAACGTCTTCTGCGTAGCATTTATTTTTTATTTTTCACCAAATATTAACCTGCATTCGTTAACAACAGCTCATTCTGAGATGAATGTCAAACTGTTCTAGAAGCCCGCGGTATACACCACCGATGCCTCATGAAATGTTCAACTTGCTATACTAATTTTGTTGAATGTGAGATTGAAAGTTTATTCTTGTGCCTCACCTGTAACCAGGCTCGTGCTTGTATAAAAAACGTATCTTCCAAATTTTAGATCTTTGAAATTTTGGTTACATGGCATCATGGTTCCAGTGTGTGTAGCTCTGCCTCGAATTAGATATTATATACTCGACTTTTGATTTCCATCTGAATTTACTGCAGTACGTTTTGTTAGCTTCAATAAACAAAAAGCTCTGGCGTCTGACCCTTTCTCGTCGATGTTAAACAAAGAATGGTAACTTTTCCACTCGATCGAACATAAATTTCTTATTCGGGAATGAGAGTCTGTTTCCCATTTTCCAACTTATTAACACCATTCAAGTTTTTGCACATTTATGGCACTTTCATTCTTCAAATCATAACGAGAGTTTGTCGATATGTCGACAAACTCTTGTCGATATGCAGGACCGGGGCGATAGGCGGAAGTCATGGCACAGCTCCATTGTGTGCGAGTGTGTAGTGAAGGACGAGTGATGTAACGGGCGCCATGTCGATTGTCATGCCAAACTTGTGCGTTGCGCATGCTGAGCTATTGCAGTAACTTCTTCGTGGGCACGCACAAGCTGAAATAACTTTTGATTTGTTTGGTTTGTACAGCCGCGCGAAGCTGAGTTGCATCTATGTGTTCTTTTTTCATTTTTTTTTTGTTTTTTTCCGTTGTATTTCAAATGTTCCTAAATTTACCATGAAAACTAGACCAAACACTGAAGACAAGTAGTTTTCTACAAGTGTTGATATATTTTTGTGCGACCAGTCGGTGTCAAACTACAGGTCAGTTCTACCACAGACTCCTGAGGAGGGCTCCCACAAAAGACTGTGGACTCGGTTAAATAAATCGAGCCCTTTCGACACTTCATCGTTCACTTTTCTCTTAGGTCTGTAGTAAGACACAACATCGGCACAATTTAAAAATTTTTTTAATGATTCTTTAACTGGAAGTTTACTTATGTACGTCATCCATTCCAATAAGATTATTTTACTTGCGCCATATTCGAAATTCTGACCGATCGTCAGTGCGCGGCAGCGGTTGGAGGCACGAAGGTTTCGTATGGATGTCACTTGCTCTTCAGTTTAAAAATAAGAGAAAATGGCAACAGAAACAAGCCAAGCAGCCCAATCTCGGGTTGTCCTAAAGTCCGGTGCTGCCCAGACACCAATCACGCAAGCACCAACGAAACGCATTTACGGTCGTCCACAAGCGCAGCAACATGGCGTCAACACAATATCTCTCAATACGGTCGTTATGCATAGTGTGGTCCCATGGTTTATTGTGCGAACATTATTAGAAATATTAGAACCAAGATTACCTCTTTTCTTATGAAGCATATTCTGGGTGAAGTATCTTGGCCTTCTTACGTCGTCTTCTTCTTGTTTTGCTCGCGACGTTCAGCCCTGCTACGCAGCGTCTGCACACGGTGGGGAAATAAAATCCCACGTACCAGTCAAAAAGGAAATGCCTGGGTCGAATGCTCAAGGCGGTGGTTTGCACTCGTGTAACGAGCGAACTTTTTCTTTGTTCAGCGAGTAACGCGCGGTTTCTTTGGAAAACACCTGAATTTTGCCTGGAGCAACGCGCTATATTTAATGCCATCATGAGACGGAAACGTGCGATGTGGTTGCAGCAAGCCAAGGAGCTTTTTAGAATGAATAATGAACTTCAAGTGCCAGTTATAGTTTAGAAACAAATTTTCTAATGCTCTGCAATTTAGGGGAAATTATACTCCGAACAATTGGGTTTTCTTTTTGTTTCGTAAGAAATTTTGCAATCAAGTTTGTAGAATCTTACGTACACCTACTGGCTGTTCTGGTCGCCTGAAGACACCTTCGCGCCGTTGAAATAAGCTTTATTTTCGGTTTGAATATCAAAAAATGGTAATTACTGCGTAGGATACGCAAGTTTTACAGGGCTTGGAACACCTCAGAAAGTTAAGGTTAAAAGAAGAATCCATAGACGCATTTTTATGGGTCTTAACCCTCATTTTTGGGGGGCTTAACCTTTATTATTGATAAATAAAATAGTGAGGGTGGATTTGATTTTTTTATGGTCGATGTTGTAGAAATTCACGGTATAGTACCACCATCCTTTGCGTATTCGAGTCATCAATCCGTGTACACGAATACCACGCGAACACTCCATGTTCGCGTAAATTGTTGGTGCCAATGTACGACAATGGAAAATGTTAGTGCCAAATTGTTAGTGCTTTGTCCATAATGAATAAAATAGAATATGTCTCCAATAACACGGATGAGCTGAACGGTAATCTTTCAACTTTGGTACCTGACTTCTGTCAGATACTAGTCCCGCTCAGGCATCGTGTAGTAGAACTCAAATTTGAGGGATGGGAATAAAAAATTGACATACATACACAAACAAGAAAATATTTGCGAAATCTTTATAGTAATTCTCTCTACACGACGTGTTTTGTGATGCTAATTGTTTTACTTTATAAAAAATTTGATAAAAACGTACATCATTAACATGTCCTCGGTATAAATATTTTGAAATTCATTTAAAACGTTTGCTTTTGCTCCATGTGCACCGTACCTCATCCCAAAGATAATGCCATCCCATAGGTAACGCCATCCCATAGGTAACGCCATCCCATAGGTAACGCCATCCCGTAGGTAACGCCATCCCGTAGGTAACGCCATCCCGTAGGTAACGCCATCCCGTAGGTAACGCCATCCCGTAGGTAACGCCATCCCGTAGGTAACGCCATCCCGTAGGTAACGCCATCCCGTAGGTAACGCCATCCCGTAGGTAACGCCATCCCGTAGGTAACGCCATCCGAGAGGTAACGCCATCCCGTAGGTAACGCCATCCCGTAGGTAACGCCATCCCGTAGGTAACGCCATCCCGTAGGTAACGCCATCCCATAGGTAACGCCATCCCATAGGTAACGCCATCCCGTAGGTAACGCCATCCCGTAGGTAACGCCATCCCGTAGGTAACGCCATCCCGTAGGTAACGCCATCCCGTAGGTAACGCCATCCCGTAGGTAACGCCATCCCGTAGGTAACGCCATCCGAGAGGTAACGCTATCCCGTAGGTAACGCCATCCCGTAGGTAACGCCATCCCGTAGGTAACGCCATCCCAGAGGTAACGCCATCCCGTAGGTAACGCCATCCCGTAGGTAACGCCATCCCGTAGGTAACGCCATCCCGTAGGTAACGCCATCCCGTAGGAAACGCCATCCCGTAGGTAACGCCATCCCGTAGGTAACGCCATCCCGTAGGTAACGCCATCCCGTAGGTAACGCCATCCCGTAGGTAACGCCATCCCGTAGGTAACGCCATCCCGTAGGTAACGCCATCCCGTAGGAAACGCCATCCCGTAGGTAACGCCATCCCGTAGGTAACGCCATCCCGTAGGAAACGCCATCCCGTAGGTAACGCCATCCCGTAGGAAACGCCATCCCGTAGGTAACGCCATCCCGTAGGTAACGCCATCCCGTAGGTAACGCCATCCCGTAGGTAACGCCATCCCGTAGGTAACGCCATCCCGTAGGTAACGCCATCCCAGAGGTAACGCCATCCCGTAGGTAACGCCATCCCGTAGGTAACGCCATCCCAGAGGTAACGCCATCCCAGAGGTAACGCCATCCCAGAGGTAACGCCATCCTAGAGGTAATGTCCCCATGTTCAGGATGTGATGACCGCGCGAAGAAATTCTGTTCGATTTCAAATCAAATTTCCATCATTTTTGGTGTTGAATTGTCATCGAGCGCAAGCTACGCGACGTTTGATTATTTTACTCTCTTTTAATATTATTTCACGCGCTTTATAAATGGTCGTGAAGCTTTTCATAAATACCTCGAGACATTAATGTCGCCTACATATGTCTTTTTCACTGAAAGTTTATAAAATATTGAAAGAAGCGTGGTAATTCAGATTTAGAAATAAATTGCTTTAGAAGTCTTTTAATAGTTGACGAAATTATTCATCGAACCAACGCCCAGAGTGAGGGCTCAAATTAGGATCAAGTTCAAAGCAGAGGCGCCGTCTGGGTTCATAAGGTTTTATTTGTGACATATCATACTAATGTTTTTGCTATTTGGAATTTTTACGGAACTAATCTCACGGGACTTGTTGATAATTTTCAGGGGAGCTTCTTAGAGGGTAGTCCACGAGTCAAGTGGATGTTCTGTGGATGTTGGATGTCCAGTGGCTGTCAATAGGCTTTGCATGGTGCATACACTAAACGAACATTTTTCATATTGATTCCATAACTTTGGATGAAGCATAAACACATTGGAACATTTTATTGAATGTATTGCTACAGGGATTTAAACGAAGGTTTGCCCATTTATTACTACACTAGTGAACACGACCCGTCAAAAATGACGGGATTCGAAACTTTCTTTACACATCAGACAAATCTTCCTGATATGGGTGACAAACCAACAAATCAATCCTAATAGCACCCGCGATTGAAATATTCTTGTACTTGTGTTGTGGTGAAACTCGTATCGCAGATACGATTGTTAGCATCCTTTAACCCTTCCGGTACTGACGGCTACTCCAGTGCTAAGTTGGCTAGTGCTTCCAGTTTAGGGCATCTAACCTGGTTTTAAAGTAATTTAACTAGTGAGGGAATATTTCGGAGTAAATAACTAAATTAGGGAAATTACAACCATTCATTAAACTAGTTATTAAACAATTCCAGAAGCCTGCACGTGTAAATTACCATAGGTTACCATAGGGCTCTGTAATTACAATAGGACCTCATAGCATAGGTACGCGTAATTTCATGCTACAGGGTCCGTGCAACACATTCCATCTCCTTTCCATTTAACTTGAGCAAGTTTACTGAACTATGTTTATTTTTTATAAATTCGGGCAAGAACTTATGAATAATTTTTTCGTAAATACAAAAACTTAATTATCAACATCAAAAATTCTGTCGCCAAGCATAGAGCTTCAAAGATTCAAAAACTTTTTAAATTAAAATAAAGAAGTAGGTACTTGCTTAAGCTAAAAGCACCCACACTAGGACAATTTCACTGACAAATCAGGGTAGCGACAACTTTTTCCCCTGGAAATTTTTACACAAACCATTTGAATTATCGTACCGAAAGGGTTAAGAGCGTGAAAGAGAGACAGACCGACCTATTTAATGTGTTCAGTGAGATTCCAATGGTAGTTACAAAGAATCAATGACGCTCAAAGAGTATATTTATGTATTTATTTATTAATAAACTTGAAGAGACACCTGGCGTTTTCATATATGCCGTAGTACCCCTCACGGGGATACGACTATTGTATCTATGGGAATTAGCGCTCCCAGGGGGAAAATGTGCGAGGGCGCGACCTGAGAATTAGGTAGGCCTTTTTTATTCAAAAAAATTTTTTTACTTCTTCAACTTGTATCTTCTTTCATGAACTTCTTTCTCAACTTTCTGTTTCTATGTCTCTTATTCATAAATTCCGTGTTCCCTGTCTTTATACCAAATGATGCCTTCCTCCTTCCTCTCTTCGAAACGTTTTTTTAGCTGTTAGGGAGGCTTAGACTAACATATAATCTAATTCATATACAGAAGCATTGATTGCTTGCACTAGCGATTTATCCGAAGAAGTTATTTGTCAGTTATGTTCTTGCACGGATCTGAATTAAAGTTTTCACCTTCGTTCGCACATTTCTAGCAGCAGTAAGCCATGCTGCTGACCCTGAATAGCCATTAGCGTTCATCAACTTCTTGCGACTGCCGGTGACGGAACAAACTACGTGAGAGCGTCGCGCGGTCGACTACATCAACTTGCGGGTAGCTTTCTTGTGTCGGGGCAAGGCCGTGGTGCGGTTTGTGCACCACTTTATTTCAGTTACAATTTGAGGATCTTAATTCGTTCGAAAGCAGAACACGTCTTCTCGTTGGACTGGAATGGAGGCTTACGTGCTTCATGAGACTGACATGAATGCTGGTGAAAGGTTTCTTGAATTTGGGATTAGGTTATAGAAATCTGTACCACAAGCACACACGCTGAACTTCATTTGGTTATTTGATGCTTTGCTAGAATACTGCTTTTACCTGAGCTAGAGTACCCACGACGTCAAAAATGACAGCGTAAATTTCCTTTTGGAGCTACTGTTTATTTCTGAAAACTTTCAAGTGAGCGACGAGAACGTCTCCCTGACGGCGTAATCTAATGTAAACGCGTACGGGTATTATCACCATTGACGCAGATGATAATTTTTGAAATTATTTGACAAAGACAGAACTTATTCAATATCAGTAGAAAGCATTTCTAGTAAATCACGTACTAGAGAAACAAGGGGAAACATTGTTCGTAAATTGGACATTTGTATCAGACTTTATCCACAATGCAACTTGGGGGATTAATATCGTAATATAGACCAAGAAGGGATCGAATTTCCCACAAAGCTATAGTGAAGGGCTTGGTTTTATCTGCGGTGCAAAAAATAAGTTAATTTTCCGATCTTATTTCTGAGAGTGGGACGTTGAGCTTTGCAGTGTGTTGTTACTGATGGCTTGCTCGTAGGCGTGAAAGCAGGAAAGCAAAAGTAAGTATGTGGATAGACTGTAAAAATCCATTGAAATTCATCCCAACTTGGCAAATAATTCAATATACGGGTAAGTCTGTTAATTCATGTTAAATTAGCGAGTCTTTCAGCAAATTTGGTTTGTATAGTCATATTGAATTATCGAGTACTGGAGTAGAATCAGTAAATGTATTCACATTACCTTCGGAAGTAATTCAGTAATAAAATAACAAGTAACTCAGCGAGTAATTACGGGCGAAGACAAGTGGAACACCAAAATGAAAAAAGATCAAAGCTATTAGTTGGGTTAGTTGACCACCTAAGATCGACGTGTTTTTCTCGCGACGTTCTTCAAAAATGATTTTTGATGATCTACGGGAGATTGGGTCTCATCCACAAACCTTCGTAAGAAGAGAATGTCGTAAGCTCAGATATTGTCGTATATCCATCGTGATAAGTCGTGAGTTACCACGTCCGTTGTCGTATGATGCACATGTGCGTCATAGAGCAGGGACCTTAAAGTTTCATGCGCCAGCGAGCGTGTTAATGTTTCTTTGCGCCCGTGAGGTGATGGAAGCTGTATGTATCACTAGTACATTCATCAAGCCTTCGCACCTGCTTCCAAAAAGAATTAATAGGTACGAATAAGAAAGTGCTTATGAAATGTATATGTAAAGAGTGTGCCAAAAATGTACCCATTCTCCGACGAGCCAGTACTTATGTTTTGTGTTTTGATGTAGGTGTTTATTGGCGTAGATAAAAATCTAACAAGTTCAGAAAAAAAGTAAAATTCATACATCAAATTCCATTAAAAAACTTCGTTGAACCTGGAATAAGAAGAAAAAATACCCGACTCATCGTCAGTCAAAGAATGAGTACATTTTTTTGGACACCCAGCATTTCTTGTAAATTGACCCTTTTTGGCTCGTTCGTAATATTTCTCAGGCCATTTACTTTGACTAATGAACGTTCGAAACAACTAATATTTTGTTTTTAGTGCAGTTTGTATCATTTAGAGGAGAAGTGTATCAGTGATGCATGACTTATGAACACCATGAGCCAAGTTTTCGTTTCGTAGCCCACCCGGCCCAAGATAATTTAGCTGTGCTTGCAAGTATATTCCCGAGTCGGCCGGAACTGCCTTGTGGTCTTGAGGTCTGCCCGATTGGTCATGGTCTCGCTCCAATTATTGACTGGTTTTGGTCCCTGAAAAAGACACCCAGACCTGTGATTTTTGAGCTGTGGGGAGAGTTGACGAGCAGAAATTGAAGGAAAATTAGGACGCTGAAGCTGCTGTTAATTAAATTCAGCCCTAAAATTACCGCCCCGCTTCCTTCTTTTGTTTGTGCCACTTAACACATTAAAGGCTAAAGTTTCGAAGTTCAGAGCACTCACTTGGAAAACGTCTTGCATATTCTGTTGATCTTCTCATTCTATTCGTTCGTCTTTCAAGTGTTGGTTAACTTCTGATGCAAGCACTTTTCATTAAGTGATTTTTTTCTTTATGTATTCGATAAAAACTGCAACCTGTCCTCAATGTAGACCCGGACTAGTGTTCTTGTCATTGTATCGTAGTTACGGTTAGTTTAAATCGTGTTTCCCAGTTATTGCTCTACTAATGAACCTAATGAAAAATTCTGCTCCTTGCCCTTTTTATAGTGCACTGAGACAAAGAACTTTTTAGGAAGTACTGCGTTGAATTCCTCAATTCTACGATTTGAATACAAATTTTACAGTATAACTTCTCGCAAGACAAAAAGCTTTTTGAAAACTTTTCATGCTCCCCTCAAGGGGATACAAGTATTGTATCTATGGGAATTAGCGCTTCCCAGGGGGACTATGTGAGGGCCCGAGCTAAAGGTTAGGTAGGCCTTCTTTTTGTTAAAATAGAACAGGTTTTTGTTTTGTTACGGACCATCTTTTTCGGTTCACTGCTGTCCTGTTTTTCAGCACCTACTGCTTTCTTCTCCAACTTTTTCTTGTTTCATGAACTTCTTTCTTAGCTTACTGTTTCTATACACCTTGTGCATAGATTCCGCGTTCTCTCAACTCCATACTAAATGGTGCCTTTATCCTTCCTCTCTTTGAACATCTTTGTCGTGGTAAAGGTAGGCTAAAACTTTCTTGTATAATAACATAATAGTTAACTTTCCATACTTTATTGTCGGTTTCAGAGTAGGTACACTGTTTTCAGACTTTCAACTAGGACTACCGTACGTTCTTTGGGTTTTCCCAATGCCAGACTGCGATGAGATTTGCACTCACTCGTTATTTGAAGGCGATAAAATGAACCTTAATACATAGGCTCTAATATAAGAACCCTGTGCGCCCGCATTACTGAACAAACCAGCTAAAATATCGCTCTGACAATCCTCTTACAGTTGGCCTCTATGTGTGTCATCCGCTCTAATGCTGGCAGGCATACACTGTTGCTTATATTCTAACCGTGACACTATAACTTATCTTGAAGCTTCCTTACATAGCCTTTACCTTCTTTCTGCCGTACCTAAGACAATTCTAGGAACCGTTCACTTGAAATTAGTTGCTGCCCTCTTTGTTTGCTGCATGCAATTCTTTAAGGCAAAGCAATTTCTTCGATAGGTTTTTCCTTGTTGCTTTTTTAGTTTGGTGCTGTGACAACCGAAAATAACACATTTTTAATATTTAGTTTCTTCCTTTCATCATTTAAAAATTTTCTGCTGGTAATAGAATTTGATGTCATCGTTATTCCCTGAGACCATTTTTCAGCACGCTGTTTTTTTACTTTTTTGCTGAAATATTACTCGCCTGAATTTTGTATCTCATCGCCATTACTACACATAACATCAAAATAATCCAATACGCGTCAGTTGAATTACTTGCATAGATATATTTCCACCATCATCCCACACTGCACTCACCAACGCTGAGTTTTGGCTGTCTAATATTGATTTCGCAAAACAACTTCCACCCAGAGGAATGCGTTGGAAGGGTTTGTCTCGCAGAGCATCTTGGGGACTAAGCGCTCCATGAAGCGATGCAAAGGACCGACCTGTGCTACATTCAGTGGGGTGTGCTGATGTCTCTCCACGTCAGCGCACCTTGGGGGACGTGCGCTCCTCGGTGATATACCCTAAGCTACCCACAGCACAATCAGCAACACTTGTTGCATGAGTCCTTATATGGGTCTTAGTTTGTAATTAGGTAAGCCTTATCCTATTTATTGTATTTATGTCTCTCTAGTGTGAGAGGCCGATGTACCGCTCAACCGACCTAGCTCCTGCTCAAGTTTTCTCGTCTTTTAGTCGTTGTTCTTACATTGTACCTTTTCGTCTCTGGGAGACAGGCCTTCTTTTGACAGCGTGTGAGTGAGGTCTCGAGTTAAAATATAGGTCGGGTTTCTTTTTGTTGAAATAGAATAGGCTTTTTGTTTTGTTACGAACCATCTTTTTTCGGTTCACTGCTGTCTTTTTTTCAGCAACTTTCTTCTTCAACTTTTATCTTCTTCTATAAACTTCCTTCTCAACTTACTGTATCTATGTACCTGTAATCTGCGTTTCCTAAACTCCACACTACATGATACCTTCCTCTCTTTGGAACGCTTTTGTTGCGGTTAGGTTAAACTAACATCTAATCTAATATGCCAGCGTGTGATCGTGTCAATTGAGACTACCTGATGCTGCCACGTAAGCTTTACCTTCGCCGAGTTTCTCTTAGGCAATCGCATACGGAGGACGGATGTTCAAATGATTATTGTGAATATAATCTGTTAAAAGTTTGAGAGTTTTCTCTTTGAAACACCTAAACCAGGCACCATTTCGATTTTTTTCGTTTTTCTTATTTGTCAGAAGAAGATCGCACTGGTGATCATCAGCTGTGGAGACATCATTACTGGATTTGCTTCATTACCATTAAACTCAAAAGAATCGACTTTACGTTTTCGTAGTACTCTGTAATTTCCTTGATTTTGTCTGTATTATTTTGTATTGGTAAATAATTTGTCTCAACTCTCCCCTGCGTGCGGTCATTGGCAATTTCAAGAAGCATCTCGGTAAACAATCCCAATCTCGAGGCGAACGGTCCAACACCGGTAAGATTGCATGGCCAATCCGAAAGATTGCATGACCAAAAGGTTGCTGCCCCAAAAGATTGCAGCCCAAAAAAATTGCATGACCAATCCTAAATTTTAAACTTCCAAGTCCCGGGTCTGCACTTGGACCTCGTCGTGATGTTGTGGGTCAATTCTGCATCGTATGCGTGTAAACAACCCATGCCTTTCTATTACATACTATGCTTCTATATATGTTGGCGTGCCTCCTAGCTGCGGTAATTCTCATACTCGTATAAGTACTGTGAAACTGATTAATTAACTTCATGCATTTTGCTTCAAATTTTGTTGTATAGTGATCTCCGAAATGTTCTCGCTTTTTTCTTATAAAATGTATAATTAAGGCTTATTTTGTAGGTAATTTTTTATAAAATCTAATTATTCTGTCGATATCAGCAGTCAGGTGCACCCGAGCCTCGACAAGTTTAAAATCAGCCACCTTCTGAGTGGAATCATAATTTTAATTGGCTGGCTCCACATTCCAGTTTTGTCGCTTATTTCCAACGTTCAGTAATTCGAAATTTTGCAATAATTACCACACTAGTCGTTTAAAACCTAAGGTGGACTTGACACGTTGATATCAAACAATTTTCTCTTTCATTCGTTGTTCCCAGAAGATGTGCTCTAATTGGTAAAGCCGTACGTAAGCATACCACTAACACGTGTTGTTCATTCTGCCCATCAGTTTTTCTCGAAACCTGGTGTAATTTGTTTTAAAATTTCAAAAAAAACCCTCATGGTATGCCTAAGATATTCACACCAAGCAAAGTTGTCTCTCTAAAAAGTTTCATAGACTTTGGAAATTTCGAGGACTTATGGTCTACTGTAGAAATTATGTTCATCCTAAATTCCACGGCAGATATTTTCCCCCCAAGTCTGCGCCATGTCTCGCTGCCTGTGTCTCGCTGTCCGTCTCGCTTTCTGTGTCTCGCTGTCTGTGTCTCGCTGTCTGTGTCTCGCTGTCTGTGTCTCGCTGTCTGTGTCTCGCTGTCTGTGTCTCGCTGCCTGTGTCTCGCTGTCCGTCTCGCGGAGTCCCTCACATTGCCGGCTGTTCAGCGCACCTCCCAATTTACGCGGCACAATCCCGCGGCGGCGACTCCTTCCTCCGCGCCAACTCGGCCTCGGAACTGAGATGACGACCGAAATCCGCCGAAGTCCGAGTGGAAAACCTGTGAGTTTTGAAGTCCGAGTGGAAAACTCGCAGGTTTGTTTCCTGCGTGTGCGTTGCCGGAATTGTCTTTCTTACTCCGCCGGTTTGTCGAGGGTTCTTTATACTGTCGAAAAATGAGTAGTTTCGCTTCACGAATTGAATTTTATCCGTTTTCAAGGATATTTTTTTTAGTTTTATTCAAGGAAATGAATTTTCTGTCAGTGCATCTGCTCTTCTTTCTTCCTCATTTGCTTTTACCTTTTATTTCGTCTGTTTATCCAATTATCATTTATCTCCCTGTGCACAAGTCTACGTTTTGAGTCTAACTACCTCTGTTGCATTAATCAAGTTCAGGCTATAATTCTGCCCTTGCATTCCTATCATTGCGCCCAAGCTGATAAGTTCTGCCAGCTACGAAGATTGATGCCCAGAAAATCTCTGTGAGGTCGCGTTCGTAACCTCATTATTTCATGAAGAACGACTCCAGCTGTTTGTATTAGGCTTGCTACATGCACGTACGGGCGCCTAATTATTGAGCGACGGCCTAAGGTGGCGGAGGTCAAATTGCGCCTACGGACACAGCGTGTCACTTACAAAGCGACCGACTCGCTGATTTTGGTATGAAACTTTGTTGAGGCCCTCTGGTGTTGCTGGCCGACACCTGCGAGATGGATGACTTCGCTTCCTGCAGAGACTTTTTATTTCAGGCTCCGTCTCTGCCGCCTTCACGGTCCTGGTACATGCTGTGGGACGCCTGATACGTAAAAGTACTCGGTACTCTTGCCCTATGGAGCAGTTGAATTCCATCTCGGTACTTTTGTGTGTTGTTGAATTTTATACGTGTTGTCAGTGGTTGAATTCCTACTGGGCAAGGATCACAGGGCGAAAATGGGTGGTGCACAGCTGAAATTTTAGGTAGGTCTTCCTTTCGTTGAAATGATATTCTTTTCGTTTTGTCATGTCTACAATATTGTTATTGTGTAAAGTTTAATTAACACATCCGAACAAAATATACCAATGCGGGGCAATCAAAAGTAAATACGTTTTAAGGACTGCCTGTATTTCCATTTCTGACTTGATGTCGGGGTTACCCCTGCTCTCAATTAATTGGCATTATAGGTAACAGTATTATGCAGCTATATTGTCGGCATAACGGGATATATTAAGTGGGTATACCAGGTTATGTTATGTCGGTATAACAGGTTATATTATGTTGGTATAACAGGTAATGAAAGAAGATATTTATCAAGGTGGAACATCAATCAAGCCAAGTATCGAGAACAGCGAAGGACTTTAAGCTCCTCAGGAATAAATGCAACTCTGAAATATTTGTTTTCTCGTGCATATCTTCGTTGAAACTTTGGATGCGTTTTTTCACAGCATTTACGTGCAGTAATTACACTCTGCCAAATCCTCACAGCTCTAGGAGACTGTTGTGGGCAAACAGAACTGACGCAGCTCGGTGTTCTTTCTTCCCGTCCCGTGGGGGCCGGTGTATCGTGCTGCCGCCTGTGTACATCGGCATTTATTTGGTATTTTGAATTAGGGGATTGCCTACATTTGTGATGGACCATTTTTGGTGTGCTACCACCAATGCTCAAGACGAAATATGTATTAGAAATTTCAAAATCTGTCCATGATTCTTCTCCTACAACTTGTTTGTTTTTTTGGAAGTAAGAACTTGGGAAATCCTGAAATTTAGTTTTCGTTGTTTTTTTTCTTTTCCATTTCATATTTTCCTTCATCTATTACGGGTATTGTTGAATTTCACTATGAAAATTTCAGTATCATTCTTGAAGACTTCAAAGAATTAATATTCTTCATATCCTGAAACTAACTTATTTCATCTAATTTTCTGCAATCTTAGAAGAAATTTCAGAAAAAGGAATGGCATCAGACTATTGTGAACGCCAGAGCTTCTAAGTATCTCGAGTCTCTTACAGGAAAAACTAATACACATTGCCAGACTATGACCAAAATCTCAAAATGTACGTACTCGTAATTAACATATCCGAATTTTCACACGTTCCAAAGAATGCAGGACCGCCCCACACAGTCTCACACAGCCTCAGGCCGGCAAGGTTCTTCAAAGAAGGAAGTTAATGCTCTGAGATGCGATGTCTTCATTATTAACCCCGGCCTTAATCCGAGCCTTAGCCGCGGGTTCATGACGCAAAGTTTCCCTTGACCGAAACTTTAGCGGCCGATAATCAGGATTTGGTGGAGCAGCGGCCGGTCCCCCGGCCCTGTGCGGCGGCTCGGTCGCCTCAGCCGCTGTAGTTCATCTCAAATCTGCTCTGAGTTGGATTGTTTTACGTGAAGCGTCTCCTGGTTATTTGTGTTGCTCGTGTGAACTGTTGTGAGTGCTGCGCACGGGTGCTAAGTGGCGCATTGAGGGATAAACTCGTGAGGCTCTACTGAATTTGTGCAGAACAGTGAAGTCGACTCCATCAGGAGGGTGCTATTGTATCTATTGGAATTGATGCTACGAGGGGAATATGTGAGGTCTCGAGCGAAAGGTTAGGCATGCTTTCATTTTGTTGAAATAGAAAATCATTTGTGTTAAGGACCATCTCTTTTCCGTTTACTGCTGTCCTGTTTTTCAGCACCTACATTATGCTTCTTCGACTTCTATCTTATTTTATGCACTTCTTTCTCAACTTACTGTTTCTATGCACCATGTGCAAAGATTCCACGTTTTATTAACTCCATGCTAAATGGTGCCTTCCTCCTTCCTCTCTTTGTAGCGCCTTTGTTGCAACTTTGTTGCTTCTATGCTTTTAGGGAGGCTTCAACTAACTCGAATCTAATGTACGGTACAAAACGGGAGTTAACGTTAACATTCACTGTTTATATGTGTCAGTGACGCAGAAAGTACTACCAAATTTTTTTAATCATGAACAAATGTTAGAAATAGCAACAATGTTGTGCATATCAAAGCTATGTTTTCGAAACAAATAAATCTACTCAGCAATGTTGCTTTTATGAGTATCATAGATATATTTAAAAAAACGCACTCTACTGACAACAACTACGGTTTGAATATTAAATCTAAAACCTACAGATAATAATTATGTCCCAAACTCATACTGTGTTATCACCTTAATTATTTACATAAAATTACAATAAACTTTAATAAACATAAAAACGTTGTACTGAACATAACCATGTTTTAGCTAAGTTAACCATTATGTACTACGTATCGGGACTGAAGCATCCGGGGGGATACTGTTAGGTCCTCTCAGCTATGGATAGGCATTTGGAATTTCGGTCTATTGTGCCCACTTTGCGTCTTTTAGTTTCCATTCTTCTTTTCTATCTCATCTTTGTCTTGTTACCCCTTCCTTTCTAACTTGAAGTTTCTTTCGCAGGGTATCTTGTGAGGGAACACACTTTGTACATAGATTCCCCGCTTTTTGCAGTCTTTACTGAATGGCCCTCTCGAGGTCGCCTTCGCTGTGGCTAGGGAGTCCTAAACTACTGTAATGACAATTCTCGTAATTTACGTTAAGTCGTACACGACGCCGCTCTATATGTGATTACGACACTCAATTATGCATATTCAATTGCAAAATCAATTAATAAATGATGAGTTTTACGTCCATGGTGTACTCGGCGTCATACATTTTATGAACGATCGCACTTTCTGTGGTCTATTCTTCAGGAGTGTCTGACGTCGGTTATGTACAAAAATCTCGAAATAATCGCTACAGGTGCATGAAATTTTGAGATGGTGTGTATGACGTGCGTGGAGCTGAGGTGTGAGCGTGTCATGTCATGGCAGCATCGCTGTGTGATGCGATCGGGGCGGCGGTACGTAGGTCTGTGTCGCATGCCCCAGGTCGACCGACCTGCGGAATTTACTTTTTTCAAAAGGGCCTTCTATTATAAAGAGCCAGGATGTTGATTTGATTTGAAAGCGAAGGTTCCAAGTCCCAGTGTGTGGTTAACAAATTTTGTTTTTAGTTTGAAGTGTATTGAATTGTCCTCCGAGACTTGGCTGTCGAATACGGGATTTTTTTCTTGCTTTGTTGTTAGATATTTAATTTGAAATGGCTTGTGAAGTGGAATAAAGCACTCGATGGAAAATTGCTGTGTAGTTTCGCTCCAATAATCTCGTGCCTCTAAAAAATGTCACGAATTTTTCAAATTTCATTCATCATCGATTTTTTGCAATTTTCATTAGATCTTCGGCAAAATTTCGAAATATAGGTCTTTCACAAGCGATTTTGATTTTCCTAATGAGTAATGTTTAGGTTGGACACGTTTCAGGGTTTAAATCTATTTATGCATGTGGAATGACTGGCAGGTGAATAACCGTACAGAAATTCTGTTAAACTTCATGTCATGCCAAGCTCTCTCATGTACGAGCGAAACACCTGCCCGTAATATATTCTCATGCACAGAATATTTCTCTAACTCCTATAATTTTGAGGAAACCCATATTACTGCAGAGGTTCCGACCTATTTTGAGATACTGTTTTGGGAAATTTTTGGTTGTCAAGAAAATCGGGCTTGGAGACTCCGTGCGACGGCAACACTGAGGTCAGTAATGCTCTGAATCTTCTCGAGTAAGGGTGTGCAGTGCTCGTGCAAGGCGTCCTTCACAGAACGTCCGCGGTTCCGTGGTGTGGTTTCATAACCTGTTCCTTGAGGTTTCTTATTCCTCAGCTATGTGAAACATAAGCACTCTCATTATCTATTGTTTTGTTTGCTGGAATTGAGTACATGAAAATTCAAGGAACGTTCTTATTGTTTTATAAATAGGGTATAGCTCGGGCAGCTTTACCACACCTGACATCTATTTCAAACGTGCCCTGTATTCTAACAGTAACAAATGATAATACAGAATTAGTGCAAGAGGTGCGGTAAAGGTACCTCACAACAAATCGATGTGTTACTTAGATATCGTGCTTGATAAAAGTGTGACAGCTCACTCGGTGCAGCAGAGAGCGGCACCGCAGCGCCATGACAAACGCGAGACGGAAGCGAACAATACCCAATGAAGTGTCATCTTCTTTTGCTTCTTTCACTTTTGTTGCGCTGAGAAAGCGCACGGTCCGTGACTGTCGTGTCAGGTAGCGCAAGTTGTGCCCTCACGTCGTGGTGTCGTGAGCTGATGTGCCCACATCTGCGTCACGAGCCGACACCCAGACATCTTTTAGAACATTTTACTTGTGCTGGAGTCATTCTGCGGCAACGATATGAAGATCGTGCGGTTACTTGTTTTTATCGTAAGGTTACTTGTTTTTATCGTAAGGTTACTTGTTTTTATCGTAAGGTTACTTGTTGTTTTCGTGAGGTTACTTGTTTTTATCGTGAGAGCACTTGTTTTTATACGTCGAAGAATAACGACGAATTCAAAAACATTCAGAGAAATGGTTTTTACGTTATGTTCAGGTTCGGAAATTCAGCTAATGTAAAAACATCTAAAAAATTTAGGATGTGCGCTTATTTCGTGGTGCGATTCTCTTTCAATTTAGCCTAACTGGCGCTCTTGGGTATAACCTAAAAAAATTAGGAGACATTTTTTGTCTGTCATCGTCATAATATTTGAAACAATGAGCGTTTCATCAAATTTCTAAATCTGCTCACCAGTGCGACAAAAAATCTTTAGTGAGAGTTTAGTGTTTGAGGTTATATTTATTAGCCTTATTTTTACTTGCTCATTCACGTATGCTTTGCTGGAACCAAAGATTGATCTCGTACGGGTAACTGCCTCACTTGTGTTGCAGCGCGGCTTGTCGGCATCTCACTGTATACCGCTCGATATCTGACGTCCATAGCCACGGAACTGAATTTCATACCATTACATACATGCCTCGAGATTGAATGCATTCAAGATGACGTTGTTCTGCGTGGTCCTGAGTCTTTTTCTACTGTCAAGATGAAAATTTTTCTCCCATTTATGCAGAATTTCATAGGAGATATGTCAGTGCTTTATTCAAGGGCAAAGAGGAATGGTTTAAGTATTTTTATCATATGAGTGTGTTTGGGTGCTGTTGTGTAGATTTTGACCGATTATAATCAGTAGTTTGTCATAGAGACTGGAATATTTCAGAGCTTTGGTGTGTTTGGTCAGGTGAATCAGTATTTTTCATTAGTAATTTGGTTTCTTTTAAAATTGTTATGCTGAAACGTATTTTTGAAATCACTTAAATATTTGAGTCTAATTCTGAGACGGATTCCAAATTTCAAGGTTGATTTTAAAATTTCGAAGCCGATTTCAAAATTTTCAAGCCGCCGATTCATAAATTTCATTACCGGTGCCTAAATCTCAAAATTCAAGTTTAAATTCGAACAGCGAAGAAGTCACCAGTTCTTGACTTCACAGCCAGACTGCGTGTGTAGCACAAGGATAGATACTCAGATCAATCTATTGAAACTATCTTAATTTAAAAAGTTTTATTCAGACCCTTTTGTACTTCCTAGCCCCAATTACCGGACACTCACGGGAGTGCGCAAAAATTGGTGTACGTCTACGTAAGACTTGCGTGACTGACTATGCCTCTATGGTTACATCTTCTGACCATATTGGTGAATCAAAAAACTCATTTTTAAATAATTTTAAGATGCCGTAGCAGTACTGCTAAATGTTGAAATAATTTGGGCTACGCTACACGTACTGTTTTTGCTAGCCAAAGTCAACAAATTAAGCTTCAATCTAAGCTCGAACTCACTGTTTTTACCAAAAATTCCACTTAGCGCAACTATTTGACTTAAACTTACGCCACCAACTGTCCTGCTATGGTGGAGTAAATTGATTTAAAGTCGAGTTCCCCCTCAGGGGGATACAACTATTGTATCTATGGGAATTAGCGCTCCCAGGGGAACCATGTGAGGGCCCGAGCTAAAGGTTAGGTAGGCTTCTTTTTTGTTGTAATATAATAATAGGTTTTTGTTTCGTTACGGACCATCTTTTTTCGGTTCACTGCTGTCCTGTTTTTCAGCACCTACTACTTTCTTCTTCAACTTTTTTCTCGTTTCATGAACTTCTTTCCTAGCTTACTGTTTCTGTGCACTTTGTGCATAGATTCCGCGTTCCCTCAACTTCATACTAAATGGTGCCTTCCTCTTTCCTCCCTTGGAAAATCTTTGTCGTGGTTAAGGGAGGCTAAAACTTTCTTATATAATAATAATAAAAAGTCGAGTTCTGAGTGTTGAAGCTTTTTTTTTACAATTGATATGCGCTGTTTCGTTGGGAGGTGAAAAATTTAGCTATCTTTCAGTATCTGTTTTATGTGTTATTTCTTTAAATAATTTTCGGAAGCTGAATTACTTAGCGCATTCGGGGCTATTTTTTTATATATTATTTTAGCATCCGCGCTCGACCGGCAAGGACCGTCGCTGAACCCGCCCAAGTACATAGGCAATCCTGTGTTAGTTCGATGATAAATTGATTTTTGGTGATTGGAAGCTATTAGTGAAGAATGTTGTTTCTCTGGAATGCATCTAGTGTGCTACATGCAGTTCTATTCACTGCAAGCATTTCATTTGGCAATAAGATGTGCTTAATTTTCCTCTAAATTTGAACAAACTAAGGAAGTTTGTTTTTAAGCACTTTTATCCAATTATTTCTAACCATGGATGCCCTAGTACTTATTGTTCATAGATTTCCCTGATGATATATATACACACCAGAACCTCCTTAGTGAGATATTTTCGAATGCTAACATATTTACTTTATGGAAATTTTTTTGGAAGCAGAGTGTTTCAGTGGTTTATTTCTCGATGTAGGAGAAGTTTATCCTTGCGAGCTGTTCACGTGTCCCGTGGGAAGAGAAGCGTGCGTGCGGCGGGGTCGGTCTCTGATGCTGCGTCTACTCGCCGCTAACTCGAGTGATGAGTGACCGCCCCCGATCTTCGCGAATCTATTGCCTATTTTGCGTCGTAAACAAGATTTTTTAAATTCCTCGTGGCTGAGTTATTGTATTTCGAATTTTTTTATTGAAATGCAGGTAATTTAAATGGCTTTTTATATTTTCGCGTGTTTGAGTAGATTGTCTGACTATTTGATGCGTGTACCACTGTGTCATGTCCTCAAGGTCTTCTCCGTGAGCGCATCCGCGTAGAAAGCGTATAACACGATCTGAAATTCCAATCTACATTTGCAATAAGCTCATGACCCGAAGTATTAATCTATTTCAACTGCCGCACTCTCGCTCGAAGTACGAATTTAGTTGATTATTTCCCTCTCATAATGTTGAACATCTCTATTCAACTTACCATTAACTTACCATGAACCTACTATGAACTTGCTATGAACTTACTATGAACTTGCTATGAACTTGCTATGAACTTACTATGAACTTGCTATGAACTTGCTATGAACTTACCATGAAGTACTTCGATACTGTGATATCCTTTAGTGTTTTATCTACGTCTTATGATGTCTCGATTCGAAATATCACTACTTTTGAGTCTCAACGTCGTTTGAAATAGAAGAATTCAACAATGGTGGCAGTATTGTGTTCTATTTCATACGTTCTAAATATTTTTAGACATTTTATTTATTTTGTGATTACCTAACGAAAGATTTTTTCCATCCTCTTGTGAACTGTTCCTAATTCAAGCCTACGGAATAAGAACGAAAAGCTCAGAAGCCTAAACACCCGCTTCATTGGAATATACTCGTATACTGTATTTTATTCTACCTTTTTCTGGCCATTCCTGGCTTTACTATTTTCTTTGCCTTCTAGCAGCCTCGCCTCTTCTCCGACGGAAAACTCGATGTTTCCTTCATCGCAAGTTCAGTAAATATGACGTCCATCTTCAATCGTAGGGGAAGTCAATGGATTATGTACTCACACTAGATCATTTTGGAAAAAATGGTTTCTCAGATATTTTGATTACATGTATAGTTTCCACATATATGAAAATTTCACTAATATGGATGTGTTTGCTCGCATCTGAACTGTATGAACGCTAGCAACGCCGCTATTGTGAGCAGATCTCTAGCACAGACCCAGGGTTGAACTTCCGTGACAGGTGCGAATTGATTGCGTCCGCTCCCTTCAAAAGACACAAGCGCTCAAAAGCCCCCAAAAATACACCTCCTGAATTGCCTGAGAAGTTCTCCTCCACAACAAAAGCCACGAGGAAACCTATAGGATTCAAAGGAGACACACTCCTCAGGCCAAGTCTGCTGCTGCATTCAAATTTGAAAACATTTTACGTATACGTTTTGAAAGAGCGCCTTCTGGGAGACGAAGCAAACGTTAAAGTATAAGTTCATTTGAGAGTTTCGTGTTGTGGCGAGTGTCCATGAAGTGGGTTCAATAGCGCAATGAAGGCTCTATAGTATACTATACATTTTTAGTTTCATGTTTTGTACTAAAATGTTTTAAATTATAAATAAACGGCAATGTGAGGATTCTATTTGTAGAATAAAGAAGGGTAGCCAAATGATTGATTACTAAGCTGATATTTATCCTGGTCAGTGTACCCCGGAAAATATCAAGGGTGTTACAAAGTAATGTGCTCCCTCTTCTATCGCCCAGCTCTCATGATTTAGTTTTGGTGTGGTTACTGAGGTAGAAGCAAGTCCAGTGAGTCGAATCAAAGACAATAGCATTCAATTTATGAAAATTATATGTCTCGTAAGGAAGCTTGGCAGCACCGGAAACAAAAACAAAATTTCTAAGAGTATAGCGATGCAAAGTTTTTTTTGGAACAACCTGTGTACTGCATCCTAGGAGCTGGGTGCTCAATCAGCAATGCTTGCACGAGTCTGATGTGGGTATGGACGACGTCTTTTTGTTCTAAAATTCTTCAGAAGGAATGTAACGAGTTGGCTGAATACTCTGCAGTTCAAAGTGTTCATTTAACTCCAACTTAATTCCAAAAAGAATTTAGGAGCTACCTCATAAAGTTGACCCTGGATTTAAGTTGAAAAAGATAAAAATTTCAGCGTTTTTTTTTGTGATATGAAGTATCTCATATTTAGCGGAAATTTTGATGCATGTGATATTGCGGTTTGATTCTGTTTGCAATACTCGAGCGTAGCTGTGATGTTGTCGGACCCCGACGCTGGACCGTAGATATAAATCAACATAAGTCAATTCTGGGACCTAGAAGTGATGACCCATCAATTGCTATTCAATTTCAAATCCTTTTAATAATCCCACATTGCAAATCTGTCCCTGGGCACGGAACTGAGGGCAAGCGATGTAGCACTGCCCTATGGCCGCCCCCGCCTCATGTGAGGTCCCGTAGGTAGGTAGGTATTCTTTTTGTTCAAATAGAATAAGTTTCTGTTCTGTTACGGGCTGTTTTTTCACTTGTCTTTTTTCGGCACCTGTTACTTTCTTCACCAACGTTTATTTCGTTTCGAAACTTCTTTCAAGCTTCCTGTTTCTATGGGCATGGCGGAGGAACAAACCTTGTCTATAAGGTTCCCGGTGCCCTTAATTCCATACTAAACGGAGCCTTTCTCTTTTGGCAGAACATAATTAGTGGTTGATAATGTTTGAAATAACTTGTAATCTAAGCATCTGTCATTTGGGTAGACAATTAGGGCTAGCGTAGTAACTGCCTCTGTGTGTTTGGACAGTTTAGGGATGCGTTCTTTCTCTTTCCGATAGCAGGGCAGTTAGGGCTCTCGATCCCGCCCTGAGCCACACGACCATTTCACCGGGGCCGTGAGAGCACCAGACTCCCACGGCAGCGAGAAACGCAGCAGCAGGTGCTGAGGATGTGCCCCACACAGGAAATAAACCCTCGACGTTCCCGTGAGAGTGTCCGTGCACAAGTGGGCTACCGGTCCGGCTCTGTGAGCCGGACTGCAGCAGCGGTCTTGGTCTGGGCAGAGTTTCTTAGGCTCGAAGAGGACGGGGTTCATTGGTAAATGGAGGATGTGAGTCTTGTGGAGCACCCACGCATAATTAGGCTCGATTGGTTTGTGACTGAAGGAACTTGGCTAGTGAGGGGATTAGGCTGCCGCTAAAGGAAGGCTTCGTTTGATGATGTGCGTTATGGTTATAAATTCGATTATGCTGAAGCAAACTACGAAGTTCGGTTGTATTATTGCTTGGTGTGGTTACTGTGAGCAGAGTAGTGCTGATTTGCTCATCACTTAATGAAATGTGCTTCCTCATTTGGGAAAAAATCGTAAGGAACGCTTCGTTATATGGTTATTATTATCGTATGGTTTAAGTCAAAAACAAAGTATTGATTTATCATCAGCAAGTTTTACCCTCCCTTACCACAACAAAGACGTTCAAAGAGAGAAAGGATGAATGCACTATTCAGAATGGAGTAAAAGGAACGCGGAATCTATGCACAAGGTGTTTTCCCGCACATGATGCCGTCCGCATAGAAACAGTAAGTTAAGAAGGAAGCTAATGAAACAAGATAAAAGTTGAAGGATAAAGTGAGAAGTGCTGAAAACAGGACAGCAGTGAAGCGAAGAAAGGAGGTCCTCAACATCACAAAAAACATTTTATTTCAAAAATAAGAAGGCCTACATAACTCTCAGCTCAGGACCACACAAACGAAATGTTAGTTTGGAAAAAAGAGAAAATATGAATTAAATGTCGTGGGCACTTAGTTACTCTATTTTGTACGAAAAAAGGAAGCCTTTCAGAAGGAGGTAATTGTTCTCTCAGGACGGTCTACAAACTTTCCTTTCAAGTGCCTGGAATGGTCTACCGGGCCGAAAATCGAGTGGGAACTTAGGTGCGGCCCCCTGAGCTCTTGACTGGAGCGTCAGTGTCCACTGACTGCGTCCTTCAGTCAACGTAGTGAGTGGATCCTGCTGTGGCACGTCGCCTTATGTGAGCTTAAACTAGTGTCAACATGCGGCCCCCAACTGGTGTCAACATGCGGCCCCCAACTGGTGTCAACATGCGGCCCTCAACTGGTGTCAACATGCGGCCCTCAACTGGTGTCAACATGCGGCCCCCAACTCCATGGTGTCAACATGCGGCCCCCAACTGGTGTCAACATGCGGCCCCCAACTGGTGTCAACATGCGGCCCTCAACTGGTGTCAACATGCGGCCCCCAACTGGTGTCAACATGCGGCCCTCAACTGGTGTCAACATGCGGCCACCAACTGGTGTCAACATGCGGCCCTCAACTGGTGTCAACATGCGGCCCCCAACTGGTGTCAACATGCGGCCTTCAACTGGTGTCAACATGCGGCCCTCAACTGGTGTCAACATGCGGCCCCCAACTGGTGTCAACATGCGGCCCTCAACTGGTGTCAACATGCGGCCCCCAATTGGTGTCAACATGCGGCCCCCAATTGGTGTCAACATGCGGCCCTCAACTGGTGTCAACATGCGGCCCCCAACTGGTGTCAACATGCGGCCCCCAACTGGTGTCAACATGCGGCCCCCAACTGGTGTCAACATGCGGCCCCCAACTGGTGTCAACATGCGGCCCCCAACTGGTGTCAACATGCGGCCCCCAACTGGTGTCAACATGCGGCCCCCAACTCCATGGTGTCCACATGCGGCCCTCAACTGGTGTCAACATGCGGCCCTCAACTGGTGTCAACATGCGGCCCTCAACTGGTGTCAACATGCGGCCCTCAACTGGTGTCAACATGCGGCCCCCAACTGGTGTCAACATGCGGCCCCCAACTGGTGTCAACATGCGGCCCCCAACTGGTGTCAACATGCGGCCCCCAACTGGTGTCAACATGCGGCCCCCAACTGGTGTCAACATGCGGCCCCCAACTGGTGTCAACATGCGGCCCTCAACTGGTGTCAACATGCGGCCCCCAACTGGTGTCAACATGCGGCCCCCAACTGGTGTCAACATGCGGCCCCCAACTGGTGTCAACATGCGGCCCTCAACTGGTGTCAACATGCGGCCCTCAACTGGTGTCAACATGCGGCCCTCAACTGGTGTCAACATGCGGCCCCCAACTGGTGTCAACATGCGGCCCCCAACTGGTGTCAACATGCGGCCCCCAACTGGTGTCAACATGCGGCCCCCAACTGGTGTCAACATGCGGCCCCCAACTGGTGTCAACATGCGGCCCCCAACTGGTGTCAACATGCGGCCCCCAACTGGTGTCAACATGCGGCCCCCAACTGGTGTCAACATGCGGCCCCCAACTGGTGTCAACATGCGGCCCTCAACTGGTGTCAATGTGCGGCCCTCAACTCACTAAAGAAAGCATCGCATTAATTGAATAACCAAAATAAATTTTTCTCCAAGTATGTTGAGGATGGCACAACAGATGCACACAAACCTGAGGAACGTTTCATTCATTAATGAACTGCCGCGTGATCCACCTCCGGACATTGAGTAGGTTTTCATAATGCTGGTTGACAAATTATATTTTCATGAATACTTAATGAAGGAACTTTCCATTGAATATTTGTCGTTTGCAATGTTCGATACTAAAATTGACATCGCTTCTGAGGGTTATTGGGGAACTTATTTAACCTGCTTCAATTGAAGAGTTCACTCGGCGGCAGACAGCGCCGGCTCCTTCAAAGATTGTGTGCCGAGGACTCTTGGTTAAAATTAAAGAGCGTCGGGCAGCGGAATAAATTAGGAAAAATACAATTTTCTATCAAATTGAGAAAAGGGAGCTTTTTTCCTTGCGTTTTTGAGTCCGTGGTATTGTTTACTTCAGCGTGCATGTCGAACTTCACGCTTGGGCACCTGAAAACTCCGTGCATTTGTGTGGTGGTTTTTGTACGTTTCGTGCCGTACTCGGGTGTTCATTATTTCTTCTACCACTTATTCTTCTCCGTGTGTTTTGGCAGCTGTTGCACGTACTTCAATATTCATGTCGTAGTCACTGGATCTCGGTTTTCGTAACATGTTCGCACGATATTTCATGTCGTAGTTGGCAAGAGTCGGCTGTCGTAACATGTTTCTCCTTACTAAATATTGTGGTCTCCAAGTCTCGGTTGTCTCACTTGTTCTTCATACTTCATGTGGTGGTTGCCAAGTGCTGGCCGCCCGCCAGGCTAGCCATACAGTAGCCAGCCTCTTCGCTGCCTCTGTAAGCTGAAGCTCCGGCAGCAGCGAAGCTGTGGTCCGCTCTTCAAAATTATTTCCTAGAAGAAAATCGATAGAATTCTTGGAAGAATTTTGAGGTACTTATATAAGCTTAGAAAATATAAACTGGTTAGAAAAATACCGAAAAAAACATTTAGAATTTTTATCATGATAATAAAATGCACATCTGTAAATGAATGTGCATGGTTTCCGCGTATGGGTGAGCTTGTGTACAAATTTGGGTGCACAGCTATACTTGCCAGAAAATAAGCTTAATTCTTGTGCTCACTTTCAATATTCTTCACATTTGAATTATTTGTCCTTCCAAAAGCGAGTACCATCGTTCTTTTTTCCACCTCAAATGTTTGAGTGCCATTTTTTTGGCTGCTTCAACATTTTACAGCCTTCTCTATCACAAACAACACCTCATTAGACCGGGATTTATTTCGTAAATTCCTTTGCATGACGATGCTGAAATCTCAACTCAGCTGTCGACACTGCCCTTTGAACTGAGGACTCTAATCTCTGTACTTCTGAAACTGTGATGATCTTAATTTCCTTGCCGGCTTCGTTAACACCGTTCACGCCATGTCTTTAATGCAAACGTAGCTCCAACTTAAACACGACGCTTGAAATAAAAACGCAGGGCTAAATTTAAAACTCCTCATTGTGTATTCTGGATGCGATCCGTGATAAATTTCCATTTGACGGGTAATATTTCCCCAAAACTAGGTGCTTCAGTAACGTAACTCACCGCGATATGTGTGGTCTATTTCTAATCAAACGATTAATATGTAAATCTCATATTGATAACATGATATTTGACGTCCCTCTGTTTTGCAACTCCGTTCGAAGTTCAATAAATTATCTACAATAAAGTCATAATACGGGTACGCTTGGCTAATCGCAATTAATTCGTTTTCTTTAAATATCGCGTTTTTTTGTTCCCAGTCTACTGAAGACTTCTTATTCCATTTGCTTTTGTCAGCCTATTCTATTATTAAAACCACCACAACCTATACTGCTGTTGCTATACATAACCATTGTGTTGCCTGGCTTGCAAACTGTCACGCGCACAACTTCAGATGCCTTCGATTTGATTGAAATGGTCCAGCCATCTCCGATTCGAGTGGTTCCATGCATTTATGAATCTCTTTCGCGCCTCTTCATCAGGACGAGCGTTTGACTTTTTCTTCACTCCCTATCACAACACTCTGCGTATTAGTTCAAGCCGTGAAAAAGAAATCTGTATCAACGTAAAAGAATAAGAAGCAGACGAAAGCTGTACTGAATACACAGAAATGCAAACATGGACTTTTAGTAGCACTCATCGGCTGCTGGCTGTTTGGGCAGCAACATCTGTGATGACCTGAACGCCGATGACCGAACTAGTAAAGATCGGTTGAATCGCGCAACTTAAATCCCAAATTCTTATTGACGTGGGAAACCGAGATGGTTTTATGAACGATGCACTCGACACCATCCAAATAGAACGAAGACGTATCCCTGATATGTCAACGTTTGTGATCGAGGACACAATTCCCGACATCTCCCTGTGTCTCTCAAACAGGTTTTCCAGATTTTTTTTTTTCTCCCAGGACGGAAGAATTTGGCCTTCTTTTAAGCACTATGTGCCCATAAAAAACTGTTGAGCATAAAGCCACAACAAGGTATTGCGGTTTTCATGATTTTATTTTGCATGAAAAGGCAAGATTTACGCGTTTTTGCGAGGAAAAAGGGCAAACCGACAACCCTGATTCGAGCTACCGTGCAAGCGCCCGGGGGAGTTCGTATCGAGTTGTTTTCCCATTGCCAGCGCCTTTCCCACCACCAATACGCTTCTTTTTATGGTCCTTAGCATATTTTTTTTGAGTTCCTTGGATCGTTCTCAGGCTTCTGAGCCCTCGTGCATCCGGTGCTGAGAGTCGTAACTTTAATCGTGTGGGCTAATTTTGGCACCTGTTATTTTTGTTGTTAGTCAACGGCTGCTTCACGTTCTGACACGATTGCTTGGCTGCATAGCGCAACTCCTTCAAATGACTGCACGAGTTTGGATGTAAGTGATCTTGTAACCTCGTAAGTTAATGGAACTAGTAATTTTGGCGGGTTTCACTACTGAAATGTTGTGAGGTAACGCGAAGATGGATGAAGAAATTCATTCATCATGATTGATGGCTTAATAAATAATTATATATGAAGTTGTACAACATTTCCTTTCAATTTTTAGTTTTCTAAGTCTCTTAGCCGTGCGTTAGTTGTTTGGAAATCATGAATATGGCTATCTTTGAGGTTCACTAGCCCTAGTACAAAAAAAAATCATTGCAATAGCAGAATATTTAATTTATTCAACTCTCTTAGGATGTATCAATATTTTCAGTTGATTGAAGTGTGGCAATTGCTGGTAGCTGATAGAAATTAGCACGAAACCCTCCAATACAAAATACGTGTGAATGACCATTGGTACCAGTTCCTCAAGTAGCTCCTATAAAGTTTGTTTTTATAGTAATTTTAACAAACAACCTAACGACCCCTCGGCACAATTTAATTTGTTGTGGTGATGAGGTAACTTGTGCTGGCATAGTGTGAGCCCTTCTAAGTGATATTTACTCTCGTGCTGAAGCGATCGCAAACTACTACTACTTGAGCAATAAAAATAAACTATAGAAATAATGCAAAAGTTACAAAAACTTAGTCGCTGAAGTAAGACAAGGTTGGCAGAGTTCCTGACGCACGGCTAACTTCCGTGTCCTATTTCAGTTACCATCTTTTAGTATTTTGGGGCCTTGTTTATGGTCAGAATTGCTGAAATGCTAAACTCAGAGTCGGAGTGTTTGTGTGTGGCTTTTATAAAACTGTGCAATTGCGTACTTGTGTGGCTCTTGGCGCGTTGCGCTGTCGGAAGCGAGTATTCAGCGATTTTACGCCTTCGGGTGCTTAGAGAGAAGTACTGTTGGAGTATTGCATGTGATTATTGTAGGGCTTACGGAGGAGTAATCTATGTACTATAGTAGGAGAGTATTATAGAGGTTACCGAAGAGTATTGTAGGGAAAATCTTGGTAATTTTGGGAATTGACTGATCAGAAATGAGAATACATCTTTAAAGCGCTGACCAATTTTAGTTCGATGAGCATGTGAGAAATGTTCTGAGACAAACGAGAACTGACGCAAACGTTTACATGAGGAAGATGTGGGACGACCGAGAAAGAAAAAACATCGTTCTTTAACTCAAAATTTGTTCAATAATTCGAGCACAAAAGCACCAGATACGATGGCACACATCTACAGGGAATAAATTCCAGCATATTTAAGGTGTAATATTTGAAGCTCGGTCAAAGTTAAGTGACAACATTTTGAGTTCACTATTATGGGAATCCTGAGCTCCGCCATGCATAAATGTATCGAGTGTCAATACGTATCGTGGAATTGGAAATAATCCCGGCAGCCAACGTTTTGATCTGGAGTTTCTAAGGCATAAAAAATGAGCTACAATTTTGGTTAAAAATTATTTTGTAATAATTGATAAATACTTACCCTGCATGTAAAATCTCGAATCTTTGTTTTCGGTAGTACATTTATGATGAGTTATCATAGAATCGTCGTCGGGTTCGTGAATTTCTCATTTTCACGCGCTCGTTTTTTTGCCACACTTTCCAAGGCCACGTGAACCTGCTTCTCTTGAGCTCTCTGGGTGTAAACAATTTATAGTTAGATGCTCAAGTTTGCTTTGTAACATAAGTTGACCTCACAATGCCCATTGTTGTGCAGCTACACAGCATCAGCTCATAATCTGCGCTGTGATTAGCGCCCAATTACAGCATGTCACCTCCAAACACACACACACACACACACACAGCGCTAATTGTCATCCTGTTGTTCTTGTCGCTGGGACGGTGTCTCTCTTTGTGGGACTGGCGATCCTGCCGTGCTTTCTCTCTGGTGCTGGTGCTGCTGGTGTTGGTGTTGGTGCTGCTGCTGGTGTTGGTGCTGCTGCTGGTGTTGGTGCTGCTGGTGTTGGTGCTGCTGCTGGTGCTGCTGCAAATGGTGCTTGTGCTGCTGCAGGAGTTGGTGCTGCTGCAGGTGTAGGTGCTGCAGGCGCGTGTTACACAGTTGTGTGAGGGTGCCGCTGCCGCCACACTCACTGCCCGCTTCAGTGCCTGGAGCAGGCAACAAATTTCTATTGGTCGTATCGACTAAAGATGCCTGAAGCCCCAAACGACTTCACCCGAATTTAGCGAAAGGGAAAGAGTGATCCTTTCGTGCTTTCGTTCGTTGGTGTACTTCATGTGAATTAAAACTTTTTATGCAAATGCAAATCATTGCAGTACAGCATAAAATTTTCCTACCAAATTTTCAGTCGCATAGCCTGCACCGACTCTTTTGGTTGAGATATTTTGAGGCCTATGCAAACGCGTTAAATTTTTTGCTTAAAACTTAGTATATTAAATTGTAGAGTAAACGACTACAGGGTGTCCGAAAAAAGTGTACTCATCTTTTGACTGGCGATCACTCGTGTGTTGATTTTTCATAAGCTATACTATGTTTTCATTTATGATTTTTAATCTTGGTACATTTAATGTTCTTTTCTTTAATTTAATTCATCAGTTTTGTTTCTGCGCCAATGAGCACCTACAACGAAACAAAATAATTAAGTACTGTATAGTCAAGGAGTGAGTACATTTCTTAGGACATCCTGTGTTGCAGCTGGCAAAATTGATGACGTATGAAATCAGCAAGTACCGAAAATGTTTTCTTTTTATGAAATCTTGTGTGTTTTTGCTTGACCTGAATTGGAACTGCTTTTGATGAAAATGTGAGTGAAGTCTCTGCAAGGAAATGAAATTCTTATACTCGCACGAAATTCTCCGCGCTGCTTCAATGCGTACAAACGAACGCTTCAAAGCACATGTAAAATATATATTAAATTTTGTATATTTTTTGTAAGTAACGCACGCACTTTCAACCGGCACTTCACGATATTTTCCCCGCAATTCTGAGGATCACATTCTCGCTCGGCCTGAAAGCTGCGCGGCAATTTCTGGCTTCCTCATGGAAATTTGCGCGAAGAGCCTGCAACGCCGCTACGTTGGACTCCGTTGCGGAACTTCAAGATTATTGCGTCGTAGTAGACGCAAAATTTCCGTGAGAACCTCACGAGGATTGAATTAAAAGCGTCGCATTTAAGTCATAAAGCGTCCACTGTGCCGTTCTGAGAGGCGCGCCTGCGCAGGTTTACGACAGTCACCGGACAGTGGCGGCGGTGGACACTTCCTTAATAAACTCCTCAAATGTCGCCTCTAAAACTATATTAGTCTGACCATCCGTTGTGGTGAGCTGGAGTTTCTGTGCACTTTATGGCCCCGTGCAAACTATTCTTGGTTTTGCTGCGGGCTGCCTGCCTTCAAAGCTGCTCTCTAACTCAATCGCACACTTCGCCAACCGAGGCATTTTATAGCTTTCTGAATTAATGACTCGCTTTATACCAGTGCATAAAGTCAACTACAAGGATGCTTTTTGGAACCATGATCAAATGTGCCAGAAGTTTCACAATTTATCATTTATGAAAATAGGTTTGTTGTTCAATTTTACTCGTTTTGGTATTGAATTAGGATTTGTTTTTCTGCTTTATTAGCTGGGATATAATTTCTGATGCTGTAATTTGATTTACCTCAAAAGCTTCTCTCCGATACCATTTAACTATTTTAACACACCTCGTTTTTTTACGCACTATTGGAAATATTTTCCAGCTTCATTGAAGTGTATTGACAGAAAAGTTTCTTTAATATAATCAAAAGGTCATTAACCAAATACGTTTTTAGTGTGAATCGTCGCCAAAAAGAGAAAGCTGAAGCTCTGCTTCCCAGGAAGCATTAAACGACAGTGTCAGTTGAGTGCACCTTTTTGTCTATTCCAGCTAATTGAAATAATTCCTGTTAGAGAACGATGTCTATTACATACATGGGAAAACTGTGATGTCGGCAGGGAATGCTTAATTGTTAGTATTTAGTTTCGTGCATATTTTCTTCTTATTGCGTTGCAAATTCATTTTCATTTGAATAATCTCCTGCAGTAGATGGGATATCTAGGTGCTCTATGCTAGCTAATTGAATACTTGAAGGATTTTTAGCGTGCGAACTTTAGAGAACAGCTCACTCGTAAATGATCCAAGGATTTTCTAAACAGTTGCGCATAGATGTTTTAATTTACCTAGGATAAAATGGGAGCTGAATGAATTTTGTTAAATACGTTCGAAGCTTAATCAGAAATTTTAATAAAAATGAGTTCGCAATGCTTTTAAATGAAAAAATGTTCGATGATTCAATTCAAAAACTGCAAGTCTTGAATCATCTTGAGAATTAGTATCAGGGCAATAAAGTTAGTTTTTTTCTTATAACCATTGTACTTTGGTGTCACATCAATGGTAAATAACAAGACCTTCGCTCTATTGGTATAGGATAAAGATGCTTTTCTAAAACAATATTACTTGATTAGACATGTAATCTCAGCATAATTGAGTATAGGCGAAATGATTAAACATTAAATATACACGGGGTGCGTAAAAATGCACTCATCCTTTAACTGACGATTATCCATGTTTTTTGTGTTTGTTCCACGTGCATTCAAGTTTTCTTTTATGATCTTCGATTGTCTTTCATCATGGACTTATTTATGTCCATGAAGACTTTCATCGAAACAAAATACATGATAACTGGGATGTCAGAGAGCAAGTACATTTTTTGGGGCACCCTGTATGTTGGAACTTGATCTTCCACGTGAGCTTTTGCTTGCGATTTGGATTTGCGTTTTGACATAGGCGAGTTAACTCGTCTTCATCTAATTTGTCTTTTTCAGGACGCTAAGAATAAACTCATCCAAAACACGATGTATCAAAAACCGGCTAACTTACCCACTGATCAGGGCCCTTCTCAGCTGTCAGTAAATCAAACACTTTACATACTACGGAAAAAATTGTCCTGAAGTCAAACATTTCCTTCCAAAAAAGTGTCCAGGGAAAGGTGTGGCATAACTGCTCGCTGTCCTCAGGTGTGCGTGCTGCACCATTCAAAGCGCTTCATGCGCAATAACTCAAACCTCAAATTTGCCTTAATGTTGCTCAGACAGATACGTTAGTCTCTGAGGGGAGTATTGCGTTCATATACGAGTAAATATTTATTTAAAAGTTTAATTTTTATCTTTTGTTATGTGAGTTCTTATGTACTTAGCTTATAAATATTTACTGTTGTAATTTCTCATGTACTGTTTTTCCAACTAAATGTTTTTCCTGTGCGGATTTTCGAAAAAAATGGACAACAATCGGAATAATTTTACTATATTAACTATTTTCTAGTCAATTTGTTCGTGCCAAACATCAGTCTCTAGAAGAAATTTAACATAGAACCCATTTTTTTACCCTACAGGTTTGCGCTTTTGAGTTGTAAAATAAGTGATCCTTGTATTTAATAAGTTATTGATAAGAAGTGTTAAGTGTTGAGTGAGCCTGTGCCTCGCGCACGCTGCCTGGACGGCCTAAACATCAAGCATGACCTCCCTGGCCGACGAGGCGTACCGGGGCCTCCAGACCCAAAAATCTGGCCAACAAAAAGAACCCGTCGTGGCCTGCCATGATCTCTGGAAGTCCTGTTGGATGCAAGGCGATCCGTACCAGAAATACCAGGCTGTGAGTTCGAGTGGAGTTCCAACATCGTCTTTCTATCCCAGTGACTTCCAGCCCGCTAGCGTCTTTTTAAGAACCTCCAGTACCAAACTCAAACCAAAGGATGTACCGCTTTCTGTTTCCTCTAGTGTATCTTCTGTTCTTCATAGCACTAGTGATGTGCTTGCAACAAACAACAGTATTAGCAAACATTTGCCAAAGACTTCGTTGAGTTTATCTTCTAATAGAATTCCACCTTTAGAGATGCTCAACTCTTCCAGTGCAGACGCACTTGACGCAGCATTCGATCGTTCGTACGAATTTGCGTTGAGGAAAAATGCGTCCTTGGGCATCGGCATGTCTTCAAAGCACTCTTCGACGCCATCTTTAAATAAAGTTATCTCAACGTCTTCATACCAAAGCCCTCTAGTCTATCCGTCTCAATCTCGGCCTTTTCAGAGCAGTGACTTGGATGCGAAACATTCAGGCGACACAAAACGATTAAATTACCTGACGCAGCACATGCTGCTTCCGTCCTCCGGCCAATTTAACGTTGTCAGCGAGCGCAATAACTCCGGCTCCTATAATATGGCACAAAGCCAAGCTAAGATGGTAACTCTAACATCGTCCGCTTCTGAAGTTCCTGACAAAACCTCAACTCCGATGTCCTCTGATTTGTCAAATAAAGTGTGCTCAACCGTGCCTCCACCCGCCCAAGACAAACTTTCCCTGCTCCCTCAACAAACGGGCTCGTACCCAGTGCAGTATGGAACTCTGCCTCACAAAAGCAAATCCAAACCACGGCCTCTGCAATCACGGGCTGGAACTCTGCAGAGGCACAAGTCCTCGGCGGAAATTTATTCGAAGACAAATTTGTCAGTACAGACGTCGTCTCTGAATCGCTTGCTGAGCATCTCTGCTGAGGACATCCGACGGTCTCTGAAGGAAACCAACGGCGTCATTCAGAGGCTCATCGGCAACGCCCGCAAGAAGGCCGCTATCAAGCAACTCGATGTCAAATCGACTGATGAAAAGCAAGTTTTGCCGCCAGTTGAAGGGTATGTATTATGACTTGCTTTTACTTTCGGTCACTTCGTTCGTCGTGGTCTCACATACATTAAAAAATTCTGTTAGGAGTTAGAGGGTATAACTACGAGAAAGTTACATGCGTTTACCTTTTAAATGCGTTTAATACTCACGGGCAAGTATACAATACGGACTAGCGTGTGCCACAAGATTTCAGTGACGCCAATCTTCTTACTTACTATCGAGCATCTTTTCTATGTCAACGACTTTCTTAGATTTATGTTGTTTGTTAGTTGTACTTGCAGTTCCGTGATTGGCTGATAACCATTCAATAAGTTTCAGGTTTCAAATCTTGATGTTGCTGAGTCAGCAAAATCAGCGAAAACCGCATAATGGGTCATAAAAACTCCACCCCATTACGCCCATGCGCGCTTCGTTTGCTCACGAAACCACAACGTGTCGAATTTCTTCGCTATGATTTTCTGGCGCAAAATTTCCTTGTGCGAATGTCGCGCAAAAGATAACTGTGGACGGGCGCACTGAACCTGCGTGCGGTTCATCACAGCAATGCTTCGCTGCACCTGCTCTCGCTGCAAAATTAACTTATCTTCTCGGTTGTTTTCTTAGAAACAGGTTTATTTAATGTTAGAGCGAACAAGCTTATTATAAGTTTTTTTTCTTGAAAAATACTCATCCGATACTTTCTTTGTAACAAGATTTCACACGATAAAGTCACCAATAATTTTTAGTGTCTAACATTCTCTTGGCGAATTAGTTATTCGTGATTACATCGTTTTCTCCAATACATTGAGTTATAATTTTGTTTTATATTATTGAATGCATGTTCGTGTTACTGTTTGCGATCATTTCATTAACAAAATATTTTTGCTGCAGGTAAGTTGGCGTGTGGAGATGCTGTTTGTTTCCTCGTACGTGAGTAAAACTTTGTTTATATTTTGTGGTCACGGAATGTGCCTGTGTGACTTATGTCACTTTGGTGAGTAGCTTGAATTTTTTTATGGATCAAAATTAATTTACATTTGCTTTATCATAACATTTGGTCATTTAGTGACGTCTTTGAAATGTTTTTTTGATTTCTGTAGAATTTACTCACTTGTGGACTATAGAAAATAACTTGGTTTATCGTTTAGCTTGTATTGGTAAGTAAACAAACGTTCGATCAATATTATGATAATGTTATGTTATTTTATGTGCTCCCCATTCCTGAGTTAACCAAAAAATGCGTCATTTATTCTTAATTCCATGACATTCGTGTGCCTGAAGTCTTCCTTTCCCTTCTAAAGTCCAGGCCATGCCACAAACTTGAATTTTTTTGGGGGGAATGTCTAATTTAATCTAACACAACAAACTTTAATCACAACTTTTTTTCCTGTACCAATGAAATTTTAGCATACTTATCTAGGTGGTTGCGAAGTGGATGTTGTTTATAAAGGGTGTACCGAAAACTGAACTCATTCTATGGCAGACGATTACTCATGTATTTTTAGTCGTTACTTCAGGTGCCTGTTAGTCTTCTTTTATGACATATGTCCTAAACATAATTTTTCTTCGATGTAACTCAACAAATTTGTATCTACGTCAATTACCACCTACATTGAAACAAAATACATGAAAACTGGGCAGTCAAAGAGTACATTGTTTAGGACACCTTGTCTTTAATTAAATACTTGCGTATTTGCGGTTCAGTTCTCATATATACGCGACATGCCTTTTTGTTCACTAGAAAACTCCATAGAAGCCATCTTCTTACAGACGAAACCTAACGTCCCGAGTACAGACCGAGCGGCTACCAGCGCTTGACACAAGTCGTTATAAAAATGACCTGCCTAACCAAAATTGTAACGGTTAACCTCGTAATTAAAGTACGTGCCCTAGTCCTGCAGCTGTTGGTCAATTTCACTCAATTACTTGGCTTAATTAGTGGCAAATGAACGCGAGCTGCACATACCAAGTGTTCCCTTTTGGTATTCCTACCTGTGTTGGGCCTACATACAAGTTATACCTACCCCTCCTGGGCGTCTCCATATGTTATTCCTACCCCTGCTGGGCCTTCCTACATCTTATTCCTACCTCTTCGGGAACCACGATCAGGAATTCTGAACTTCGTAGGATTTGTAACGGCTTAACAGACCATTAGATGAAGAAAAGTTTCCTGAAATTTGAGCTTGATTTTTTGTCGATAAATGAAAGTTGGTACTTCTTTCGTCTTTCTCCTTCATTTCTCCTTTCACAGATAGAATGTTCACAGCAATAATTTGAAGCGTTCAGGGCACCAATTTATCACTTGCACTTCTGTACACTATCTATGTCATTGTGCGGTATTCCTTACGGCTTGGTAAATCTCATAGTATCTTGATCAGCGAACCAGTTCCACGTCGTCCTTGAGAGAATTTTCAACGTATATTTTTATTCTTATTATCAGTTCAACAATTTATTCAAATTATCACCGAACTGATAAGTTGATCACATTGAATGTTCCGTTTGTAATAGCTGTCACGAAGATATTTAAATTTTGACAGGTGAAGTTTAGTTTTGATTTAAACTCGATCTACCGGGTAGGGCCTTCACTGCACTTCATCGCAAGATTGCAAAAATACTCGCAATTTACGGGTACGTTTCACAAAACAACTTCTTGAATCAAGCGTAGCACTCAAATAAAAAGCGGAGACAGCGACGGATCGCAAGCATCCCGTGCGTGGCCGCTCAAGTTATCCTGGAACCTAAAAACCTGCGAAAAAAGACCCGTCTGAGTTACCTAATATGAGAACAGGTACGCTGGGCCCAGACAAAGAGCGCTCATGAAAATAATGACGGGTAGAGATTGGAAAAGCTCGTGATGGCCGCCGGCTCCGCGCTGGGCTCCACCCTGACGTTTGCTCTGGAACTTTAGATTCGCTTAGATTAAGGACATTGTGGGCTTAAGCCCCTAATGGATTAAGGACATTGTGGGTTTTCACCCTTAATGGATGAGAGCTTTTAGGCGATCCATCCTGTCCACAGGCGTTACGCAATTGACCTTTTCATCGATTTTAGACAAATGTGCGTACACGCAGAGCCGACTGAGTACGGGAGGACCGAGTCTACTGTGGCGTTGTGTCCGATTATGAATTTTGTAATTGAATTTCTGACTAATTTTTATGGGACTAAAGAAAGAATTTGTGTTTGCATTGGTGCAGGGAGACAAAATTTAAATATAGATAATTGCCCCTCTTGTTCATACATAAGATCAATCGTCTTCCACCCTCATTGATGTGCTTTAGAGTTTTTATGCGTATGGAGCATTCAGCTCGTAATTTGTGCGTGAAAACGCCATATGTTGAATTTAGTTGTTACCCTTAATTGTTCGTCTTTCAGTACATGTGATATCACCCCCTCAGGGTGATGCAGGTATTGTATCTATGGGAATTGGCGCTCCCAGGTGGGACTATGTGAGGGCCTGAGCTAAAGATTAGGTAGGCTTCCTTTTTGTTGTAATAAAATAGGTTTTTGTTTTGTTACGGACCATCTTTTTTCGGTTCACTGCTGTCCTGTTTTTCAGCACCTACTACTTTCTTCTTCAACTTTTTTCTTCTTTCATGAACTTCTTTCCTAGCTTACTGTTTCTGTGCACCTTGTGCATAGATTCCGCGTTCCCTCAACTCCATACTAAATGGTGCCTTCCTCTTTCCTCTCTTGGAACATCTTTGTCGTGGTTAAGGGAGGCTAAAACTTTCTTATATAATAATAATAATAACATGTGATATCACACTTGGCGTCATTTTATTCGAGTTACGCGATGATTTCGTGCTATTTAAGAGAATCTTACAATGTGAATGGTAGTTTTTCATTTTCGTGGATGATTTAAATTCTTCTGATAAACGCTGTGTAACCTTGTGCAATTTCCATTGGTCGTATGTACGTTACATGTTTTCTACACGACAATAAATGCCGCTCTAGAATAGAGAATTAATAAATACATTTTCTAGCTACTTGACGTTGATGGCTACGAGTTCCCACGCTAAGGGTTTGGTAGGACTTTTTTGTTGAAATAGAACTGGATTTTGTTCTGTTACTAGAAACATTTTTGGTTCACTGTTATGTTTTCAGCACCTACTTTATTCTTTTACATTTAACTTGTTTAAAAAACTTTCTTCCTAACTTTCTGCTTGTATACCAAGGGAACCGTATGTAGGAACACACCTTGTACATCGATTTCACGTTCACTTAACTCCATACTACATTGTGGCTTCCTCCTTCCTCTTTTTGTAACACTTTAGTTGTGGTCAAGGAAGCTCAAACTCACATTTAATCGAATATTCCTGTCCCTCTGAGCGCCAGTTCTCTACAACACGTTATCCATCAGGCGCCTCCGAGCGCAGCAAATTTACAGTCCCGTAGCCGTGAATTTAGTTGAACCCAATGCTCATGTTCATCGTGAATCAGTTTCTGCAGGCTTTAGTCGATTATCTGCTTGCCTGCTTTACGAGAGGCTGAGGCGGGCAGTCGGCCCGTGGCGAGTTATGGCCATCCGACGGATGCTCCCATCGTGCCGGGCGCAGCGGACGTGTTCGCTGGAGTGGGTCTGAATGTGTGGGGCACGGTGGGCAGATCTGTGGGCACGGTGGGCAGATCTGTGGGCACGGTGGGCCTGATCTGTGGGGCACGGTGGGCAGATCTGTGGGGCACGGTGGGCAGATCTGTGGGGCACGGTGGGCAGATCTGTGGGGCACGGTGGGCAGATCTGTGGGGCACGGTGGGCAGATCTGTGGGGCACGGTGGGCCTGATCTGTGGGGCACGGTGGGCAGATCTGTGGGGCACGGTGGGTAGATGTGTGGGGCACAGTGTGTAGATCTGTGGGGCACGATGTGTAGATCTGTGGGGCACGATGTGTAGATCTGTGGGGCGCGGTGGGGCAGATCTGTGGGGCACGTTGGGGCAGATCTGTGGGGCACGGTGAGCAGATCTGTGGGGCGCGGTGGGCAGATCTGTGGGGCACGGTGGGCAGATCTGTGGGGCACGGTGGGGCAGATGTGTGGGGCACGGTGGGGCAGATCTGCGGGACACGGCAGGATCTGCTCACAATGCGAAGGTCAGCTGCTTGAGGAAGTGGAGACAAAACGAAATTTTTGCTCAAGGCTGCAACAAAATTCTCCAAACTGAATAAAGGCCATTAATTCTGCAAACCCTGAATCGCTTCCAGCCTCCGTTCGCTTGCAGAATTGAATCGAAGGCTTGTGAGTAAAATTTGAAAAATTCATGCTCTTTAGTAAAGTAAAGTGTTTAGGGTGGATTGAACAAGTTTTATCGTTCAAGAAAAAATTTTTCCACCATCAGAACAAATTCATTTTTATTAAAAAACAATGTTTTTAGGAAGAATCAAACCTAATCATTCTTTGTCGTATTCATTAGACCATGAAAGTAAATAAATGCGTTTCATGGGCTTCAATCAAATTCATTAACGATTCTGAGCAATTTCTGTTGAGTGTGGTTGGATTAAATCCACCAACCATTTCTGGCAAAATTTGCTTCGTTTGGTTCGATTAAACCCACCAGCCGTTCCGGGCAAAATCTGTTCAGTGCGAGTCGATTAAATCCACCAATGGTTTCGGGCAAAATATACTCAGGGTGGTTGAATTAAATCCACCAACCATTTCTTGCAAAATTTGCTTCGTTTGGTTCGATTAAACCCACCAGCCGTTCCGGGCAAAATCTGTTCGGGGCGAGTCGATTAAATCCACCAATGGTTTCGGGCAAAATATGCTCAGGGTGGTTGGATTAAATCCACCAACCATTTCTGGCAAAATTTGCTTCGTTTGGTTCGATTAAACCCACCAGCCGTTCCGGGCAAAATCTGTTCAGTGCGAGTCGATTAAATCCACCAATGGTTTTGGGCAAAATATACTCAGGGTGGTTGGATTAAATCCACCAGTGGTTCCGGACAAAATCTGCTCAGTGTGGTTCGATGAAATCTGCCATCGGCGATGGTATAAAATCCTGCGGCGAGCGTGCGGGTTGCCGCGTGCACGACGCCGCGCCGCGGAGATCGGTAATGTTCACGCCGTGTGTTATCGTGTCTGATGCGTGTCCGGCCCTGCAGGACGCGCTCCAGCGGGCACGAACGATGCTTTATTTTTTCACGAAGGAATTTACGAGATCGCCTGAAGTAGATCAAGTCTGAAGCTGGGATAGAAACAAGTCTTCTTGAATGGGGCGGGTCTGCGATGTGACGTTGGCGTTTGTGTTTTGCTTGGTCTTCATGCTATAAGTTTTGTGCTTCAGTAATGTTCTTGTTCCTATAAATTACGTTTTCGTGTTGTTTAGGCTTCGTTTGGATACTGATTTCGAAGCCCGTGTTTTGGTTCACTCTGTGTGTATCGTCAATATCAAAATGATTGCTCAGTTTCCACCCCACTGTCTGTTGCAGTTGTACGCAGTTTTCGTCTTGCATTTCTCAAGCTGTTGAATGAATCCTGATCATGCAATGAGTACATGGGTTCTTTGTAGTGCTCATCTTTATAAGTTCTTGTAATACGCAAAATATTTTAATCGTAATCGGTATTTGGCAATTCTAGTACCCACATTCATACTAGATTGTAAGTTATTTTAATACGTGTCATTGCCAACATGTGCACTGCAAGAGTTCGGAATTTACTTGATTTGTTTCGAAGCAAACTCGCCTGCTAGATGCGGGCTGTACGTGTGAACAAATGCTCTTATTACAGGAACAGAATTTCTCAGACTCGAAACGTCATTTTTAACCAAATAGCTGCTTCTATTTTCACGTTTGCTAAAGTTTGCTCGAATTGATCCCAGGATTCGATACAAGAGTCGGAATTCTGACATTCCTCTTTTGCTGCGGTCGCTACACCAAGTCTTCGCTGCCTTTGTGAAGTCACGGAGGGCACTAGATATATACCGGCCCTACCTCGTGGTGTGCAGTTTTTAGGTTTTACTACCTTGTTCATGCGCGTTACTCTTCCGATTATTGTTTTTCTGTACGCTGAACGGATTGGCCCTCGTATACGAAATAAGTTCCCCAGGTGCTGTAAGATATGATCTAAATAAGTAGTTTCATTTACGAACTCCAGCTAACTTGATTCTCTTGAGCGGACATTCAACAAAACGCTCTCCTATTTTTGACTAAACAAACAATGTTAGAAAGGTAGAAACATTTTTCTTCCACTACAAAACGTAATCGAGAGAAGAACTTTCGAGAGTAGCTACACTCGTCTTCAGTCCCTCAAAATACATTAAAGAAGCCATGATTACGCTAGTTTCAGTATTCTTATGATCAATTGCCCTTGCCAATTCGATCGTTACTCTGCTTTCGACTTGAAAGCTATATGCTCTAATTTGATTGAGTCCCCCTTAACTGAATGCTTGCTCCTTGGGTTCCATACGCTGCTCGCCTCCACTAGCCGGACTGTCACCGCCATGATAGAATAAACTTTTCTCTCAGCTCGCAGCTGCGATGGCGCTTCGTGCTACTTCAGAAATCACATGAAATTGAGGGATCCTCGGCCGGGCTGGGACAAGGTAATTAAGGTGCCCTGTAATTACGCTCACCTTCAAATTTATTGCTGCTCACCATAATGACGCTTTGTTCGATCTCCATGTTTTAAGGGCTGCTGCACACCGATCCCTCAGCACAAGGAAGTCGCAGTTTCCAGCCATATTCACTTAGTGGACGTGCAAAACCTGGCGTAGACCAACTCATTTTGGCGTGATATACCGTTCAATAAGTTCTCTGAAGACGTTCAGTGTGCTCGCTGAACACGTTGAACATGCTCACTGAACACGTTGAACATGCTCACTGAACACGTTGAACATGCTCACTGAACACGTTGAACATGCTCACTGAAGACGTTCAGTATGCTCACTGAACGCGGTCAACATGCTCACTGAAGACGTTCAGTATGCTCACTGAACGCGTTCAACATGCTCACTGAAGACGTTCAACATGCTCACTGAGACGTTCAACATGCTCACTGAGACGTTCAACATGCTCACTGAAGACGTTCAACATGCTCACTGAGACGTTCAACATGCTCACTGAAGACGTTCAACATGCTCACTGAAGACGTTCAACATGCTCACTGAAGACGTTCAACATGCTCACTGAAGACGTTCAACATGCTCACTGAAGACGTTCAACATGCTCACTGAAGACGTTCAATATGCTCACTGAAGACGTTCAATATGCTCACTGAAGACGTTCAATATGCTCACTGAAGACGTTCAATATGCTCACTGAAGACGTTCAGTATGCTCACTGAACGCGTTCAACATGCTCACTGAAGACATTCAGTATGCTCACTGAAGACATTCAGTATGCTCACTGAAGACATTCAGTATGCTCACTGAAGACATTCAGTATGCTCACTGAAGACATTCAGTATGCTCACTGAACGCGTTCAACATGCTCACTGAACGCGTTCAACATGCTCACTGAAGACGTTCAACATGCTCACTGAAGACGTTCAACATGCTCACTGAAGACGTTCAACATGCTCACTGAAGACGTTCAACATGCGCACTGAAGACGTTCAACATGCTCACTGAAGACGTTCAACATGCTCACTGAAGACGTTCAACATGCTCACTGAAGACGTTCAACATGCTCACTGAAGACGTTCAACATGCTCACTGAAGACGTTCAATATGCTCACTGAAGACGTTCAATATGCTCACTGAAGACGTTCAATATGCTCACTGAAGACGTTCAATATGCTCACTGAAGACGTTCAGTATGCTCACTGAACGCGTTCAACATGCTCACTGAAGACATTCAGTATGCTCACTGAAGACATTCAGTATGCTCACTGAAGACATTCAGTATGCTCACTGAAGACATTCAGTATGCTCACTGAACGCGTTCAACATGCTCACTGAAGACGTTCAACATGCTCACTGAAGACGTTCAACATGCTCACTGAAGACGTTCAACATGCGCACTGAAGACGTTCAACATGCTCACTGAAGACGTTCAACATGCTCACTGAGACGTTCAACATGCTCACTGTAGACGTTCAGTATCTTCACTAAAGACATTCAATATTTTGTCGATGAATGAGACTCAAATAGCGATTTGGCAAATGTGAGGTCACAAATTACGCATACGTTCCATGTGCGCGTAAAGGCATATGTAACTTTGTTCTGCACGAGCAGCTACACGGGGCGTCTCGGAACAAATTACTGAGCACAGTGTCGCCGCTTCCTTTAACTTCAACATATACTTCATAATGTGCCGAGCAAACATGGACTTACTCACCGTGGTGTGACATGTTGGGAGCTGTTTTTGTCTCTGTGTGTTTGAAACTCGCGCAAAACATTTGAATGACAGCCTGTTAAGAAGGTATTGGACTGAACTATACATTTAACAAGCCTACTTTTCTAAAAACTTACATTTAGAATTGAATTTTCATAAAGTTTTTCTTTGAATTTTGATTATAATCTCAAATCTATTGTTTGTTCATGTTGTGGTGTCAAAATTTAAATCGTATTTTTCGATTCACTCTCTTTGTTCATGCTTCACTTTATGAGCCAGGTATACATTGTGAGGCTGGTGTACAGGTAATAATGTTCAATTTAGCTATTGTTTTCAATGATAGAAAATATTTTGTTCAGTGATTCCGTAATTGGTTCGCAAAAATTTTCGTTTTAGTGAAGAAGCATTTTTGATCTAGAAATATGAAACCGATAGATACTTCTCCAGCAATAAACAATATTTCAAATTCTACTCATCTTAATAACCTATGTATCTGACGCGTTATGCTTTATTTTACTCTGAAATAAACCTGATTTTATTAAACCATTGCACACCTGATACTCCTCAGGGGGATACAACTATTGTATCTATGGGAATTTGCGCTACCAGGGGAAAAATGTGAGGGCCCGAGCTGAGAGTTAGGTAGGCCCTATTTTTATTGAAATGGAATGTTTTTGTTACGTCAAGGACCACCTTTTTTCGGTTCACTGCGATCCTGTTTTACGACTTTCTTCTTCGAATTTGATCTTGTTTCATAATTTTTTTCTTTTCAACTTACTGTTTCTATACCCCTCAGGGGGATACAATTATTGTATCTATGGGAACTAGCGCTCCCAGGGGGACAATGTGAGGGCCCGAGCTAAAGGTTAGGTAGGCTTTCTTTTGTTAAAATAGAATAGGTTTTGTTGTGTTACGGACCATCTTTTTTTCGGTTCACTGCTGTCCTGTTTTTCACCGCCTACCACTTTCTTCTTCAACTTTTTCTTGTTTCATGAACTTCTTTCTTAGCTTTCTGTTTCTGTGCCCTTTCTGCATAGATTCCACGTTCCCTCAACTCCATACTAAATGGTGCCTTCTTCCTTCCTCTCTTTACATCTCATTGTTGAGGATAGGGAGGCTTAAACTAACTAATAAACTAATAAACTTACTGTTTCTATGTCCTTTCTGCATAGATTCCGCGTAACCCTTAACTCCATACTAAATGGTGCCTTCCTCCTTCCTCTTTGCATCGCCTCTGTGGCGGGTAGGGAGGCTTAAATTAACTAATAATCCAATCTAATGTAATTATCTGATACATAATTTATATTTGATTATGATATGAATTTGTATCTATGATTGAATTAATCCAACGAACCCATCAAAGCTTCAGTCCTGTGACTGTAAAAGACGAGCAGCGTAAAAATTGGAATTACTGACGCTTATTCATGTATTTCCTAACATACACTATTGAGCCATTTCAGCGAAATTCAGCACGTTGTATTTCTCATTAAATCTATCTCCCTGACGGCTCTAACAAGGTGACCGGGAGCTTATTTTGCAATTGAATTCCTCGTTCGAGAGACGAGATATTCTAGAGCACAGACTCTGAACCAGGAGATGCGGTTCCCTACAGTCGCCTGGTTCATACCACCTTCCCAGGAGGTCACCATTCTCTCCCACCATCATCGTCGACGTCATTTCCTCCCTTCTCACCATCATCATTTGAACTCGGGTGCGCGGCTCTGCGAATTTTAGTGCACGAGTTAGGCATTATTGCACTGCGGGCTTCGAAATGTTGAAACGAAATTGTTGTACACACTTACAAGTGTATTAATGGGGGCGAGGCGTATTGATTGCCTGCGTTGTAATGTCAGAGGTATCACCAGATCATTGACTGCATGTATTGTTTTACGCTTGATTTCAGCCAAATAATGTATGGCATTTGGCACATAGGTGAAGAAATGCGCTAGACATCGTCACAGTAACCCTCGACATTTGCAGTTTTGAAGCCATAATATTCGAGAGGCATTAAGTTATACACGCTGTAACCGAACGTCGTGACGGGAGATGCCACGCTGGTGTCACGTTCTGTAATTCTGCCCGTCCGGCAGCTCACAAGGCGACTACGCATGCACTAATGCTTGCACTCAAGAATCAATGTTAGGCTCTGGGCATGTCCGTTTCACGCGTAGCATTTTTCAGAGAATGAATTTCCTTCAGCTTGTTAGAACCCAAGGAATCGTTCTTTCGATCAGATATTGAAATTCTGCGTGGTGCCGCAGAAAACGATATTTTTTCTATGCAGAAATAAGAACAGGTATGAAATTCGAAATACTGCGCCATACTCTTTTGCATGATATTGATCCTCAAAAGCAAAAAACTTTGAGTAGGGATATTTTTGGTAATTTTCAATGAAATTCCAAGTGAATGCATATTTTCTCTCGTCTTCATGCTATTTCAACCACGATCATAGGTTGACATTTCTCCTCACAAATTAGTTCTGGGAATATTTTCGTAGATCTTATATCACTTTTAATGCATTCGTATTAAGTTTATCTTTCGACTCCTCGCGTAAAAGACGCCGTGCAGAGGATCGATTCGTAATTATATTTGTTCGTTTAGGGCCCTCGCAGGTACACGAGTGGCGGGCAAGAAAGAGACTGGCTTTTGAAAGGCAGTCATTGTGCTCTCAAGGAGCTGGCGTTTCTAAAGATGAAAGCTCTGTAGGTGAACTGAAGAAGACGCGATATAGAGAATACGTTGAAAGAAACTTCCTTTGAAGGGTGCATCCCTTCTCCTTGATACTCGTGCGTTAATGTAGGTTTTGAGTTGATGTGAGATCTTGAAATTCGTTGGGAAGAATTCGCAAATTGTTCCCTTGAAAGAAGCTCTGGACAGCCGCTCATCCTTTTGCTTCAAGTTCATTTTGTCCACGTTAAATAACAGAATACGTAATTCTTCAATACCCAGCCACATTAAAGAGAACTCCTCTGTTGGTTGAAGAAAATGTAAATCCTTAAAATGCGCCTTCGACTGAGAAGTGATGAGGAAAATGTAATTTTATTCGCATTTATTAGTCTCTTCATGAAGTGTGCTCAGGAATTTGAGCTGCTAAGGATGCAAAGCAGCCAGTTTTCTTACTCACGTGTTGTTCTTGTGACGAAATTTATTAGCAAGCATTTTTTTAGGAACTGCCGCAAGGTAGATCCGTTTTTATTCTAATGAGCAATTTGGCTGAGGAACTGTTGCGATGTGCATTTTTTCACTCATCGAAACTATTCGAGTGGGGAGCTACTGCGGAATATTACCTTGTTAAGTTTCATGAACTACGGTATTTGATTTAGGGACTGCCTCAGCACACATGTACCAAGTGGTGTGTTGTTTTCCATGTAATTCAATTAATTCTTTCTGACCAGGAGAAACACAACAATGAAGTAAAAATAGCGTCTGATAACGCATGTCAGCCATTCTTTATTTGCATTAAAACTTAGCCATGCATGAACGTCGCTGGTTTTCATACCTCGAATACTTTTTTATTCATTTTTTGGGGTCATTTTTTTATTGGCAGACGCAGCAATTTGCCTTGACAATTTCAGTTTAATGGTTATGTTTAATAGTTTGAACTATAAAGACGGCGGCATTAGACTTGCTGATCTGGACAGTGCATGTCGAAAATAATTTCACTATGCTTTTCGTTTGTCTAACAATAGAAAAAAACGATAGTCAATGTGGTCAGAATATTTCATGGCTCCTTTAAGCACATTTTTTTATCTCACCAGTTTTATACATGCGTCGATGTTTAATCCATTACTTCAATAAGAAAATATTCCTAACTCGTCCCGTCATACACTGACAGTAATACGAAAACCAAGCAAACCCGCCTGCTTGTCGTGCTTGCATTGATCACCGTAGTGCTCTGAATCGTCACTTCTTCGGTTCTCGTCCGCGTTATAAGTGTTAGCTTCGGTCCGTTGGAGACTTTGAGGCTGCGATATCGGTCGAGCCTGTTCTCTTTCATGTCTTCCTTTACCTGCCGCCGTCGTGTCGTATATTGCCTCCTATACCTGTTGCCATCAGCTCGAATATTGCCTCCTCTACCTGTTGTCATCGTTTCGAATATTGCCTCACTCATGTACCGGCTGCTACCGTCTCGAATATTGCCTCACTACTCCACCTGTTGCCACCGTCTCGAATATTACTTCACTCCTCGACTTGTTGCCATCGTCTCGAATTCTGCGTTGCTCTTCAAACTGTTGTCATTGTGTGCCTGATTTTTTTGTCAGTATGTTTCGTTGCCCGTTTCCATTTGAATAATTCTTGCTCAACTATCTTGTCAAAGACTTCACTCTTTTTCTCGAAAGTCATTCAATTTTACAGCTTTGTAGAGTGAACACCCGATTGTTTTTTAAAAATAGTCACAGTGATTGCGATTTCGTGGTTTATTTGGATGCGTCTCGTTAATTTCACTCGAGTTGCAAACATCTTCGATTATTACAGTAAGTTGGTTGTAAGGTTTTATCAGTTCACCTAATAAATTCAATTTTACGCTTTCGCGCATTCTGTCAGTAAAAGAGCTAATGTTTTGATTTATTTTGAGAAACTCGGAAAAGAAACACCCTCCGATGCCTCTCGGAGATTAAGCTTCGTTTCTGTAGGATTTCAGAGCTCCTATGCACAGATGTTCTCTGTCCCTTGATCACTCGAGCTCTTCAGAGGAAAATCTTAATTTAGCTACCGTTCACAGAATCTGGGACTTGTTGCAGAAAATTACTGAGAGTTTCGGTCTTCACTTACATTTTTTAGTTCTCTTTCACAGGGGAGGCCGGTGTCCCCAGCAACCGACCTCTTCACTGCCGTGGTTGTGATGCTCTTCATTTTCATTTCGATTTGCGAACTGTTTCTCATGAAACTTCCTTCCTGCACACGTAGCGATTAGTGCTTGCTCTCTTTCATGCAGTGATTTGTTATCATAGCGACGAGAGTTAATGATTCCCAATAATTGATGTGCATAAAATGCTTTTTAAATAATGATTAATAAATTTCTTCAACGCTTCATTTATTTTGCAAAATTTAAACTCTTCAGTGGACATATTCTCAATTATTGTTAGCGTCAGTTGATTGAAGTCTTTTTGCCGTATTCTGATTTTACTTCTGAACAATTGTGTCCTTAGTTGAGCTTGTGATGACCCAAGTCAGCTTAGCGATGCTCTCGGTTTACTTGAAATTACTATTCCGACCGGACTTGCTTGGGAATTTATCAGGGTTTTGCTTCCCTAAAGGACGCAGGAATAATGTAACTACAGGAATAAGCACTCCCAGGAGAAAAGGGGAAGTTTTAAATTAAGATTTAAAATAACCCTTCTTTTTATTGGTATAAAAATGTTGGTTCCGTTAAGCACTATATTTTTGTCGGTTCACAGCTATTCTATTTCCAGCGCCTGTTACTTTCTTCTTCAACTACCTTGTTTCATATACTTCTTTAAATTTTGCTGTTTTACAGCAGGGTGTGGGGCCACACTTTGTACATAAATTTCCTGTTCCCGTAATTTCATAATAAACGAAGCTTTCCTCCTTACTCGTCAGAGATCACCCTTGTTGTAGTTATGGAGGTTTCAGCTAACTTATATCAGACAAATCTGTACTTGAAAATTCGGTTATGGAGGCTGAATGTTTCCACAGATGTAAAGAAGATGTAACAAGCCTCTTGAGAACAAGAAATTCTAAAGCTCGGTCAGAATAATAGTGCATTGTTTGCTGTGCTTCCTGATCTGCATTACGTGTGTCACCCATCCGCCGTAGATGTGATAGACAAACCTCTGTTTGCCTCACAAACTCATTGTTCACGTTCGGAACACGAGGACAGGGCATTATGTGCCGGTGCGAGTCGAGAACTGAAGCTTGTCCCGAGCGCCAGCATTCTGTCTTCTCATCACCTGAGACGTATTGTCCTCCGTAACTGCCAATCATCTCTCCTCCTCCTCTCACTTCCGGAAAATTGTGGGAAGCGGCGTGACAGGGACTGTCAAAACAGTGGTGACGTTTCGTATTAGACGTGTTCGTGTTCATGAAGACAACACAGCCACGACTCTGTTACCGAAACGCTCTGTTCGTTGTGTTTGTGGGTTGGTTAGTGATATCTTGTGTACTCAACTGTCGTACGGTGAGGTACTTTGTCTTGCTTGAAAATTAATGTTGACGATACCAGTAACTTATGTTTGCGATTACTGTACTATTCATGTAATCAATATTTGGGATTGGTTATATATTCCACTAATTAGTATTTGAAAATATGTAATATTCAAGTAATTATTATTTGAAATTACTGATGAACAGGGTGGTTGGCAAAAATGTTCACATTTTAAAATTGCTATAAACTTTTCACAGACAGAATAGGGAAATAAAACTGGTATTTTGGATTGAAATATAGTTTAATTTTCATTTTTTATTTTACTTTGCAGGACCTACGATTCAAAATGCCAGCCACGAGCTGCGATGCATTTCAACATTTTCCGCTGTGCTTTCAGAGAACCCATTCAAACCTAACTTTCAGAGCCTATTCCTCCGAGTCCCAACGATGGATCCAATTTTCGTCATATTTTCGATGATGAACTTGCGTTGTTGGTGTCTGTTGTGCCATGTTTGCTGATTACATTAATTTTCTCTCCGGCACTCGTGATGCTTATGCTTATTTGGAGGGTATACCAGATGCGTAAGTAAACATTGAATTCTGTCCTTTCGGATGTTCTATGTTATAGTCTCCCACTTTATTTGCTTAAAAAATTATTGGAATTTTATAAGGTAAACATTTTTAGCAATCACTCTGTACATCTCATTTAAACACTGGAACTGTACCAGGAGATCTCAATGGAGATATTCTTTACATTTGACGGCATCAATACGTATTCTGTAATTTGCTCGCCTATTTTTGATAATTTCTCTAGACATTAGCTCGATCTCCTCAAACGACGACGCCTTTCATGTCTAAGTTACAATTACTTCACATCAATTTCCCTTGTTATCTTCAATTTGTTGCTTTTGAGGATGCGTTCATGCATAAAGCTTTATGAATGTCATGAATGTGTAATATTTCTAAAGGTTGGCTGCTCGATCGTGCGCCTCGACCAAGCTCCTCTTCGAGTTCCGGTTTACGCTTTTTTGTCCCTTTATTTTGCCGCTGAGGTTGTTGAGAAAATTGCAAGGATATTTGTGAATATTTGTTTGCAAAGGCTAATTTCGAAAAATTTCTTTAAGCTCTTGTTTGTAGTCGTCTTTCATTAACTCAAAAGTCAACTAACCGCGAAGCGCAATTTGCAAACTTCCTTAATTAAAATGCACATAGCCATTTGTGATGGTTTTTGAAATGAGAACTGAGAGGCTATTTTAGAAGCGAGGCTTATAAGCATGAAAATTGACCGCTTTTTGAATATTGAATAACATTCACAATGATAAGCCGTGAAAATTGTTCAAGATTCATTCTATTAGATTTAAGTGGATTGGAATACTTAGCATTGAGGGTTTAAATTCCCCGTGATTGAAGTGAGTTTTACCATTTATATAAACTAAAACTTCCTATCTTTGCCATGAAGACAAGCCTAGCTCTGTAAGTTCATCCTATTTCAACATTAATTGCTGAAATCGTTTTTTATCAAGAAAATTTGTTATATTATGTTGTTCCTTCCAATTAAAGAATAACCAATCATACGCTCTCGAGTGCTTGCGTCCCTTCTTCTAATGATCTAAGATAAATATTCTAATTAAGTCACGACAGCCATTACTATGCTGTGGTCTATAAATATTCACGAACACGGATAATTATGGAATATTTCCATGAAATGTTTTGAATGTTATACACGGAAGAAATGTGATTCACGTTGAGGAGTCAGATATTTGGTGTTTAATTTAAAAAGCCCAGCGTTGAAATTTATGAATAAGAAAAATCGAGGATTCATGCTTTCAGTTGATTTGAGACGCTACTATTGGCGCAACTTGAAACGGTTTGGATCTTAAAGTTGAAAAATTCATCTTCGTCATGCCTGAATTTCATAACTATGGACTTGCCTCCAGGGTTTGACGAAGCGTTCTGAGGTGTGTTTTGGTGACAGCGTGTGTGGCAGCGGCCACACGATGAACATTATGAGCTACGCTATCGCCGCATGTCGACTTACTGATAAGCTCATGTCGCTCGTTAGTGCCTCAGTAGCGCTATGAAAACGGGACAGGTGCTCGGCACGCGACACTTTGGGTCTGGTTATCACAATCTTGGGCCCTTGATGTTCAATTTGAACCATTCTTGAACTCGCCTGGGTTAGCTCGCATGTTTACGTGGGTGGCTGTTCTCGAGATGGAATGGAATCCTGCAAATTTTTGTACTTTCTCCACAGCAGGGCTTGAGCGATCGTTCGGTATTGAAAGCTTCAAAGAATGCCTCGCCGGGGACGGAGCAAAATTGACCAACTCGAGAGCCAGCTTAGCGCTGTCAACCTACGCTTCTCAAGCCGTGCTCAGTAGCCGTAATCGTAGCGTGGCAGGCGATTTAGCCGTCGTTGGTAACGTTATGGAGCTGTGCTACAGTGGCACCCTGCTGGCACTCTTTTATTGTCGCTAATTCTGCTCACGCACGCCTTCTCCAACGCGTCACTTGTTTGCTCGGCGAATGATGTCGATACAAAGCAGCGGGCCATGGATGTCGAAAGTTAAATGATGGCTGGTTGAATTACGCCAGGGTGTTTTAGTTACCGAATGGAACTCTGTGGCTTTTATCGCGTATAAATCTGATTTTGGGAAAAAATTATTAAAAATTAGTGTTTAAGTATTTGTCATTGGAAGGCATTTACATATTAGTCGTTAACTACTTCCTCGACGGGAAAATGGGAGGTTCCAGGCTGTGGGTTAGGTGGGCCTTTTTTTTGTTGGAATTAAATGTTTTAGTCTTGTTAAGGACCATCTTTTTTGGATCACTGCTCTATCCAGTTTTTTAGATCTCATCTCTTCAACTTCTATCTTCTTTCCTAACCTTCTTTGTCCGCTTAGGTTTCTTAGCGCACGGGATCCAGTACAAGAACACACCTTGTGCATATATTTCCCGTTCCTTGAACTCTGAACTTGATGGTGCTTTCAACTTTATTGTAGTAACGGAGGGTGACAATATCGTACCAATTAACCATTTCTTCGGTGACCTTCTTGCGAGGGAAACGTTTAATTTTCAGACGAGATATGCCATTTTAGTTCTTTATTATATACATTCAGCGTGTCTGCATACAATTACTGCCTTTTTCGAGCAAACAAATTTTTTACATGCATATCGATATGTTATTAATCCTATACATGACTACGAGAGAACAAAGTTCTTCGACCGTTCAGAGACTGATAACGCTGGTCCAGGAGCCGCAACTGATAAGTCTTTGCAGAAGTAGAAGACAATTTTAACGACTCTTGCGATTAATTCCGAGATGCTAATATCGTTTTTGATGACGTCTTGAGTTATAAATTTTTGAGTGCAATTTATAAACCCGTTTTTTTATTCAAATAACAATTTCATTCTTTCGGTTTATTGATGGAAGAGTCTAGTTCATATTTTTGATTCCCTTGATTTCTGTGGATGTAAAAATAGACATCGATAGTGATTTCATGTGCATAATTCAAAGTACAAAGAAATAATCACGGTTAGAGACATTTTCATTCTAGCGCTAATGCACTCGCGTCACATTATGTGAGTGCATGAATGTCGATCTTCAGGCGCTAGCGTTTTAACTCCATAAATCTCTAAGTACATGTGTTAGAGTCCCTCGCTAAATTTCCTTAGCTCGCTCCTAAAATATACGGCATTTGCTGACATAAAATCTCCAGAACATTAAGCCGGAGCGTGTTGAGCTCCGACATTCCATAACAAGTACGAGGCGCATCGGTTTCCGATGAAACAGAGCCCTTTCCCCTCGAGCGGGGGGAGGCAAAGGCGAAAAATTGGGTTCGGGACTTCGTTCCAGAGACTCATTGCTATGCTAAGCTTTCCAGCTGCTGTAAAGAGAGTTTGGTCACATTGTGCTGTGATTATTTGAGCTGCTGTTCACTGAGTCTCATCTGCGGGAATTAAAGTTCCTAAAGAGAAATGTGAGGTCCCGAGAAGAAGGTTAGACAGGCCTTCTTAATTTTGATTGATCAGTATGAATGTATTACTTCTTTTACGACTTATATTTTGTTCCCGAGACATTAACTTATTTATCTCGTTATATCTCAACTTATTTTATCTTGCTGCTTCTATGCGGAGGGTGTGGACGTATTGAGTATTTAGCTTCCCCGTTTTATTATTTCCATACTAAATGTTTCATTATTTCCTTTTTTGGAACACCTTTGTGGCGGTAAGAGAGGCTTAAACTAACTTATAATCATTTCTACTTTAATCAACTTGACCTTGGCCGGCAAAATTGAAGTTTTCGTTTTTATCACCGGGAGGAGCTATTCTTTACTTCGATTTTCCAGGAAATTCTTAATTTTTTAGTGTTAGAAACTACATTTGATTTTGATCTACTTTCAAGTTCGTATTACATAAAGGTCAAGAATACATTTCTTAATTCTCACCTACATCGACATCTAGGTATAATCGAGTATATTGAAGTTTGTTCAGTATTTTTGGATCAGCACTTTTGTCTTGAATGTAATTTGTTGAAACGACGAAAAGTTGATGAAACGCAATACAAAACAGCAGAGCACAATGCTTACGTACACGCATCGCGTTCGTTAACTGTGAGCTTTATGTCAGGCTGGTGGTTACTTTTGTAACCTGCTCAAAGGGAAACATCCGCTTATTGATGCGTTTTCTCCATTTAACCGTGGAAATTTTTATATTTACTCTGAAGAAACAGGTGCTGAAATCGTTTCATATTCCGTATTAACCTAACCTTGGTTTTGCAATTTCACCAAAGCCACTCGACTCCGGTAAAACTGCGATACAAAGTTTTCGAGTACGTGCTAGACTCAAGAACCAGCCGCAGAAGGTGTAAGTTTCCTCTTAAATTTTCCAATTAGTTGATGACTTCATTCAATTTTGAACAGAGCATTGCAAACTCTATATCTAATAACTTGAATCTCGAATGCTCTGCAACACACTGTCATTGCGAGTCAAAGCAGGCTCGTGGGCATTTATGTCCGAAGAAAACTATTTCCCTGCGAAATTGTACGACGAAAATCTGTTTCATGTCAAAGCCGTGGCGGTTCACATGCAGAACCTCTAAGTCAACATGAAGCGGCTTAGGGAGACCGCCTGTTCGTTTCAACCTAAAAGCCAATTTGCTCGGTAGGATTAAGGTCGTTGCGGTCAAGAGAGCTTCAAGAATTTTCAAAGGTTGTGGGTATTTTCAGGGATTGTGGATATTTTTAGGATTGTGGATATTTTTAGGATTGTGGGTATTTCAAGAGATTGTAGGTATTTGAAGAGATTATATGTATTTCAAGAGATTATGGGTATTTCCAAAAATTCTTGGTATTTGCTGGTATTGTAGGTATTTCTAAAAATTGTGGTTATTTCCAGAACTTTGTGTGCATTTCCAGATGTTGGGGGTATTTCCACGAATTGTGGGTATTTTTGGCGAATCATTGCGGTCTGTTTTTGACGCTACAATGCTCGTGGTGATCCTAACTGATCTAGAATTCGATGTTTACATCGTTGAATGAAAACCTCGGGTAAAAATAAGCAGCTTATCGTTTACGATGCTTCTTAGTAAATTCTGATTATTCTAAAGGTGGAGTTCATAACTTTATGCAATACTTCCGCCTAATTTACTTCATAATGATTTCATGGAACTAAAGTCCCTTGATTTTACGTCAATGAAGATTGTTTCGGTTTTCATAGTTCCCGGGCGTTATTAAGCACGAACGCTAATTCAGTCGTTTGTCATGTTTTCAAGTTCTGATCTTTTTTTCATCCCCGAACTGAAACCTACAGCGGAGAAAAAATACGTTCACATGTTAAAATTTCTTCAAAATCGTGTTTTAATCACACGCACAGCGACCAATACTCGCATAATGGTCCGTTTGATCTGGAAAAGTCTCATGCCTTGCAGATTTTATTCCTTTCGGGACGCGTTGTCCTGTAGCGGCTGAAATTTTCCTTCGTTTGCTCTCCTGCTGGATGGTCGCGTCAATTATTCCCGAGCTCTTTTGTTGACGTCGGCGCCTGCGGATGTGCTGATTGCCGCTTTTGTCTTCGCAAAAATGAAGCCCTCGTGGGAAAAATGGCTATCTATTGGAAAATCGCCAAGCTTTGCCGCTCGTGTCGAATTATTCTAAGATTTTTGCTCCAGATTTTCGTGATTCTGGATTCTTTCCTTGTTGAAAATTTCAATAAGTAGTTTTCGCTTTCAAATGTCCAGTGATATTTACATTTTTATAATTTATTTTGAGGCTTTGTTTTTTAATTTGAATCGCTTTTCTACTTCAATAAACTACGTTATAACTGTGGCTCTTAGTAGGGAATTTACCCAGTAAATACAAGTGAGTCTGGGGTCGAGTAATAATTATAATTGACTAGAATCAAAGCAGCAAGGAAAACAACGTGACGCGACTACAATTGGACATAAACACACACTTTGATTAGATTCTTCACTGCATCGAAATTCATCAGCTAATTTCCATCAAACATCAAGTGATTATTTTTTCCCTTACTCTCTATCGTGTCTTTGAAGGCATGAACAAGCTCACCGCATCGACGTAGTGTGTTCCTAACAGAGCCCTGCTCAGATGGACCCACCTGAGAGAACCATCCCACTTCTCAGTTGTTGATGTAGTTTAAGATTTCGTTTACCCTGAGCATGAAATTACGATTGGAATCTGGAGATGGACACTTTCAAGTTACATTTGGAATTACTGTTTTCAAGTGTGATACATAGATTGAGAAGTTTTCTGGCCTCGGTGAAGTGTTTCATCCGCTATGACGTTTCTCTCTCCTCATGAGGGTATAACTATTTTGTCTACGGGAATTAGCGCTACCAAGGAGAAAGTGTCGGGTCTCGAAGTGAAGATTCGGTAGACCCTTCCGTTGTCGAAATAAAACAGGGACCATGTTCTTTCAAAATCCATTTTTTTCACTTGACTGCTGTTTTATTCAGCACTTATAACTTTCTTCTTCAAATTTGATTTTGCCTCATGAACTTCATTTCAAACTTACTGTTTCCATGCTCAATCACCCGATGTGGAAACGCATTGTGCGGGATTCTTGGTTTTCTACGGTTCATACTAAATGGTCTCGTCTTTTCGCTTTCTTGAGATCGTCTTAGGTGTGGCCTAGGAGTTTCAACGTAACTAATATAATGATAATAATGCTTGCCTATATTTTTTCAAATTAGTATTAATATCCTGTGAATAGGATGGGTCTTACATTTGAGTTCTGGTGTATTTTACCTTCAACCCATCTTAATTTTTTTCCACAAGATGCAATCATTGTATCACTTCGTGCCCTGGATACATTTTCTGTATTCAATGGAAATAAGACGCGGCCACAATCGCACAAAAAGATCGCTTCTATTCTCGTCTTGGTAGGTCTGGTGAGTATTTGCTTTTTCTTAGAACAGCGAGATAATTTTCACTGAGTGATTCTTATTTAGTTGTTTTTTTAATTTCAGTAGTTGCATCTAGTTGTTATTTATGTCTTGCACTTAAATGTTTCAGTATACTTATGTTTGAGTGTATTTCGACATTAAGACGTGTACGTTAGATGTAAAAAGGATGTTCCGTTAACGAAATCAGTGTGCAATGCACCAAACATTAACACGTTGACTGCCATCGGTTGAACTTTAATACGCTCACCCACTTTAGTGAACGGTTGGTTTGGTTACGTTGTAAGTAGCATAAAAGGGAAATCAACTTTGATGCTCGAATACATTATTATCCTTCCTAAGAAATATGATAGATACAATTGCACGGTACGTTTCGTATAGTACGATAACAGTTATATCTTCAAGAGGTCGCGAAACAGGTGAAATGTCATTCATTTATACTGGTACGTGAATGAATGAGCAGTTCACCGGTTGGTACGCATCTGGTTTAATTCGCGGGAACTTGTCAAGTTCAATATTCACGTCAAATTTAAGGGGGTCATCCGGAATTTTCAACTTTTTTAGTCCGATTCGTTTGAAATTTTGCCAGTATATGTATTTATTGAAAGTAAACTTTTTTACTCATGTAACTTTTTCGATTTAGGCCTTATTTTTCTACGAAAAATTAGTTTTTGGTATATTTTTATGGATATTTCAAAAGAGAACTCATCATTGAGTTTTGACGCTAGAACAAAACTAAACACAGTTTAAGAATCCTCGAAGAATTTCTAACAAACGTGAAGTAGAAAATTGGAACATTTGAAAAAAAATTGTGATAAGCGATATTTTATCATTACTTCAAAAATACATTATTTTTGGGTTTTGAGATGTATAATTTTTTTCCAAATTTGGAAGTTTGCTGCTTTACGTTTGCTAGAAATGTTCCAAAGATTCTAAAACTGTCATTGTTTTTTTCCTAGCACAAAAACTCACTGACGAGTCCTCTTTTGAATGTTAAAAGTTAGAGGTTTTGGGTATAAGCCATAAACAAAATTTTTTGTTGTAGCGTAATATAATGGACAATTCATGTAATTGAATGCTGTTTTCATTTTTATTTCGATAATCTCCATGCATAACTTCATATTTACACTGTGAATTGTAGTTTAAAAAAATATTGCTTCTTTTTTACAAAAAGTATCAAATTTTATGTTTGTAGTCTGATTCTTATAAAATTTGACTATTATATGTAACTTTTGAAAAGAAACACTACTGCTATTTCTACTATTCATTTTTTCGATCCAGGCCTTAGTTTTTTGACAAAATTAGACATATTGGTTCGTTAGTTCCTTTTTATTGATATTTCAAATGAATGTCATTGAGTTTTTATGCCAGAGCAAAACCAAAGACAGTTTTAGAATCGTTGAAACACTGTAAACAAAGTTATGATTTCAAATTTTCCATTTCCCGTTTTGTTTTGTTTTTATATGGGGTCGAAATGGGGTCGAAAATTCAGGATTTTTAGTCCGAAGCGCCATAAAATTTTAGGACCGAATAGTCCACCACCGATGGGTCCTTTTCCAACAACAAAACAAAAAAGCTCACCGGACCGACAGGGGCCTGGATGACCCCCTTAAAAGCAAAAGTTGTTGGCAATTTTATGAGTATCAAACATTAACGGGGTGGTCCATTAAAACCATTAATTTCAAAATATTGTTGAAATTTTTCCGACGACCTATCGATGGGTCGTATCGCTAGCAACGTGTTTAATTGCGTCTGTTTTCTGATGAATCGCTCTGCTGACGTCTCAAATCCAATGGTCATTGTAAAATGAATCGATAATTTTTCCCCCTTTCAAATTTTTTGAGCACTACTTGATTAAACTATATTACAGACCACGTACCGTGTTGTGTGCATCATTACGTATTACGTTCCCTCATATATATCTCACTTTCTTCCCTACCATTCATCTCATTCAATTCTTATCTATCCTCTATACCTCATTCTCGTCTACAGCACGTATCACATTCTCCCAAGCATCTGTCACGTTCTTTCTTCTGTCATCGCGACGTATCGAAGTGGATCACTCGTACATTGTGCGCCGTCGTACCGCCATTGCTTTCAATGCCCAGCCTGGTCCGTCTCTGCTGCCAAGTTTTGCTGGCACGGCCAGGCCGTACGTTGCGACGGCCATGTCATCGAGGCCATTTATCAGCGGCATCACGCTCGTGCGCGCCGATAACTCTCCAGATAATGGTGCACTCTTGCTCGCTTGGTTTTGCCCACATTACGATCGGGCTGTCCTCTGCAGCATATATGTAGGTTGTTGCTTCGTATCGTATGGTGCATGCAAGACTTGAGCAGTGTTAAATTCTGACTATTTGATCTGTTCTGCTGTTTTCAAATTTGAATTCACGCGCTTTGTTGCATTTTGTATTATGATAAATAAAGCCTTTTTCCATTTCAAGCGAATGGAGTTATGCTTCAGTAACTGAACCTTCGCCAACTTATTAGTTTTATCGCGTTAGGCTAGAAATTGTTTTCTGATTATAATTATTTTTTCATTGAATAGCGATGGCCACATATATCATTTCGAGCTCTTTTTGTTTCACACGATTTTCATTTAAGAGATATCCTTCCTGTGTATTTTTACGAGTTGGTCGGCTAAAAAATATCAGTAGAGTTATTTCGTCTGATGAAGTTGAATAATCTGAATCTCATACTATCAATGTTCGGTTTCTTTCAACGGCGTATGTGCAAAAAGTATAATAATTTGGGCAATTCCGTATTTGGGCGATATCAAAGTTTGTTATTTATTTCGGTGGAAAGTTGTGAGCTCTTCACTTGAAGTTTTCAGTAAAATTTTTCTACTCTGGTGATCAGACGCCAAAAATTGTTGTGTTCAGTTTCATTAGGAGATACCATATATTTATATTAAACACGTGCACATATTTTGTAAACGTGCTTGTCGACGACGGTACGTTAAATTTTGAACCTCTTTGTTGACTTTTCCGACAGACCACAAAATACAAATTAAACGTCATTTTTTCTTGTAATATCTTAGCGATCGAATTTTGTGTGATATGAAAAAATCCCAGAAATTCAAGCAGTTGAGCAATGAATAGACAAACTTTCGCATCTGATATCTTTCCGATCAAATTTTTCAACAGTATGATAGGATCCCAAAAGTGGCCACACTTGAAAACACTCGCTAAAACAATAGAAAAACAAACTTTTGGAATCGTTCCGGCGAAACTAACTCGTACCTGACGCAATCGAAAAAAAAAAATCAAATATGCCCAAATAAGTGAAGCGATATCTCGGAACGGAGGCCGAGATCTTGACTTCGGACCAGCGACGGGCGCTGCGTTCCCTGCCTCGTTTTTGCGGCGTCGGTCCAGCGAGAGAAATAACCCGCCCGACCCGCGGCGCTGGTACCCGCGTCCTTCACAAGGTCAGCCCAAGCCTTAACTGCGACCAAAATTCGGAGTCGTAAGTTACATGCAGGGCTCGGTGTCGTGAGTCGAAACAACGCTGAGCTTTTTGATCCGCAGTGCGAGAACAGCTCTAGGCCTGTGTTCAATTACAACGTTGACCGAAATTCGGAGGGGTCCACATTTGCTATTAGCTGGCGACCCCGGTGAAAAAGCGACCTCAAACAATAATAATAATTGCCCGAAATTGGTCAAGCTGAATTTAAATATTCAACTCAAATTTAAAGTCAATTGTATAGAAAGCAATTTTGAAAAAAGGAAACATTGACTGGATCGTGCCTTCATTTAGCTTGCATTAAGTAATTATAAAAATTGAGTTAGTGACTACTGGTCGGTCATTAGTATTATGAAAATCCCCTCCGTGGCCACCGGTGGCTCACGTTGCGGTCAGAGTGTCAAGTTTTGAATGTCTTTTGATTCCACAATTTTTTTTGGTTCATGCTTTTGGCTTAATGTTCCAAGTATGGATTTCATCGGTCGAATAAGCTCACTCTGAAACGAACGTATTTTACAAGTTGAATGGCTCTCAAATGTTCACAATTGCACTAGTGTTACTCGTACAAGTTTATTCTGAATTATTTCCTGTAAATTTGAGTTTTTCAGCTCCTGTAAAACTACTTCAATTAAATATTGTCACTTTTCATATTTTGTACCGTAAATTTCTCCTGTAATTTATTCCTAACTCTTCATTGTTCTAGATCGACGAATTTATTCAATTGTGACTGTTCTTGTTAATTTTACGCTCCTATAAGCAGACTTAAGAACTTATTCAAACCTATTTTTGCTACAACGAAACAAAGTTCCCTGATAACAAAACACATGCACATCTTGTAGGTTTGAAAATCCTTGAGGTTTGGTGACGAATGTTGATGGATCATTTTGTTGAGACGTCTCGTTTTGACGATAGCGTGCCAGGCTGAAACTGAGGAGGGTGTTTATTTTGTTGTAGCGTTTTTGCAATTCTTGTGTAATGTCAGTGGGGAACCGATGATCTCATCTCCCTGGAGGGGAACACTTGAGGATATCGTCTCTATGGGCTTGTGTACACGGCATGCCACTTGTGTACATGGCATGTGATTTGTGTACACGGCATGTGACTTGTGTACACGGCGTGTGACTTGTGTACACGGCGTGTGACTTGTGTACACGGCGTGTGACTTGTGTACACGGCGTGTGACTTGTGTACACGGCGTGTGACTTGTGTACACGGCATGTGACTTGTGTATACGGCATGTGACTTGTGCATACGGCATGTGACTTGTGCACACGGCATGTGACTTGTGCGCACGGCATGTGACTTGTGCGCACGGCATGTGACTTGTGCACACGGCATGTGACTTGTGCACACGGCATGTGACTTGTGCGCACGGCATGTGACTTGTGCGCACGGCATGTGACTTGTGCACACGGCATGTGACTTGTGCACACGGCATGTGACTTGTGCACACGGCATGTGTCTTGTGCACACAGCATGTGACTTGTGCACACGGCATGTGACTTGTGCACACGGCATGGCACTTGACAATACGACATGGCACTTGATAATACGACATGGCACTTGAGAACACGACACGGCACTTGATAATACGACACGACACTTGAGAACACGACATGGCACTTGAGAACACGACATGACACTTGAGAACACGACACGGCACTTGATAATACGACACGACACTTGAGAACACGACATGGCACTTGAGAACACGACATGACACTTGAGAACACGACATGGCACTTGAGAACACGACATGGCACTTGAGAACACGACATGGCACTTGAGAACACGACATGGCACTTGAGAACACGACATGGCACTTGAGAACACGACAATGACACAACTACTGAAATGTTGCTCTGAGTTGGCTTGTTGAATAATTTCATTATCACAAAACGTATTCCTGATCACAACGTACCTAAACTATGAAGCTGATTTTGCAGTCAATATTGTACCAGAGTAGAAGTCTTAAGCTTCATTGTGCAGCAGCGCTCGCTAGCTGCATCAGGTCGAGGAAATCCTTCAATATTTACTGAGGTGAGCCTCAGTTTCTCGGTGGTGCTTCACTTTGTAAGATATCGTGCTCTGTTAAGTGAGTGTTTTTGCTAGCATGGCGTTCTGTGTGAGAACCTGGCACATCGTCCAATTAACATTTCCACTCTATTAGCGTTTTATTTTCTAGTTGGTTTATTCATTTATTTGTGATGCTATCTCATTCATTCATTCATTCATTCATTCATTTAAGATGAACGAACAGGAAGGTAAACAACGTATCGTTAATGATTCATGCCCTAATAAAACCTACAAGTATTCTGTTAATGAAAGTAAAAGTAGGTTTAAGAATGGTCTCGTCGGTGTCCAACGTTCGTTTGCATTAAATGTGAACATCTGTTCGTTACTCTCGTGGTTACTCTTCGTCTTTAGTAACGCTCGATATTCCTTTGTTAAATTTCATGTTCGTTTTTTTTTTGTGCTTCGTTCAGATGTTTGTTGTCCTTTTCGCTGGTGTTCGTCCTTAGTAATGCGGGATATTCGGATGTTAAATTTTCTTACGAGTCGTTTTGTTTTTTACGATGATTTAAAACCTGCTTGCTTCAATGTGCCATTTCAGGCAGTGGACCTCCTCTTAGCAGGCTCATCATGCCCTTTGGTTTATTTCTGCGAGGCAATGGAATAAGTTTATACAAAGTTTTAGAGCGATTTTGTACTACAAACGTGCTGTGCCCTTCATTATATTGATGGTTTTAAATTCATTGACGGAAATAAGTGCGATTAAACTTTTGACGTTAGAAATACATCAAACTTTTACGGTGGATTTAAATGTCACACTCAACATATTTGGTCACGACCTAATTACGAATTATGGCTATCAAAATTAACCCATTTTGCGGCCTCAGAACCGCCTTTTCAGCGATGATGGATGATATATTGCTGTTGACGTAGACTGGCAGGGCCAAATTACCAATTTGCGTTTGAGGAAAACTAGCCCATTCGTTTTTGGGTTCCCTGCCCGGAGACCTGGTTTGTGCTTGGCACCGGACCACCCAAGCGCCGTCGCTCGTCCGTGCAGTATGGCGCTGCTCGCTAGCTGCGGCACCGCGCTGCTGCCACACGGTCTCGCGTCCCACTGTCCGTCTCGGCAAGTGTCTGGAATGGGGAGACGAAATTTTGGCGACCGTGCGACGAGGAGAGGAAAATCTGGAGAGTTTGTGTCGTAGAGTTAAAGCTATTTGCGAGTCTGAGTCAGAGAGGTGAAATTGTGGCGATTTTGCGCCCAGGAGACGAAATAAGGGTGAGTCTGAGTCTTCCCTTGAAACATCCATCGAAGATGAAAAGTTAAAATAACGTGCCTCCTGAACCTTTACGTCGAACATATGAAGTGATGCAGAGCTAAAGTCAAAACTATTTCTAATTTAATACTAGGTTGATGTAGAACGCCTCTACACAGTCTAAACGTTCTTATTGAAAGATCCACTTCACTGGTCAGCAACTCTGAATTATCTGTGCAGCTGCGGCATCAGCTACGCCTCTTGAAGACACCTCTGGCATTTCATATAAATTTCTGATCACACGTGAAGCAACGTTTGCTAAAAATCTGACGCACACAACTTGTTTACTTGCAGCTCGCCTGTTGCTCTCATTTTAATTAGCGGCCAGATGATATGTTCTCGGATCTATTCTCAAAGAAAGCGTTTTCAATAGAATACATTCTCAATAGGATACATTTTCAACAGAATCCATATCCAACAACATCCATTTTCAACTACTTTCATTTTTATTCAGGTGCATTGTCAACAGAATACATTTTCAATTACATTCGTTTTTAAATGGTGACGTTATTGGCAGATTTGCGTGCTTAACATAGCTCGCTGGTACCATCAATACGGCAGCAATTGCCGTATTCACTTCCTAGTGAGCAGTTGTTCGTAGGGTCGCTAACGTCTCTCATGTGACAGCGGTGGTTCCACAGCGCCCTATTTTCAAGGTACAATTCATTAACAATGAATCATCGCTGGGAGCTCTCTTGCTCTGTGAATCTTCATTTTGCGTTCAAAGCATGAATTTTTTGTATGCCATTGATTTGTTCTGTTTAATTTATCCGATCCCAAAGATTCAGTCCGGGAATAAATTTACGTTTCGTGGAGTGGTTGAATTTAAAGTACGAAACATTTCAAAGTCAAATTTTCACAATATTCTCCAAATTTCTTGTTCATTTGATGTGTATCAAAATTCACCGATCTCTATTTTTTCACATGTTCTTTAACGAAAAGTTTTCATCTGCGGCAACTGTGATTTATCAGCAAATCTTAATTTAATGAAACATTTAAGATGTTATCTGATGACAATCTCAGAATATAGTGTACGAACTTACCTTACTTGAACGTTTCAGCTTTGAAAGTGATCGCTATCTCCAATAGTAATGGATGTGGTTCATTGCTGCAGTTCACTCTCATTAAAGGCTGTTGAATGTATTACTTGCGATGCATCATTATTTTTTCAATTAAGGCCAAGAACACATCTACAATTTGAAGGAGTCATTTGACTTTAGAATCACTCCGCTGTGCGGTGATACGTAAACTGAACAGCTCGTGTAAAAAAAAAATAAAAGATGGGAGGGAGTTTTTCGTCGAAAATCGAACTCAGAAATACTGCTACAGAGTAGTGTTTCTTTCAGAGCGTAGATCTTTGTGATATTCTATGAACGTTGAAAGTAAATTCCTTATGCCGCGTGTGTACGCACTATTGGGCATATTCCTATAGGAAGGTGGGGCTTAGGGCGTCCTTTAGGGGCTCTGCCCAACACCTCTGGGCAGGCAGTACCCAGGTGCCCCGAGGCCCAGAATACCCAATTATTTCTTTCTAATGAATGCCCCGCCTGACCCCTCGTGTCTGCCTCAGTTCTGCCTGCTCGTGTGGCCAGTCGTCGCTTTGTGTTTCTGGGTTGTCTTTTTGTGCGGACACCAGACGGTGCCTGAGTCGCATGTCCGCTGGGTGAGGCTGAAGTTCGGGTGTGAGGTATGTTGGTGAGCTGTTGCTGTCATTAAATATATTTACGGTGGATTACACTAATTTACACTGTTCAACAATAAAAAATTACAGAGATGGGAATAGCCGTCGTTTATAGATTACTATCTGCAATAGTTTGCTTTGTATTTGTTTTAATATGTAGAATTTTTAGTTTCAAAATCAAACCTTCAACATCATTACAAAATATTAAGTCATCGTCACAGCTGAAAAATGTTGAAAGTTTTTTTTGTCGATCGCGAAGAATAGATATTCTAATTTTATCCTCCATGAGGTTCCACTAGCTACTTCAGTCTGAATGACTGAAGTAGCTAAGAGTAGGATTCAGTAGTAGTAGGATTCAGTCCAAGAGTTCCGCTTTAGTCTTTGGGTGCTCTAAATCCCTAATCACGTCATGAAGTTCACCTTGTGTGATTCTCTATACGTTACGCGAGTACTTGTCGGTTCAAATGACGTATCAGCATCACTGGTGCTTGGAACGCTTCCTAACACACCAAGGTCAGTTCCAGCATCCTCCATATTACCGTCTGTTAGAATGTTAACGGAGGGGGGATTATCGGGGACTGGCAATCCTTCTCTATGGGCCACTGGGCGAATGACAGGTGATATCACAGGGTGGGTATTCAATATTCCTTTTTTCTGCATATTAATTCCTTTCTTCATTTGGTGTCATTTAGAAATAGCAATAGGTGATTTAGTTTGTTGATTTGTGTCAAACGGCGGCCACACCAAAAAAGGGGTGGGTTAAGTTTTGTAAATTAAAATAATATTGGTAAATTTAATAGCGTCGTTCATAACGGTACGGGTGGACGCAGGTATTTTTATAATATGTAAATCACGAGTATGTTTCGGAAAATAAGTATCTCTAATAAATGTCGTCATGTGGAAGATAAGAGTGATGAAATTCAGTTGGCAATACATAATATTGTGTACAATAACGTCACTAAAGGATTCCGAGGCTTTATCAAATGCCGTCATTTTGCACGGGCCGTGTATGTTTGTGGCTAAATATAATTGAACATTTCGAAAGACAGATGCCCATGTAGGCAGGCACACAGCTTCTGTTCAGAGCAGACTCCGTCTGCCAGAATTCGAGGAGACCACCGTAAATTATTGTCATAAATTCTAATCGTCGCACCAATTTTTGTTCAGGTTGAGCGCTTGAGGCTCTTCAAAATCGACGCTGATGGAAAACTTGTACACATCGTGTACAGGGGTGCTCCTTGGCGGCGTCTCGTGGTGTTCTGGAGACCATCTGTCGTTTGTGCTGCAGGTGGCGGTGCGGCAGCGCAGGTGGTCTCGATTCTTATTTAAAGTTGCAGGCGTACTGATGATACGAAGATGATTGTAATACATGTGCGTTGGTGAGGAAAATTTACTACTGGTGTATGAGTGGTTGCTGGTACTAGGCTTGGATGCATTGCAAGTGGTGCATGAGTAGTAGCTATTAATAGTTGTTGTTGGCATTTTACAAGAGGTATGGGAGTGGTTGTTGATAATTTCTTAGTGGGAAACGATAAAGCTGGTTGGTTGTTTGTGATAGTAAGATTGGTTCATTACCAATTACTAAAGTATCTGCTGCTGTTTTTAGTGCGTACTGTTTACATTCAAACAACCCATTACAAAACTCAACGTTCAAACCTATTGCAAAATTCAACGTAAACTGCCTTAAAAATATAACAATAAAATGATCGTTAGAGGTTTACTGGTATAGTTGTTATTAGGCCAAAAAATGAATACATTGCTGATTAGTTTCATCACAACCTGTGTCCCCTATGTTGAGTGTCAGCGAAGGTTCGTAATGGTGCTTCAAAGTGTACCGCCTTGCTTTTCATCTCAAAAAGCTAACCGAAGTTTTGGTCTTGGTGTTGAGTGTCGGCTGGCTGCCACACGCACCTGCTGGCAGGGCGAGTAGCCTGAGGCTGAGCCTACCCGCCTCGCCTGTTGCCCGCAGTCCTCAGGCTAAATTGTTAATGCAAGAGCACGCCTGGTTTTCCTACGAGCAAGTAGTTAAAGGTACAGAGAATGGATGGTTTTCCTACAGGTTAGTAGTTAAAGGTACAGAGCATGGCTGATTTCCCTACGGGCAAGTAGTTAAAGGTAGAGAAGTGCGCAGTTTTCTTTCGGGTAAATAGTTGAAGGTAAAGGCCTGGCTTCCCTTTAGGTAAGTTGTTGAAGGAAAACGTGAAGTGAAGATTTTTAGCTTTCCACAAAATAATTGGAGGCAAGAAAAGAAAATCTTTCTTCGGGTGAGCTAGTAGCTGAAAGTAAATAAGGAAGGTTCTCCTCATGGTAAGTATTGGAAGTGAGAAGAGAGGATTCTCCTTTAGCCAAATAGTTGAATATAAGCTAGACATGATTTCCAGTTCCGCCAAACAGGTGAAGGTAAAAATGGAATAGCGTTTCTCCGGAAATATAAACAAAGAACGATTCTTCTCGTCTATTGAGTAGCTAGAGATGAAGGATGCCTTAACGATTTGCTTACTTAAAGTTACTGAATTTTTTTGTTTGATATATCGGTGAAAATGGACAGTGAATAAATATGAGGCTAAATTGTTCTTTAGCTAACGTTTCCCGGTAAAGAATTGTGTGCGCACTCTAAAAATGAAACGAAGATTAGATAAGATAAGTTAGTTTGTGCACCCTACAATGGAAGCAAGTATCGAGAAATGTAAGAGCTACCAAGTAAAGCGAATTTTCCCTCAGTTGGTAAGTTCTTCCAGAAATCAATGAATTCCTCGGCAGCACGAAACTCCATCCAGCGCTCCTCGCTATCTGAGGCCGGCACCTCCGCCTTATCGCCAATGACTGACGGCCTCATTGAGATAAAGTATCCTCGAACGCCATTGCCACTTCGCACTGGCAAAAGTCTGCGCACTTTTTATGCCAAGTTCCAGTTCGCCAGCTTCGTGCTCCGCGTTGCGTAGACTTGCTAAGCTGGTCGACGTGTTTCGAGCGCTCTATAGATTCTTACCAAAGCTTCATTTTTTGGTTTATTCGGATATCCATTAAGGAATAAGAGTAGTGAAAAATTTATTTCAACCGATTGATTTGGTCCAAGTGCAGCTTTTTTATCTCGTGGAAAATGTAAATAAAAGCCTTAATTATCAATTAAATTTCTTTATTTAAGCATTCGCAAAGAAAACCAAACTGTGGGTATTCTTGAGTGTACAAAAATATCTCAAAATCCTCTAACTCTGTGCGCAAAGCAAAAAAATTGCTTCCGTGTTCTAAGCGTGTCCAAAAATTTATTATAAAAGCATCAAGAACTTATTTGTCTCCCGCCTGACATCATTATGGCAACTTTAAAGCTGCAGGACTGCACTCCGCAGAGCCATACGGAAATGTTCCAAGAACCGCAGGTTCGCCTGAGGACACTTCACGGTTTAGAAATTCGTTAGTCCGCCCTGCCGTGAGGTGTGTGCGTGTGGCCTTCACACACTTCTCAAGACACGCTGCGTGTGAGTACACGTCTTGATGACGGCTTATCTCGTCGACACTCCGTCACGCGTGCGTTCAGGAGTGAAGGCATTCTCAACGGCGAGGTCCGATCGTTATCGTGCTCATTCAATCCTAAAATTGTCAACCGGCTCCAGATGTGGAGTCCCGCCTCTAAGAAATTCCTGTAACTTCCTCCTTCTGGTCCTCCGACCCTGAAGTGTCTCTGCTTAGTCTTGGACTACAAATTATGACCGATCGCTTTAAGGACTGAAATGTACCATTTTCTTTTCGTTAGAAACTAAATGAATAGTTGAGGTCCTTGCGTCGATATTTTAAATTGTGAAATAATGCATCGTTACGGAAGTTCTCTTCGTGATCTGTAATTTTTTTTCAAAAAACTTCTGTGACTGAGAATTTGCTGATTCGTATTTAGAGTCCGCATGCTAATTACTATATCAGATTCAAATGCTCTCGAACGCAAGTGGTTGATTCAAAAGGGGGTCTGCAATGTACATTGCATCCTGAGGTTTTTCAATGATGCAAATTCACTGAAATCAACTAGATAAAAATCTGAAATAAATTCGTGTACTTAACTCGTTATAAAAATAGGCCACCTTTCGAGACGTTCCATTCTATTGGCGTGTCTTGCAGCGTAGTATTGCCTGCCGCTCTCTTGTGGTGAAGGGATTTCCGAAGACGATGTCATAATTAACACAGCTGGGTAACAAGTAGCAGTATGTCGGAAACTGATGCCAGGTCGAGTCTTGTTCCGGGAGTTTAATGTGGCCCATACCTTATGAGCAATAGTAATAATGCCTCCAATAGCGCAACACAGTTATGTAAAATAGCACGCATCGTGCGATGCTATTTTACAAATGCCTGTATTGAGACGATACCTGTTTCAATAAGTCGGTAGTATAAGCACCTCCGCTTATAAAACTGTCGACTACCATTGTCTGGAAGAAATGAGTAGTCGCACCACTGTTGGTATTGTTGGTGGCGACCTACAAGCTGCTGGAGCGAGCGCAGCAGATCGCCTTCGACGTGCGCTGTACACTTGACGTTCCCACGCGTAATCGTCGCTCGGTCGACTACGCTTCTGCTGTACGATCACTTAATGCAAGTTGTGCATTGCTCAATGTCCTTCAAGAGTGCCACTTTAGCTCACTTTGAAACTGCTCGCTCTCGCGTGATGTTGATCGTACACTCGAGAAATACCTCGCATGGATCCACAGCTCAGTCGGACTGCTCTAGCTGCTGTTTGAGCTACCGAGGTTTTACTGGAGCACAAGGGATGCGATCGCCTGGGGCTGCTTCACGAGTTCCTGCGGGTGTGAAATGGGGAGAATGAGAAACTTTGAACCAGATTGAAATAAATCTGGAACTCGTAGGCAGTTTGGTAGTCCTTGTTTTCTAACCACCAAGCTTTCAAGTGAATCTTTTGAGTTCAGGTTAAAAAAAGTCCATCACAAGTATCATAACTGGCATGATTTGCCTGATTCGAAGAGACGATTCATTTTTATGTTGTGAGCTGCTAACTTCTCCTGTTTATCGCTTTACCTTTGTTCCGACAAAATATCTGAATTGAATAACTATATTTCAGAGTTTATTACTTAAATCACACCTAGGACTTTTCGATAGAGTGGGAACCATCTCGGTGTGTGGTGAGAAATTTAGAGCTTATCAGGCTTTTTTTTAGCTCTTCTTGGCAACTTAGCGCTTTTCGGAGAATATGTAGGAGTGCGCTGTAGTGGAAGGGATGCGAGGAACTATAGAAGACATTTTGATTTTGTTTCAAAGTTTAAACTTGTCTAACTGGAAACGTATCAAAGTATTATCCATTGAGTGAATGAAATCTTCAACGTAAATTGATTTCAGCTATTATGGATAATAATATATTTTTCTTTAGTTCAATTTTCTTATATTGTTTTACATCCCAGTGTGGTGGAGTCTTCTTTTTCGCCCTTAACCTTGCGAATGTTCGAACTGGAGAGCGTTTTTGAAACATAAGTAGCGTCCAGTCTTGCATCAGTACTAAGTAAATAATTGCACATGTTACAGAGAGAAACTCATATTAGTGTTATTGTTGAAACCAACGACTTGGGCAGTGTTCATCAGTTGTCCATCGAGTTTTGATTTACCATCACGTGGGTTGTGTGCAGGAGTTAACACCTGAAAATCAAACAACTACGCAAATTTCGAAAGTGTCCGCTCAAAGTCCCAGTCTTCGCCGTGAAAACGGTAAAAGTTGGGGGAAAAAAATAAAAAATAAAAATAGAAAATAAATAAAAAATAGAATAAGGATAGGAATTCGCGAAAAGAAACATAAATTGTTCTATTCAGAACGCGTTTTTGTTAATTCGTAACAATAGTCCATCGTATCACGCAGTTAGTGACCGACGCTATTGGTCGGTCAGAATTGCTTTGTGGTTGCCATAACGCCCGGAATGATAAAACATTGCCATATTGCTCAAAATTTCTCAAATTGCTCGAAACGATATAGAGCACTTTAAAGCGTTGGTGTCGAGGAATTAGTGACTTAGAGCATTTATTTGTTTTTTGTTCTCGCTCACAATGTAACGAGCCTATGGAAGGTCCCCAGTTTTTCGGGTGGATGCGTTGGGAAAACTAGGAGTTTATGTTAGCCTTTCGAACGATCTAACGCTTCCAAATTTATGTTTTATCCCGTAGTAAAAATTCTCGTTATATTTGGCCGGATTTTCGACGTCTTTTCAATTGATATGCTGGTGAAAAGTAAAATATTCAAGCAGCTAGTGGGGGCGATTTGTCTCAATTGTCATCGTAAGAAGCCCAATTTTTCACAGCCTTGCACGGTTGATGGTCCTGTTTGCAACCCAAATGAAATCCTGATTCCAACTTGCTATGATATAAATTTTAAGCACATTTCTGCTGCTAATTCATTTCATGGATTAAAAAACATACCACCCTAATTGATACGAGGTCTTGTTACATTAACATGAAGTGTGTTACTTAAACATGCCATACGGAAGTGAGCGATGCTCATTCTGTGCACTCTGAAGCCTCTCTCGCAGGTGCCACGTTGCGATCTGCATCTGTTGAGAGCACGATACTGATGCTCAGCTCTGAATGTTGTGCAATGGAAATGTGTGATCCAAGACGCAGGCTGCGCACTCGTGCGTCAGCTGTCAGGATGTCTGAGGCAGATCGTGTGAGGAGGAGTGAGACGAGCGTCGTGTGGTGCAAGGCGCTGCGTGAGTGTGGGTCTTGCGTGATTTGTGTGTTGCCTGCCTTGTTGCCTGCATCCTGACTGACTTGCTGAAGTGGTGGTTTGTCTGCCTAGAGTGGTGGTTTACTGGAGCGTTGTCTGCCTAGAGTGGTGGTTTACTGGAGCTTTGTCTGCCTAGAGTGGTGGTTTACTGGAGCGTTGTCTGCCTAGAGTGGTGGTTTACTGGAGCGTTGTCTGCCTAGAGTGGTTCTTACTGGAGCGTTGTGGAGCGTTGGTTTAACTCTAGTTTACTGGAGCATTGTGTGCCTAGAGTGGTACTTACTGGAACGTTGTCTGCCTAGTGTGGTGGTTACCTGTAGCGTTGTATGCCTAGAGTGGAGGTTTACTGGAGCGTTGTCTGCCTAGAGCAGAGGTTCCTATCCTTGGGTGCTCGGGTCCAGGCAATTAATAGGATATCAGCTTTATGTAGACACTTTCATTTCAGGGAATGCGAGGTTCGAATGAAACTTCTTGAAGGGTGTGGGGCGAAAAAAAGTTAGGAACCCGTGGCGTAGAATGATTGTTTGCTAAAATATTGTCTACTTTGAATACAGGCGTTCTAGGATGTTGTCTGCCTGGAGCGTGTCACCTCTAAGTTGAACTCATGTAATTCAAAACCCGATCATATAACAAAGTGTAAGACACATGAGGCGGCATCTTCCATGATAGCTCCAAGGTTCAGGCTAACCATCAGACTCCAGCTTGCATGTCTACATTTTTAGTGATACGTTTTCGCCGAATAGTTCGCTTCATTGGAACGCGATAGAACTTGCGTCTCCCTGTTTGCATCCATTGTTTATTGTCACTTCGGAACAATGCGAATATCAAATCATTACCCACGCTATCATGCAGTTCAATTCACCTGGCTATAATTGATCGAGACATTAAGAGTAGACACAACTTGTTAGTTGCTGATGATCGTCTTTTGCTCGCTTGATTAACTGCTCGAGAGTAAGCATCGTGAAGGTCTTTCTCTCTCTGAAGCGAGACTTGCGTTCGTGATTTGCTTGTCTTTCCCAATTGAAAATTATCGCCCTTTTCAGGTAGTAAATTAGTCGTAAAAGGTCGAAAACGGCCCAGAACGGCCAAAAATCACGACTTCAAACCGACTCCTACCTATACTTGGCCTATTAGGGCTTGAAAAGGGCTCTTCATTCAACTGGCCTTTTATAGGTCTAGTCAATGGCTGTTTGCGGGCTCATTCGGGTCGTTTAAAGTCGTTTTCAAGCCTTTTCGACGACCTCTATTTGGACGCGTAATAGATTGTAAAAAGACTCGTAATCGTAAATGTTGTACAAGTCGTATTACTTCAGTAAATGTAAAGAACTAAATGAATTTCAACTAACCTAACTTAGTTAAGTTAGATTAGGTAAGGTTCGTTAAACATCTTCAACAATACTATAAATAATTAATCCAGTCAACATGAAAACTAGGATAGAAAAGCTAACTGCTGAGCATAACATCAAATTGGCACTTTATTAATGCATTACATAAATTAAATATGAATGATAGCTTATAACTGTTGGAACACTTGGGTTGTCGAACGCTGAGCATTCAACTTGTAATGCTTTACCCTAGTTACCCCTCAAACCTCGATTCTAGTCCTTCTATGTTCAGTAATCTTAATATATCCCAATGTAAATTTATTTTCGAAAAAGTTCCCACTTCTCCGCCGCTTATCATCGATACCTACAGCCGGAGAAGTATAAACGTAAGTCCGCTGCTTCACTCGCCTCAAATCGGAACTCACTAGGCGAAGCAGCCACAAAACCCGGCCTTACAAACTCTTTATATCGTATAAAAAATCTGATGTTGGAGCTCTTTGAGGTCGTTGCAAGGCCCACTATAAGTCGTACGGAAGCCTAATAAGGCCGGTATTAGCCTTGATCAAGCAGTAAGGAAGCCCAAAAGGGCCGGTATTAGCCTTGATCAAGCAGTAAGGAAGCCCAAAATGGCCGTTGCATTAGCCGTTTCGATGCCCAGAAATTGCCGTTTAAAAGGGCTTAAAATAAGTAGACATTTGCTCCGAAAAAGGCTAATTTACTGCTTGAAAACGACTAAACTCTTGGCTTATAACTGCCTGAAAACGATCTGTAAAAGGCTCAGAATTTCAATTGGGTTGTAGCTTTGTTGCCAACTCGGAATCTTGGAACATACCTTGTCCATAGATTCCTCGTTCCCGTAATTCCACCGTTCTTCCTTCTCGACATGTTTGAACGAACTAACTGATACTCAAGACGCGAAGACTGTTAGCATTTCAAACCCTAGAATATAATTACGAACTAACATAACATTTAAGGCGAGAAAAACACTTGTGTTACTGGACACAATCCCGCAAACCCAAGTGGTGTGCACGAGGAATTCAGTTATGAGGGTAATTATGTAATAAATCCAAGGCTTACAATGGGCAATAAATTTGTTTTTAACCATCGCCAGGATGTGCTTAATATTGGAATTAGTGTGTGGTTGTGCACATTGTGTCTCCCTGATGTGGGAATGACATTTTCCGTCAATTCCAACGTTACAAAAAAAGCAAATAAAATTTTCGCTCTCGGCATCGCCATCTGCAGCTTGTAATTCCTTAAATCAAAAAAATTCGGTCATGTTAGCAGTTTGAAATGTAAAATAACAAAATTTCTTATCAAACATAAACCTTAAAAATAAATTTTACTCTTTGTCTACTATAATCTTCGAACAAATACAAGGTTAAAACGTTTAATATTTCAAGAAAGCTATAAGGATATTCCCATTTTAGTCCTTGGTAACATTACGACTTTTACTGTTGGTATATTGTATTGTTTACGATTTTTGTCGGTATTTCGCTTAGTTTCGTTTACAAAATCTGTAACTTACGAAGCGGAAATTCAAATTCTGTTGCTCTTTGGGCATGAAATCCGAGCGAATATTGTCATGTACGCAACCGTTTCAGGAGGATACAACTATTGTATTAATGTGAATTGGTTACTTCCTGGAGGAATGTGTGAGGCCCCGGGCTAAAGGTTACATATGTCTTCCTTCTGTTGAAATAGAACGATGTTTTTGCTTTATTTCGTTCCGTCTTTTTTCAGTTCACTGCTTTCTGTTTTTTCAGTACTTTCTACTTTTTTCTTCCAATTTTACTTTGTTTCATGTACTTCTTTCCCAACTTTCTGTTTCTGTGCACTTTATGCACAGATTTCGCCTTCCATAAAGTCCACAAAATATTATGCCTTCCTCCTTCCTTCCTTAGGAACGTATTTGTTGCGTTTAGGGAGGGTTAAATTAACATCTAATTTATCTCTGATATATGCAAATTAAAAATCACTGGCATGGGAATGTGGAACTGAATAAGAATAAAATGCGCAGAAGTAGAATTGGAAAGTGTTCCTTTCCAAGTACCGCCTTTCTTCATGACGATTATTTTTTGAAGAATTGCTAAGCAAAAATTATCCTTTTTCATAAAGGATCGTCGCATAATATTCTTGGGGTGATGTAAAATAGTTATTATAAAAATATTGTTTAAAACATTCACAAAAATATTTACTAGTTTCACTATGGTATTCTTCATTTCCAGTTTTAAAAATCTAGAAAAAAATTTTAGAGGCCTTTTAAAGTGTATCGACGTGAACGAAAACTTGTGGAGCCTCTTTTGTTTGAGAGCTCCAGTCGCCCTTTGGAACCGGGCGCCCCGGCCTAGCAAACGCCGTAAAGCTGCTTGTTGAGGCTACTTCCCTTTGAATTTTGGCGGCCTAAAGAGCTTTATGGGATCTTGTTTTATGGAGTGCCGTAAACGCGGGAAGGTTCTCACTCTGGCCCTGCTTTGTTTTCCTCAAAAGCTGTTGACATTGTGTGTGCATCGTGAGCTTCATTCTTGAGTTTTGGTGTCGCTGCTGTCGTTGTTGTTTTGGTTTCCGCGTGACATCTCTTGGGAATTGTGTCAAACTTATTGTGAAATTTCGAGAGTTTCCCCCATCAAATGCTGCATGTCGAATTACCGTTAATATCAGGGGTTCGAAAATGTTATCCATTGCTTGCCTGTACAACATACTCTAATTTTTCTTGTTCCTTTAATTGAGAAATTATTTAAATTACGTAGGAGATAATGGAGAGGATTTTCGCAGTGATTCAAAAAAAGACAAACAATTTTTTGAATATCGTCCAAAGTCGTCAAATTTTGGCACCAAAATATAAAACCTCAACAACGCTTGACGCAAGGAATATTCAATAATTTAGCACCTTCACTACATGATGTAAATGCTTATTCCTTCAAGAGACCCATCCGTCTCAATTAAACGCAGATTATTCCTGCAAGCCGCAAACTCTGGAGAAGAAACGAAGTCGTTTCGGGGAGTTTGTATCGCTTAGTTTGTTTTTCTTTCACTAGCAAAATGTCTGTAAAGAAGCGATCCATCTTCATTAGGCGACGTATGCCCAAACCTCTTCTAAAAGACCGAAATTTCGGTGTGGAAAGATCACAGTCGCAACTTTTCGGGTCTTGGGCGAAGTAGAGCAGTCTAATTTTAATTTCATGCCGTAAAGGCCTAGCTCAAAATAATAGGGAATTCATGAAAGTGTTATTATAGCTCCGTTTTCTGTGTAATTATTTTTAAGCCTTTGAACCCAACGTTCTATGTTATTGTTCAATTCAGTGGATAGCGAAACCCATTTATTGTGCTTGTTTTAGATTTTAAAGAAATTGGTGCCCTACATAGCGTTTCAGTTCTTTATGAAATTTCTGCCTCAAGAATTCTCCATTCTTTTTAATTTTTGCGAAAACTCTTTTTTGAATGTGATGATGCGTTTGTTCTCTTTTGATCTATTTTTCTAATGAAAAGTCAGGCTAATTGTGACCCGAATGTATTTTTAATTATGAGTGATGGGATGTGCGCTCTTCATTGTTTTTATTGCATTGCATTGCTTTCAGTGTGCCTCATACATTTCATCCGTTAGACAGCTTAGTCTACATCAGGACTCGTTAGTCATAACATATTAGTTAACTTGAAAACCAGCTAGCCGACTTGAAGACCAGTGGTCAGTTGACATAACGCCCCTCAGGGGGATACAACTATTGTATCTATGGGAATTGGCGCTCCCAGGGGAAAATGTGAGGGCCCTAGCTGAGAGCTAGGTAGGCCTTCTTTTTGTTGCAATAAGATTTTTTTGCCATGTTAAGGACCACCTTTTTCGGTTCACTACTGTCCTGTATCTCAGCACCTACTACTTTCTTCTTCAACTTTTATCTTGTTTCATGAACGTTTTTCTCAACTTACTGTTTCTATGCCCCTTCTGCATAGATTCCACATTCCCTAACATCCGTACTAAATGGTGCCTTTCTCCTTTCTCTCTTTGATACGCTCTTTTTTGTAGCGGTTAGGGAGGCTTAAACTAGCCTATAATCTAATCTAATCTCGACGTAACGCCAGGCTACTTGACAACAGCTGGCTGAGTAGGTAAATTAAACAATTAGCCTACAAACTGGAACAGTAAAGGCTATTTGAGGTGACCGACATGTCGTCGTGGCGTGTTCTACTCCGCGCTGCGTTATCTGCGCTGGCCGATACGCCGCCTTACGCTAAGTCTCCGCGTAACCCTCCGTTTCCTGGCCGAGTTTTTGCTTGCTCTGCTTATCTGCCCTTCACGTGCTATTGTGCTCTGTAATAACACTGGCACCCACTTCACTTACCTGACGTCACACTTCGTAGACCAGATTTGTCTTATTAGTATGAGTTGCATGTCAACCTCGACGTGGGAAATGATTAAGCTATGACGGTCGTGCATTTATTTGTACATGGGATCGAAAATTTCCGGTACTGAGAATTGTAAAAATGGTGTGATTGTGTTACACGCAGGTTTTTATCTACATCAAACTCTAAAATGAGTATTTCACAAATTTGTTGCTTTTCCGTGGATCTGAAAAAGTAACTGATGGGTACTTTTAAATTTCTGCTCTTCTGATCATATGTTGCCCTCGAAATGTCAGTTAGGTGTCTGTATAGTAAGTAAAAGAAAGACAAAAGCGGCCTAGCAATTCTATTTTGCTGGGAACTTAACGAAACTTGTACAGGGCGAAGACACAAGATCGGACAAAAGCTTTAGAGACATTTCTCTGCGCTGATCTTATATTTCTCGCGGCCATAGAACGCGTTTCTTATTCCTGGTATACAACAAGAGATGCAGAAAAATATCCATGCTCGCGGCTTCAGGTTTGCCGTAAAGAGAAACGGTCACCAGCTCTATTATGCAGCTCCCCGCTCCGCTATTTTCTCTCAACTGTATTGTATGCAGCAAAAGAATTGCTTGCAAATTTCGTGTGCTTGTCTTCCTCCGATGGGGTCGCTTCTATTTATTTATCTATTTATTTAATTAATTTTTTTCTTTCTTTAAATTTCAATTGACGACAGCTTCTTTCAGGATGACGTCGTAGACGACTGCAGTTCTCTACGGGGAGAATTCAGTTGCGTTCACCCAAGTGCCTGTAAATTCAAAGAAACATGTGTTCATTTTCTAACAGTTAGATTTAACATTAAATTATTTGCTTTATTCTTCACAGTTTCCTTCGAATATAAATCAACTTCTGTTATTATCGACTCCCCTGTTACTGATAACCGTGAAATTACCTATTGTTAAAACGAAGTTATAGTCGCTTAGTCTTTCACATTTCCTCTCCACTTCTTAAGCTACTAAATTCGCTTCTGATCGCGCCCGCTGTGCAGTTATATTCTATAACGCTACTTGCATCCGAGCGAAGCAATGCGCTATCGTCACGTGATCCATGCGAGCGCTTCTCAAACCCATCACACGCTGGCTGCTCTGTCGATGGAGCGTGCCGCCGAAACTGTTCTGCTGTCTTTCAAATCCATTTCATGGCGCTCACGCTCCGTGCTGCTCTGGAGACTCGTATCCCAAGTATGAGGTGACACTCAAACTGAATTCGAAAATGGCGTAGTGTGAGGTATTAAATAATTATTTAATACCTCACACTACACAACTACACTTCACAACTACCACTACTACAACTCGATAATTGTAATTATCGAGTTTCGATGATTCTTGGGGCACAAACGTTGGTTTGGATTCTGATATTGTCCATGTATATATAGTTTACGTTCTTTGATTTCAGTAACTTTGGACGTTCACTTGCCGTGATATCGGCCACTCATTTTTCCGACGTCCGAAAATGACACCATGATAGACTGAAATTTTGCTTCGTTTGCGTACAAAGTTTGACGATGATGAACACACGACCTTTGCACTCCCTTTGATCAGTGCTAGTCCATCACCTGCGCAACCAAATACGGGTATAAATTGCTGGTAATCATACTTTGTTCTTCATTTTGAATCGCATAATCACTAATTGTGCGTATGAGTACGCAGTCAGACCATGCGGGCTTTTTGCTCGTGCGCTCAAAAATTAAGCATCTTTAAGTTTGACCTTTGAAGGTTAGAGAAATAAAGCTTGAAATAACGTTCACTCGTTGAGATTACAGTTTGAAGTGATGCAAAATAGCTAAATATAATTGAATACATTTTCCGCAGCGAGAATGCTGCTTTGTTACCTTGACGGTGAGGGAATGAAGAACAAATATGCCAACCGAAAGATGGGATTTTACCAGGCAACGCGAGAGGGCGAGTGTCGGAAATTGCTCGACTTATTCTTCTCACGGGCACAGGATAGGAACTGGGCTTAGGTTAGAGTTGTCTACCTTTTGTTGCTAGGACTGGTGCCCACCACAGAGAGATAATGATGTGCTACTTCAGCTAGAGACAGATTTCCGGGATTTCTGTCGTTCGTGCCCATTTTGCTTCATCCAGTTTTCATGCCATACTCTCTCTTTCTTCTTTGTCTTTTTCCATCCTCCATTCTAATTTGGTATTTTTATGCGTATGGTATCCTGTGAGGGAACCCACATTGTGCATAGAATCTTCGTTTTTCACAGTCCATACTAAGAGCTCTCTTCTCTTCGCTCCCCTAAGGTCGCCTTTTTGGCCAGGAAGTCTCAAACAAATTTTCGACTTATACCACAGAACTGAGCGAATTGTGATTGTCGATCATTTGCGTGTTTATGACACAGTTGATGGTTTCGAGTCCACAATGAAAAATCGGAATAGTTTCGTACCTTCAACACACGTCTGTTATCGATCATACTCTTATCTGTATTTTTTCTTCAAGGCTGGAAACTCGTTTTATTGAGTATTGAAGCAGAAGGTGAAACTGTTTTCTCTTCTTATGTTCTCGTGGCCTTAAACATTAGTGTTTAATAACGCGTTTTCTTATTCAGAATGAGCTAATACATATTTTTGAAGTCATCTTCATTTCAATTTGAAAAGAAGTTTCACCAACTCGATTTTGTTTCTTCGGCGTCTGCTTCATAACTGAAAGTGAATAATTGGTATTCATCAGACCTTTTAAAGTCTCATTAAACACCCACCTCATTAATCCATTTAAATTACAGTTCAAGACCAATATCCTGTGACTATTGTATTGATTTATGTTCATAACTGAAGTAAATCGTGTGTAATAATTTCCTTTCTGAAGGACCGTCGATTCGTGCGAGCGATTTCTGTACGACCTTTCTTACATGACATTTTTCCTTCACTGGAAACGCACTGTTCAGAGCGGCTCCTGTCTCCGAGTTCTGCAAATTCTTCAAGTGGCAAATCTCGCAAGGTTCACGTCTCGATGACTGCCGAAGTGGCGGTTATTCACGCGTCGTATTTTTCGGCTGAACGAGCAACTTTTTGCTCACCTGCAGCACTCAGCTCCCCGAGCCATAAGCTGCGCACCTCATTCTTTCGGACGCGCTCCGTGACTCCGTCATTGAAAAGCAACTGATCAGCAAATGGCCGAACGAGTTGCTGTCGCTCTCGACTTCGTGTCCCGTTGTCTTCCGATAAATTTCTCGAGTGTTGAGTTTTAAGTTGTTTTTATTCGTTTTGTGAACTTTTCAGCCTTTCTTTTTACGTCTCCTTAATGTATGTCGTAACTATAAGTAGGTGATCTTTGTGTTACGTTTGTAAGTTACGAAATACCAGGTATCTTTGAGTAGTCACATTTGTAACTTCTTGCTTTCAACTTCTCCTTTTTTGCATGAGCCTTCTCTTCTAAGCAGGCAAGAGTACTAGTTCGAGTTATACGTACATTTCAATAATTGAAATTAGTAGTTAGTTCAAGGAAATCAAATTCAAGAAGCCCTATAAAAATTTCGAATCAAGGGTGATTATTTTAGTTTGTGTTTTGATCATTTTAAATCTTAGTCTAATCTTTAATATTATATCAACCTATGGAATACTTATTTTTCATTTAAATCCTTGTTTTGGATTTTTGATTAAATTCTGCAATTCAAGTTACAGAACAATGATCACCACAATATTTTTAATTTTATTTGTGATGTTTCACTGATCATAACTTATTGAGCAATATAATAAAACCCCATATTCACTTTGCGCCTCAATTTTCAAGTTGAACTTCTAGGTGGAAAGAAAGAACAAGTATACGCGACCGCATCAAGAAACGCGATCAGCCCAAATTTTGCAAGCAGTCACTGTACTGCAAGCAGAGTAAATTTCTTATGAAAGTATCTCGAAGCTGTGAGACTCGCAGTGCATCCCATGTAGACTTTTTGTTTCCAAAGAAGACAAATTTGAAGCTCTCTGAACTTACAATATCCCGCCCCTCATCTAGAGAGCGGAGGACAAGTTTCACTGGCCACACACCCGCCGTACTCGCGGAGACCTACTCGACGTACCGACGAGGTACAGCGTACGTACGGGAGTCGCGCGACGCTTTATTAACGTCCACTCAATGACTGTTGAAAGTGAACAAATTGAGTGCAAATGACGTCAGTGACGTGACCAAATGACTTTAATGAGCTGCGTGGGAGCACCAGTCAATATTTAGACTCTCGTGGGAACGCCTCAATTGCCGTCTATTTGTAATGCAACAGATTTTTTTACGCCGCTCTGCTTGCTTGGAATCGCTACTCCGTACAGAACTTGTGAAGTAAGTTGCTGGCTAATTTTGCTTGCTGGAGTACGTTGTTCATTTTTGTAAGTTATTCATTGTATCAATAGGAATTTGCATCCCCGGGAGGAAAATGTGGGGTCCCAAACTAACGATTAAGTAGGCCTTCTTTTTGTTAAAATAAAATGTTTCTCTGTTATGTTTAAAAACCATTTTTGTCGGTTCACTGCTCTCCTGTTTTTCCAGCATCTACCACTTTTTTCTTCCTCTTTTATCTTGTTTCTAGAACTTCTTTCTCAACTTAGTTTCTATACACCTTGTGCATAGATTCCGCGTTCCCTCGAGTCCATCCTCAATTGTGCCTTCTTCCTTCCGCTCTTCGATACGCCTTTGTTGCGGTTAGGAAGGCTTAAACCAAAATATATTTTATTCTAATCTTTTGTAAGTTATAGGTGTAAGATTAACATAAGGTAGGGATGATCAAGGGATCTACCTAAAAGAATCCGAAACGGATTTTGCAGGTGATGATTTCCACCAGCAGTTTTCTTTCACTTGAGTTCTATAAAATTATCTTGATGTTGATCAATTTTCTGGGGAAATTGTCAATCTGTGTGGGGAGAATATTCTTTATTTTTTGTAGAGTTTCAGCTTATCTTTGAAATTAAATGAAACTCAACTGGCATGAACTAGTGGCCTAAGAATAAAATTAACCTAAAATTAGTTTTAGATCTCACTCGGAAATTTCATAACCTAAGAAATTATAGATCATGTATAGCACGCCCAGCTCTTTTTTTTAATACTATTGCAGTGTGTCCAGCAAGTTGTGGCGAGCAACGAACGCAGCTCAAGGGTGGGAACTCACGCAACTTACTGAATTATCCTCCATTAACTCTCCCTTATTTTCTCCGGGTCCAGGGTCGCCATGAGCAATATTCCGCAAACTGCATAGGATTGCTGTCTCCTAAGAGTTTTCCTCCCATGATTGTGTTCCTTACAAAAAAAATGAACCTTCGGTCATCCCGTGAAATCGAAAAATCAACCGTTATAAAAATAAAATGTGTGTCTCGTGCATAAATACACAATAAATCACCCTCGATCCCTCATTGTACTTAATACTATTTTTGTACTCTCCTGTCACAGAGTAATGGAAGAGCTAATAGCGAGAGGGCTGGACACGCTCTCTTTCTTTCAGAATGAAATTTTTATTTTAGAAATATTGGTGCTATGTTCACAAATGGAAGTAAAATGCTCGTGCAAATTGCTTCATCTGAATTTTCCGAATCAACGAAAAAGAAATCATCACAATTTAGTAAAGCAAAATTGTAGGAATGGGATCACCTTCTGTTGCGTGGCGCCTGGCTTGTTTTGTTGAGACGCTTCGAAGCTCTGTGACTGGCTATTATGTCTATCGATTTTATGCATCATTTTTTTTTATTAATTCCGCTATTGCATTGACGGTATTGTACGAGAAAAAATGTTTTACGTTCACATATGATCGAACAAATCACTTATTTTCCAACGTTCTTATATTTTTTCTAATAAATGTATTACACTGTAACTTTACGTTTAATACTCTTGAATAGATGTGTCAGGCATTTAAGTTTTAATATTTTTCTAGTTACCTTTGCTGCATACTTTATATGGGTGTGCCTGTTAAGTTTCACGTATTAGTATTTCCATGAGTACTTCTCTTAATTATTTCTGTTATTCTGACTAACTTATGGAATGAAGCGTGAGTTGCAAAACAGCCCCATTCCTCACAACTTGTTCCGAATCACCTTTTCAATTAATAATAATTTTATTGAATTATATATAACATTTTCTCGGAGTAAAAATATCACCCCGTGATTCACTGTCAGGGATGCGCTATGTGTGAATGCGTTTTGTTCGCGCAGAACCAGTTTTCTTATATTATTTGCGAGCGCTTTCCCTGTTTTTCGTTGCTCTGCCAGCAGTTGCGTCGTCAACAGCTTGATGGATCTCTCGAACGCCGATTTTTCACCTCACGGTAATTCGAAGGTGAGCGACGTCTCGCCGGCGCTTCTAGAGTTAGAAAGCGAAGAAAACATTTTTGATTTGCCGGTTAACTGTTTTTACAGCACATATTGCGCGTCGCATTCAAGTCCAAGTGAAGGTTTTTTTACTAGTGCTTGTCGAACGAGAGTTGATTCTTGAAGATACGGCTTTATTTTTGCTCAGAGGTTTTATTTTCATCTTCCTCTCTTACTCCTTATTTTCCTCCTTCTTACCTGACTGATTTTGTTCACGCTCTCATACCTCCATTTTTCGGTAGATGAAATTCTTTATTTTTTGATGTTCCTTTTTCAAGCAAAAAAAGCTCGTACATCGTATTTACGCATTTTTGTCGAAAACTGTACAGATTTTGCTGTGAAATTGTGTTTGTTCTGTTTTTCAATTTTCAGTCTTAATTTTTCATGGTACTGATTAAAAACAGGTAAATATATATATAATAAAAAAATTATTTACGTTGTTTCAAAATAAATTAAAGAAGTGTTGTATCGATGCGCCATCGACTTTCAGTGCTATACGTTGATTACTCTTTAGTGACATTTTCTTGATATTTGTTTGCGCTACACCTCGGAATCTCTCAGGGTGGCTTTCACTTACAAATTTATACGATGCGAAGCTTCTCATTTCTTCGACGCCACCAAATTCAAATGAATATTCTGTCGGCTTCAGTTCTAAATTTGCAACTTTTAATAATTTTTTGTGAGCTGTCAAAGTAAGGCAATGACGTATCGCGTTGCTTAAAATATACGAAATTTACCTGTATTTGGTGACATAAGTTAGAAGTACACGATTTAGTTTAGTGTACGAGTTGTAGTTGCAATTTTCAAAGTGGAAAGCTGAAGCAAAGTTTTTCACCCACAAATTCTTGAACAAGAAGTGAATCGTTCATTTGTTAAAATTTTTGTTACTCTGATTTCCTAATTAATACAAATTAAATTTTAAACCGTAATATTGGCATTTGCTGGGGAAAAAAGTAGCGTCCACTTGTAGTTCGTAGCGCTTCCTTCACATGGATGGGAAGACTCGGCTGAAATTCCATACTCCTGTCCGCTGAAGGAAGACAGAGGAAAGGCTTGAGATCGAATGAATATGAACCACTTCTTCGAGTTTGTGAACAGCCTCACAGCTCGTCGTCCAGTTGAGATTGTGCACTTATGAGTATGGCACTGTACATTACTTACAACACGTATCCAAATATACGTGCATATGCAATTTAGCGGTCGGAAGTGAAGCCTAAACGTAGGCTTCCAGGCATTGCGACAAATTAAGATGTATTCAGAGTTGCCATGTATTATCTTCACTCTGGCCAAATCCCAAAATGTTTTCTTCTTAAAATGAACTTCAATCATAGCGAGTTACCTTCTAGAGTTGCAAGGTACGGAGTAAGCTTTATAATGATGTTATTTGGTTTTCATAAATCACAAACAAGGGGAGTTAGACCAAAGAAACAGTCCAGTTTGGCAACATCGGTTGAGCACAGGAAGCGCTCAACCGCAACAGCTGACGATAGAAGGCTTCTCTGACCGGCTCCTGTGAACATGTGGTTACGAAAATGATTTCTCCGCTGCCTTACTTCATTACGTCGTGAAAGGGCTAGTCTAATATGGGAGAGCTTCGCGTCTGATATGTTTACCATGGTGAAGTTTGGTGATAGGAACTGAAAAGATAACTTAATGTCAGATGAAGAAAAGAAAAAGAAGATTGCTAGTACACTCGTAATCGTTCCTCGACGATATCTCGTTATCGTCGCGTTAATCGTAGTAGTAAAAGTGGTGATTTGAAAAACGTGTTGATATGCAATTCAAACGGAACAAAAGATGAAAATATGCGTGAGTCAAGCGTTGTATCGTAAGTTTTCGTAACTCTATTCATCGTCTTACTTATTTATAATTTGGAGCTTGTGATGAGCGTTATAAAATGGGCTGTCAATTTTCCATTTGCTCTTATTCGAATTCAAGTGTGTCTATTTATTTCACATTTTCTATGTACGTTTTGCTTTATTGACGTAGCTAATTCGATATATTTAGAGCTTAGTAAAGTGTTTTGATTACAGCTGTAAACATACCATCCCGGATGTTTCATTTATTTTGGATAAACGTCTCCTGCCAGTGGTAGGGTTCATTCCAAGTGTTTTTTCCTGCATACAAATTAACCATTCCATTAATTCTCTAGATTCTTGCATTTCACATCGGCAGCTATGGTTGTTCACTGGGTGTTTGCGTCCGATCATGAACTCTTTGTTAAATGCTCCAAAACAATCGAACAACTTATCCATTTTCTTAGAACTCGCCCAGTTAACGTTCTTCCTTGTTGTGTGTCCCCACTCGAGCTCCAATGAGTGCGTGTGTGTTTTCCCTCACGGCTCCAAATGACTTCTTTGAACTCATTTGAGTTCGAACAGTAACGCGACGCCGGAGTGCGGTGGTGCTGGGTAACCCGACCGTCCGTACGTGATCGGGACACCGTGGTGGTGACTTGCTCTCTCTGGCGCCCTCCGTCACACTGCTCTCTCTGGCGCCCTCCGTCACACTGCTCTCTCTGGCGCCCTCCGTCACACTGCTCTCTCTGGCGCCCTCCGTCACACTGCTCTCTCTGGCGCCCTCCGTCACACTGCTCTCTCTGGCGCCCTCCGTCACACTGCTCTCTCTGGCGCCCTCCGTCACACTGCTCTCGCTCTTTGGGGCCCTCTATCACATCGCTAATCAACATCATTACAGTTTACCTCTTATAAGAAGTTTTGCATAAAATTTCTGTAGAATTAAAAAAAATTGCTCTTCATTATCTTTTTCCTTCACTGAAAAAGTTATATTTTCTGCAGATGCGCGTGACAATTTCAATTGATGATTTTGGGATTTCCCCATTAATATCTGTTTTGTACGCTTTTACTCAATTCTGATTAAAAAATTCGGAAAAAACATCGAAAGCGTGCTCATACGTTTACATTTCAACGTAGAAATAATCATGAAAGAGTCAATAGACTGCCTTCAATGATATTTTCTTCCCGAAATTAATATGAGTTGAAATAACGTATTCGAATTTCCTGAAGCAAATCGAAATTTGATGTAAAATGTGCGATCTGATTTCGCGTTTTCAGAAATTCTGGTTCCTGAAGCTTATTTTTATTCATGTCTCGTCACGAATCCTTTCATACTACAGTGTTCAATGGATGGAAAACTTATTGCAAATTGTCGAACTACGTTGGTGAATTTATTTATAGTTCACAAAAATATCATAACCAATGCGTTAAGATATGTCATTTTCATTTAATCACCTACCTGTACCAGCGATGCACTGTAGTGAACATTACCGCACAAAATTATGGGAGCATTGGGAGACTATCAGTAACGTTTGAAAGTGTCGCTTTGCAACGCACATTTCATTTTTCACAATGAGACTAAACTTGTCCAACGACAATGGTTTCTCTTTCATGTGACCTACGAAATTACAGTTTCACTCATAGATCATGGTGGCTTATTCATAAGAGTTTCAGGGTGAGCGAATTTAAACATAAGTCTCTCGAACAATGGTCTAAGAACATGGGACTGAAATTGCCCTTTCGTTTGAGAAGTCCTTGCGTCGCTCAACCTTACAACTTGACTGTGTTTGTTAACTCCTTATAATTTGATGTTGTTCTTTTAGCCTTGAGGCTTAAATTTTTCTCACAATTTGAGCGCGAGGCTTTCGTGTGCACTTCCTCTCTCCGCCTCGTCTTGAATTCCAGCGACGTTTCAAGTCATGAGTCAGAACCTGAGGCAAGAAGTCTTGTGCACTCACGGCTTTTGAATTGAAATCAAGCGCCAAAACCCGAGCTTTCAGAGGTTGTGCTCTGTACATTAATGCTTTATTTGCGGCAATTTGAACTGAATTTCAACATGCAACTCTAATTAAACATGATTTTGGCTATCAAAATCATTTCAACGAAAGAATAAAGGGAACAATCCTTCCCTTGATTTTCATCACGTTCTCGAGCATGTAAAAGCTCAATTTGTGACTACCAGTGGGTCACCCGCATCATGGAGGATCCCTTATAGTGATGACCACCGGTGCTGGATGGGAAACGTCTCTTTCCTCGTCTCTTTAATGATTTATTCAAAGATATATGAAGTTCTTACTCTACACTAGATCTGCTGAGAGTATATAACTTCGTATATTAGAATAAATTTGCAGAATAAGCGCTATTTTAACACAACCAAGGCCGCTCGTTACACAAAAAGTGTATGTTTGAGAATATTATAGTTTCTTTTATTATTGCACGTATTTATGTGGATCGCATCCATTATTTCTACTTTTCTCTTGAAAAGAAGTGCTTCATGTACAACCGAGCACCTGACTATATGCATTCTCATCACTTCCACCTCCGCTGTCATAGTTGCGGAGAAATGCTCACGATTACTGTTTAAAATTATGCGAAAGAACAATATAATTAAACTTCAATGTATGGTTATTTTTTAAGAATCTTTAGCATATTTATGAGATTTAGGAGAGCGACTTAATTTCCTTCCTTCGAGAACAGTCAATTTGCAAATTATCCCGTGCTTACAAATCTCATTTTCCGCCGTTGTTACTCTGTACTTCTCACATAACTCTATGAAACCAATATGAATATTTCATTGAAATTATACATTCGGTCAGAGGATTAAAATTTATTTTGTTATCGTCATATTAACAAAAACGTATCATAATATGTTCTTGCTTCCAAAGTACATTCTCCATGAAAAAATTAATATTTTTCAAAATATGACTAGAGGTTTACAAAATGGAGTTAAGCTTTTTTGATTAAATAAAAGCAAAGTGCTCGAGATTATGTTTCCTCCGACATTTTTATTTTGTAGGAAACTTTTCTGCAATCCAACGACGATATTTGTTCAAGAGGCTGCTTGAGAGCTGAGAAGGGCGCTGGAGTGAGGAGCGTTTCGATGGAAGTGGAGTCGTATTCCTTCAAATGAAAATCCAAGATTCGTTACTTTTTCATCAATTTATTTTATTTTATAGCCTACAAAACGTCACTCGTTTTCTTGTTTATAGAGAGAAAAGATGAAATTTTACATGGTTGTGACCTTCGCTTGCGAGATCTCCAAGTAAATCCAAGAATGAGAAATTTTAGGCTCGGAGGCTTGTGGAGGATCGCCACAATTTTTCTGAGTGGAGCAAGGGCTCTCGAAACCTCTCGGAAAACCTTCCTTCCATTTCATATTTCTTGCAAGCTTTTGCCTCGAGCGCTTGTCCCAAGGCGAAAAATACTAAAGCTTTTCCTCCAAAGTCCTGATACATTTACTTATGTTGAAACCTGCTTCTGCAACGCGTTGCTGTAGAAATGTTAGGCTGTCATGCAACATTTTAAGTTTTAGTAATATCAATAGTAGTAGTTGTACAACAGCAGACATTTTAATAGCTCTAGCAGTATCAATAGTAGTAGTACAACTGTTACTAAAGCTTCGACTGACTGATATTCAACTGTTGTTCATCAAGTAATTTGACGTCATCTTTTGTAAATTGCAGATTGTTTCGATAAATATTAATTTCCTTTTGTCAACTTATACGATGCTTGATTCATGTTATGAATAACTAAGATTAATTTTTATCCTACAAAGTTAATGTTCGCGTGCAGTGATGCGCAGCTCATAGATCGACTATACCTAACTTGTATAAAATGAACATCATGTCGAGCTGCAGATTCATGCATCCTGAGGGTTCTATATTTATAGTAACCGCACAGTCAAGATGTTAAATCCCCTTATCATTTTTCACGTTTGTCATCCTATATAAGAAGATTTAATTGCGCTTATATCAATTGTAGCTAATCGTAGCAATTTGAGTTTAACCGCCTCAGGGGGATACAACTATTGTATCTATGGGAATTAGCGCTCCCAGGGGAAAAATGTGAGGGCCCGAGCTGAGAGTTAGGTAGGCCTTCTTTTTGTTGAAATAAAATATTTTTTGTTATGTTAAGGACCACCTTTTTTCGGTTCACTACTGTCCTGTTTTTCAGCACCTCTGACTTTCTTCTTCAACTTTTATCTTATTTCATGAACTTCTTTCCCATCTTACTGTTTCTATGCCCTTTCTGCATAGATTCCTCATTTTCTTATTTCCATACTAAATGGTGCCTTCCTCCTTCCTCTCTTCGATACGCTCTATTTTTGCAGCGGTTAGGGAGGCTTAAACTAACTTATAATCTATAATCTAATCTGCATAGATTCCGCGTTCCCTTAACTCCATACTAAATGGTGCCTTCTTCCGTTCTCTCTTTGTATCGCCTTTGTTGCGGATAGGGAGGCTTAAACTAACTAATAATCTAATCTAATCTGATTAGAGCTTAACTCTACACGCAGTAATGCCAACCTCGCAGATCCGTACCCATTGTCAACTGTTTTTCTGAAAACATTGAACGCAGTAATCAGCAATAAAATCTGCTACAGCGTTGCTAGTATTGAACATTTCTATTCTTTGTTGGAAAGTTTATTTATGACTCGTAAATAACTATAGTGTTGTGCTCACATATTTTTTTGCTCATTTATCACTGTATTTTGATGTGATAATTTTAAATTACATTATTTTTTCAATTCTTCCCCGTATTCAAGTCGCGTGACAGCGTCAAGTCGCAGTATTTCACAAAACTTTACAAGATGTGATGTCCCAGCTTCCGCTTTCATTTTTCTGCTCTGCTCATTTCGTGCAGCGGTGTAGTCGAGTTTTTATTATCGCTCACAAAACGCTGGCTTCGATCATAAAATTTATTGAAAATAATTCGAGTGTTGAAAACGACGCTATTTTCACGACAATCAAAAGCGGCGTCTTGTCACCGCGCGGCATGCGCGGCGTCGCCTTCTCTTACAAGGAATCTATAAAAATAAAGTAAAAATACGGAACCAAAACATGTTCGTCTCTTAACACATTCGTTGCGGTATGACCCACCGGTGGGTCGTAGTTAGGTTTTTCCTGCTGCGAAACGACCCATCGATGGGTCGTTTCGAAAAATTCTAACAATCTTTCTAAATCAATGGTATTTAACAGGCCCAGTTAATGTTTGATATTTACGAATTTGCGTATCACTTTTGATTTTAAATTTTAGTTGAATATTGAACTTCAGTTTAACCCATCGCAACTAACGTGTTAAATGTTTTTTGCTTTCCACAATAATATTCAACGAAGCCGTTTCTCGTCTAGTGTTTTGCTTCTGTGCTGTGGTACTTAACATTGGATGAGGGGGTTAGCCATTTAAATTCTCCGCACCGTGTCTGAATCTTTACAATTATGCCTGAAATATAGAATATTAGGTTCAATCTGTTATTTCTCTTTTTAGCATAATTAATAAATGAATATTTTTTGACTAACAGCCATGAGTACTTCCAATTAGGGTACACTGTATGTTATATCTATCAGTTGATTCAAAATTGCATATTTCGCTCAGCATTCGAAATTTTTTTTCTGGTTGAGTTCTTTAAATAAACATGAAACTCCTTTACTAAGTTTCCGTTTGTTTTGAGTTTTCCACTCTCATCCATCACTGCACGAAGTCTTTCTCGTGCAGACGAGCGCAAATTGACCGAACGTGTGAACTCAATTCGGCTAAACTTTGGTTTGCAAGTTTAATGCAGATCTTCCCCGCCTGATCAGTCATATCTTTGAGGAAGTCACGAGTTCTTAAGCAGCGACTTAATCTTCTTCCTTACCAATTAGGAAGAAAACATTCCCACACTTTATTATTGCCTGCATTTCCGGGATCCTAAACAAATGGACTGCTTCCGGAGTCTCTAAGCGGGATTCTTGTTTGTTTGTACGCAGTACGAATTTCTTTGTTTAGTCGTAGCATGAAAGTCATGGCCGCACCAACGACTGCAACATGTTTTTTTTTACAAAAATTTGCAGGGTTTTGTCACATTTACATCCAACACTTTAGAATTGTTCTAAAGCTACAATGTCTTGCGTTTTTTTTCCTCATTAGAACTTCTCAAACATTCGTTTAAAATTTCTTCACACGAAATGAACGCCTATGCAAAAGTAGTACTTAAATATTTGTTTTAGTTTACGCTATTTTAGCCATTTGCATCTCATTGGACTGTGAGTATGTAGGTTTGTTTGCGAATTATCATTTAAGGTATCACATTGGCTGCTTTCATTACTGTGCTAGTGAATTAGCAGACCGTTGGTGATTTGTATTTCAAGTCTGAATTGCCAAGTATCTCTTGTAACACTATTTGATTGAACTAATTATAACTTTGTAATTCTATAAACTTTTGTGGGAGTTTTAGGAATGCTAACGTTGATTTCTTTGTTTGCAGGAAAGTGTGCCGCAACTGCAAATGCCCGCGAGAAGAGCACTGCGGGGCCAACACTGGAGATCCCAGCTCCACTAGCCCCGCCAGCTCGGCAGGTGCCCCCATGGCTGCGCAGCCGCCAAGAAGCATGAGCTCGAGTTTACCTTCTTCGGCAGCCCAGTCCAGTCCGAGCGTGTGCCCTCCAGCCATCACCTCTCACTCCTATCAGTCCTCTTCCGGTTTTGGAACAAGGACTTGCAATGTGCCATCCAATCATCCAACTTCACAAAATTATCAACCAATGCCAAGACTTGCCAATCCGAATCCGGTTGCTGTTCCTCCACCTTATGGATCTCACAATGTAACTGGGCACTCGCACCAAAGCACCCCCTTCAGTCCGGTTCCTACGTTTGGGTCTAGCCCCAATTCCCAGGTGCTTTCGGCCAATCCTCAAAGTTATATATTCCCCAACACTCAGATACCCACCAAAAACATACTTCTACAACCGTACACTAACTCTTTTACCACGCAACCCCCCGCTGTTTTGACGACTTCAACCAAACTAACTGGAGTGACGACTACCTCACCTAGCCTTGCTTCCACTTCTCAACATCAGCCGCCAAGTCTCGCTCAAAATTCTCCTTCTGGCCTAAGTAGCCAAGGCTCGATCGTCTCCAAGAAAAATGGAGTTGGTGTGGGAGTGGGAGTGGGAGTTGGCGGTGTTTTTGGGGGAGTTGGAGTCATGAGTGATCCTCAGCGCCACAGCCACAGCGATGACGACTCCGGGTGTGCTCTGGAGGAGTACACGTGGGTGCCGCCCGGGCTGAAACCAGAGCAGGTGAGCAGGCTTCACTGCTTATGTTTTCGAAGACGTTCCTTGTTCTTACTTGAAGATATATTTATTCAGTGTTTTTATGCACATGTGTAAATGAATGAGCAAAAAGGGTGATTGAACCTATCAAGAGCGATCAACTCGACCGTTATTTACAACCTAAATTCTCGATTTGAATTTGAAATACTAACGTGGGTTTTCAAATTTATCATCTTATCTCAATGTTTATACTACTTTCTTTTCTAAAAAGGTTAGTAGTTTTTCATTAAATGTCATCCTTTCAAGAAAAAATTTGCAAAACTAAATCAAAACACGTGCTGGTAATGCTCTTACAGCGCATCTCACTCTGTTATTTGAATGTGCATTTAGTTCAGTGTTAGCTTTGCGTCATAATCTTAGTAAATACGTTGTTCAGATCTCCAAATGTTAGTTCCGTAAACATTTGTATTATTTCCATATTAACAAAACTTCTCAGGGTTATTTTAGTGTTTGTTACAAGTTCTATTTCTCGTAGAATTAGTGTTACTATCACTGCTTCCTTCATCTTGCGGTCTTTTTATTCACTTCATAAAACGTCGTGTAAATGTTGATTCTTTTCTCCTTGGGATTTCACAAAGACTGCGATCTCACGATCATGAAGAGAAGGCTTCGCTTCGACAAAGACCGAAACTCCCACGCTTTTTGAAAAGAGCTCGGCTCCTTCATGTCAAAGACCTGCTCTGTGCTCGTAAAACAATAACGCCTTTTGAATTGCCGTAGCCACTGCACAGAAAAGCGTCTCGGCAGTCGGCGGCGGTACTGGGCGGCTAAGTAACGAGGTTAGCAAAGCCACTGCAAGGTTTGGTGGTGGCCGAATGTGTCCGGTGTGGAGGCCAGTTTTGAGGCAACATGCGAGAGCTCTGAGAGATCGAGGGGTTTTGACGTTGTGAGGTAAAACGGAAATGTATTGCAGTTAGTGATCGATGAATACGAATTAGCCCTTTCGAGTAGGAGTTCGTATAAATAATTCATGCATTCAGAACCGCGTTTTATTAGACATACGTAGGTTGTTTTGTCTCTGGATTTATATTTATTGAATTATCATATTTCAGACATGGGAGTAGGTCCCTGCTTTTTAACAGTCATCTTAGTATGCTGGGACAAGTACGCCGCAGTACACCTCAGTAAAATGTGCTAAAAAAATGTGTCCTTTCGTTTCAACATAAGTAATAAAACTGATTAGGAAAACTATTATGAGAAAACACAGTATTTTTCTGTGCTCATTTGATGCGTAAGATAAAATTAAAGAAAAGTTTCCGTAAGTTCATGCTCATTTTATTTACGCAAGACTGCTTAAGGAAATTGGGAACGGCTGCACAAGTGTTATTGCGGGTTTTATGGCTAATTCTGGAGAGCGTCTATGGAACAGATGTGTCACACGGGTGTCGGACGGGTCAAAGCCGAGAAGTTTTGATATTTTGCGCAAAAAGTTGAATAAAGTAAATAAACTGAACACTCACGTTTGTACTCTGTTACATTAGTATTGCATGTGGCGTACCGTTTTTTTCATTAAATTTTACAAGTTTTATGCTATTTACCTCGAAACTAATGAAACGTAAAATGAATTAAGTTCGCGCCTATAACTTCACTTGTAAAGATAAATTTAAATATTTAAAGATTTATAGGAACATCTGATTTAGCAGATTTTTCTTCTAACAGAGATTCAAACGTTTACTGTGCCAGATACAGATACATTTTTTCCGATTTTCCGATTAGCTTCAGCCAGTTATTTTTTTGGCAGGTAATTACACGAAAGCTGCGAGTGTAGCTAAGAATGAACTCTTCAGGCAATTTTATTTGGCATTGGACGGTGACAATTTTTATCTTGAATAATTTTTGCTTATGGCTATCGGCAAGGTTACCTGCTTCCTCGTCAATCAAGACTTCCCTGACGACCTAATTACCTCAAACTTAATTAGCCATTAGAACAATCGTATCTTTTCGTGTGTAAGAGAACCCATTTCATTTTGGCGTAAGAAGTCGCCGAAGATCATGATATCCCAACTCAGGCTCTTGAGATGCATTGATTTGTGTTGTACACCCTGATACAAGAACACCTTCATCTTAACCGCTCGCGCTAACACACAACAGGAACATAATCTGTAACGTACTCTTAGACATAAGTTATTTTGCGGCGTATTTATAGTTTTGCTCATCGTTTTCCCTCCTTTGGTGTAGAGGAGGAATGGGTTTAATTAATGCCTCGAGCAGCACGCAAGGCAGGTGCGCCGTACCGACGCTGCGAGTGTGTGTGTCATCCGGTGTTTTTGTGCGTCCCTCATTGGAGCGTTCGAGTGTGGCGGGTTTTTGCTGGCACTGCGTTGGAGCGCCCTTTGTGTCTCGGGGACCTGCTTCACGACTGGCAGGCGCGGGCGATACGCTTGCTTAACCCGACCAGCTGACTCGCCTCTAGCTCTCGTGTTGTCCCTTGGCGGTTGTATTGGTGCGGAGAGTATAGGGGGTTGTCATCATTGCGTTTTTGGTTCAATTATGTAAAATAGACAATGATAGTGGTAATACTGCAAAGTAGAAATTTGTTAATGAAGAATGATTCCGTCCGTAAATTTTGAAATGTTATTGCCTAATATAAATTATTTGTTTACCTTTTACTCATTAAATTCCAGATGTTTGTCGCTGCTGTTTAAAGGAAATAGAAAGATGAAATAGCGAATCTCTAATTCCTTAATAATAATCGATGAATAATTTTTAGTTAGTAATTAAGGTAAAAGTTATTTTTGGCCCAGTGAATGTTTTCATAGATCCACAAATTTTGTCGTCAGGCGAAAATTGTTGCTAAATAACCTCAAAATTTAAGAGTTTTCATGGACAACGAACTATTTTTGAAAGATGCTAAGTCTTTTCGTTAATTCTTTTCAAAAATTGTATAGTTCACGTAATAATCAAAAAGGATAAATTTTAGAAATTGTACAAAGCGCCTGTGAAAATTATGTCGTGTTCAAATAAATAAAAGTTAACAAGCTAACGCTCCTCAGAAGAAAATACCTCCCAATTTAGACATCTTGCCGGGCATGTTTTTGGAGGAAGTAGGTATCTCTAAATTTAGATACTGGAACAAGTTTCTAGCTTTTCATGTATTAATTTCCGCGATAACCGCTTTACGTTAACTAGACCCATTTCAAGCTTAAATTTAATAGGGGTGCAAACATTTCTTGACGATGATGCTAATGTTAAAATCTCATGCTAAATAAATGAGATGTGTACTACACGGCCTCGGGCCAACCAGATCTCCAGAAGAGGCTCACCAAAATTCTACAAATACAACTCGTCTTCTTTATGTTTTTATGGCAGCAGAAATCCCCAGTTCTCTTCTGCTCAATCAAGAAAGAATCTGCAGAGTTATGGGTTTATTGTGAGCCTTAGTCGTTGTACTCGGGAGTTGCTGAGGTCGGTAATCTGTCCTCACAGCGTGATGGCGGTCTCTGCCACCCTCGGTCCTTGCTAACCTCGGCCGTTGCTGTCCTATGCTCTTATTATACGCTTAGTCTTTGTTGGTCTCGGCTGTCGTTGTCCTTTGCTCTTATTCCGCTTAGTCTTTGTTGGTCTCGGTTGTCGTTGTCCTTTGCTCTTATTCCGCTTAGTCTTTGTTGGTCTCGGTTGTCGTTGTCCTTGGTCCGCACTACCCTCGGCCCATATTATCTTCGGGCTTTTTCACCCTCAAACTTTACTGCCCTCAGTCTATATTCCTTTCGATCATTACTGCGTTTGGTCCCGACTACCCTTGAGTTCTAAAGAACCTTAGGCTTTTACTACCCTCAGTCTTGCCTAGATGCTGCTACGACAAGACAGGAAATTATCTCATTGTTCTAGCCAATAGACCCTGACGATTTTTCTGCTTCTTTTCAATATGACGTGACAGTATTCAGGAGGTACCTGCTTTCCACACGAAATGTATTTCAATTCAGTGAAGATATTTCGAAGGATGTTTTTGATTTTACATTATGGAGGTAACAGTTTCATCAGTGAATTCTTGAAACTCGTGTACTCGGATGAATTCCTGACGCGTTTTTTTTTTTGCCGGTGCTTAGTGATGAAAAGCATCAGTAGTTCGTCTTGAAGGCGTTTTTAAGTTATAGGCGTTTGTAGCATTGATTTAGTACCAAATGAATTTCCTATTTGAGCAAAATAATACTGCTAAATTTTCTGCCGTTAATTCTTGGCAATATCGTAATTCAATCACAATTCCAAACTTCAAACGTGCATGAAACAATCTAAGCAGAAGTTTTCTCGCCGAAATCAACGATTCGTTCGTTTCATTTTACGCCAGTCGTTTATAGACTTTTTCTAATCGGACGATCATTCGTTCGTTCTTTCAATCCCTAAATTTATTAGAAGAACTCGTCAAATTCTGTCACTGACTGCGATGTTCGTCCCCAGGTACGCCTGTACGTGCTGGCGCTGCCTGAAGACAAGGTGCCTTACGTCAACTCTGTGGGGGAGAAGTACAGGATCAAGCAGCTGCTGCACCAGCTGCCTCCGCACGACAATGAGGTGACTTGTGGCACACATGAATAATATAATAATACGACAGAGAGAAATAATTTTTATATTATATAATATAATAATGCGACGGAGAGAAGTAATTTTCAAGTAATATAATATAATATAACAATGCGACCGAGAGAAATAATTGCTAATAAAATAATTAGCAGCGCTCTGCGCAGTGAAGTCAATCGATAGAACGTTAAATTTATGTCTCATATGTTTCATATTGCAATTTTAAGTGGGAGTCATTTCGCATAAATCTTGATTTATTTCTACTCAAGTGGATTTCAACCTATTCGCATCAGTATATTTTCCAATAACTTCGGCACATAGTTGGTCCCCTGCGATGTTTCGGGAATACCTTTGCTTTAACCAGGTAGGTGTGAGCTAGAAGTGCATTAGTTTTATGAGTGTGCGCAGAAAGTACGTTTTTTCGGAGTACTTCTCGTATGCGTTCTTTTTTCTGAATGGTGTACGCCACAAATTCGCTTTCTTCTGAAAGGTATAGGCCACAAATGCATTACATTTTGAAAAGTATATGCCCCAAGTGCATTATATTTTGAAACGTATACAGCGCAAATGCATGCGTTTTCAACAAGTGTAGGTTGGTAACGTTTATATTTTGACAGGTGCGGTACTGCAACGGCCTCAGCGAGGAGGAGAAGAAGGAGCTGCGGCTGTTCTCCGCTCAGAGGAAGCGCGAGTCGCTCGGTCGGGGCACCGTGAAGCAGCTCCAGCTCAACCAGCAGCCCACACTCGCCTGCCACCAGGTAACTTTAAATATTATAACTAACTTATTTTCTATCTTTGATCCTACTATTTATACTTTCTTGTCTCTAAATTGATTTTATTCTGGTACCCTTGTTCCTTGTGATGCTTGCAGTTCCATCTCAGCTGTGAGCTGTGAGCACACGAGCTGGTTTAGAAACGGATTTCATGTTGAGCATCTTTAGTTCTAGAAAATATCTAGAAATTGAGCATACTTAATTTTGAAAAGCAAGATACATATTGAGCGCATGTAAGTTTTGAGAAGCGGGGTACATATTGAGTAAATTTAGTTTTCATAAGTAGGGACATATTGAGTATATTTAGATTTTAGACGTGGAGTTTATTACGAGACGCGGAAATTTTCTAGCCGCGGTGCACATAGGACCGCGCATATTCATATTCATAGCATATGGGACATTCGAGTGGCTGAGTACCGCATTTGTGGTTGCAGTGCACCGAGAAGCTGAGCGGAGGCGACATCGTGGTGCAGGCGGCGCGTGCGGGCCCGAACGCGTGCTGGCACCCCGCGTGCTTCACGTGCCACGTGTGCCGGGAGCTGCTCGTCGACCTCATCTACTTCTGGAAGGACGGCCAGCTTTTCTGCGGCAGGCATCACGCCGAGAGCCTCAAGCCGCGCTGCGCTGCTTGTGATGAGGTCGGGCCTTGCGCATCGCTGTGTTCAGTGTTTCACCTCCACTTCATCACTCTATTGAATGTTTAACCGTCTCTTCATCACTCTATTGAATGTTTAACCGTCTCTTCATCACTCTATTCAATGTTTCATCGTCTCTTCATCACTCTGTTCAATTTTTAACCGTCACTTCATCACTCTATTCAATTTTTACCCATCGATTCTTTAATTTCATTTTTGTCATAATCCGTACTCAACCGACCTATCATTATTATTGTCATTATTTTTGCCATTATTATTGCCATTATTATTATCATTACTGCTTTGACGTTCGGTCAATAAAATAATGTTCGTTATTGGTATAATCCCCGTTTAGCCGTTCAATCATTTGTACATTTTTTATTGTTATTATAATTACTATTTTTCTGTTCATGCTTTAGAAGTACCCACGTTTATTTTTTTGCCAACAACAAAGTAACGATAACAAAATTTGCATTAAACTATCAGTTGCACTTAAAGTCTACATTCAAGTCAAAGAAACAAGTCTGAACGAAATTCTCGTAATTACGAGTGTTTCGAATTAACTTGAATCACGAACAGTGGGTGTACAAAGTAAATATGTCTGCATAGAATTTCAGGATCTTTTAAGTCTCTCAGTTACTATGTAGAAAACGGAGTTCCTGCTCCCTCTTCTATACGAGAATTTCCTAAACTTTTGCAAAATAATCGAATTAGTTAAACTTCATATTCATTTTTGCGCTCATAACCACTATGGAAATCATTTTGGTTTTCGTTTTGTGGTTGAGTAATATTTTCTACTTGTTAGTGGAAATGTGTGACCATTGACGTACGTACTTCGATTCACTTGGATTTGAGCGTTAATTTGCGTTGCCCGCCTCTCAAGACCATTGCGCCTTACTATTTTTGATACTGTGCTGGTCAATTATTCAGCTATTAAAATCTACGCAACACATTGATGAACGTTCAAAATATTATGACTAACTGTTCACTTCATCTTACAGATCATCTTGGCAGACGAGTGCACGGAGGCGGAAGGTCGCGCGTGGCACATGAAGCACTTTGCGTGCTTTGAGTGCGACGCGCGGCTGGGCGGCCAGCGCTACATCATGCGGGACGGGCGCCCCTATTGTCTCCAGTGCTTCGACTCCATGTTTGCCGAGTACTGCGACACCTGCGGCCACCCCATTGGCGTCGACCAGGGTCAGTTGTGGGCTGTGGCGCATCTTCGATCGCATTAAGAGTATGAATAGTTAAATAACAATCATGTCTGAGCCCTGGTTCGGTCCCGCTCTGACCCTAGTAATATTTTTTACAAGAGTTATGAGCAGCTCATTTAGTATAGTGAGAAATATTTAGAAATATATAGTGAGAAATATATTATATATAATAGCTAGTGGAGAAAGCCAATAGATGGGTTTAGAAAAGAAACAGTTTCATTCGATGAGTTTGTATTTCACTCACCTCTTCTCATTAAGTATGATGTAGTAAAGAACATTCTAAAACATGGTTGCAATAATGGAGATATTAGTAAACAAAGATGGTTAGACCTCGGTACACAGGTTAATCTAATCGGGATAAAGATGGATAAGAGTTTGAGTTACCTTCGTTTTGTGCCAATGGCACAACCATGCACACTTGAAGCTGTAACAGAAGGATAGGTAGTTTGTTTTTGAGTAATACCATCGAAGATCGTTGACTTTTTACCACTTGACCATGACCTTCCACGACAGACATAGCATTAGCCAAGATGCATGTGATGTACTGATACACAAGAGAGTGGCCTGTCATGTGCTTGTTTACTTCCTGAAGCATAACAACAAATTTTCTCCGTATACCGTGTTTGTAATTCTCAATTTTAATGAACTCGTCATTTTGCTTTCAGGTCAAATGACACACGAAGGGCAGCACTGGCACGCGACCGAGTCCTGTTTTTGCTGCCACACTTGTCGAGCACCGCTCTTAGGCCGACCCTTCCTGCCCCGAAGAGGTTCCATCTACTGCTCCATCGCCTGCAGCAAGGGCGAGCCACCGACGCCCTCCGACAGCAACGGCAACACGCCCGTCGGGCATTGCCCCGCGATGGGGCCCATGTCAAAACCCAAAAACGGAGACAGGGGAAGTAGGTTTGTGGACTCCGAGTCGACGACGTCTCCGTTGATGGCCAAAGCAAAGAGCTCGTCGTCTGCCAGCGATCGCTTGTCATCGGACAACTTCGCCATTGGTAAAGATATCAGGTCACCGATTTCAGCGACGCTCAACTCTTCGAAGTCTCCGAGATTCAAGCGAAGAACTTTGGGAAACTCTTCTGTGAGGGAAAGTTCAGGATCTGATGCTACAAGTTCGCGCTCTCCTAGTCTCCAGAGAAAAATTCCATTTGGTGTGGAATGTAAAAAGCAGCGTTCGGATGGAACAAATGCATGTAAGCCACCGTCTGGCAATCAATCTTTTTCGAGCGATGGAAATCCCGAGGGTCATCGAACGTCCCCTTTAAATGGGCATTTAGGTATACCTGTTACAGGCATGAATGGAGGTCATCCTGTTGTAAGGAATTCATCAATGTCTGCAATGCACGGAAACTCTTTAGCCTCAAATTCTTCATTACAAGGCAATGGAGTTTCTCGTACTCCTTCCATGTCAGGTTACCTCAAGTCCAAGCATGAATACGTCAATGTTCAAAGCCTCATGCCAAATGAACGCTTGCCACACAAGTCTAGTCAAAACGCCTCCGATGAGACAACCACAAGAAAATATACTAACGTTCAGTATCAGTCTTCTGAAGTGGATAGTTCTCGAGCATCTTCGGAAATGAATTCCCCACGACAAGGAGAAAAGCAATTTAAAGATAAGGGCAGGCCATCTCCATGTGACCAAATTTTAAGGTCTCCCAAAATAAGCCACTGTTCATCGTCCAGCCAGCTGTCACCGAAAATGGGAAGGAGAGCGCTGGAATATAAGAACTTCGACTGCAAGGCAGATCTTCAACGCTCGATGAGCCCTCAACTCTCTGTTTCTTCTGTTAAAACTAGTGAAGTTTCAGCAGAGAAAATGAATGACGTAGCAACGACTGATGACTCGAGCAAGAAAGCAGTAGAAGGAGTAGAAGCTGGACTTGATAGATTGGTGTTGGAGAAATCTTTAGGAAGGATTTTAGCCGAGCATGGAATTAACTTGCTTCAAGAAGTAGCGACTAAGTCTCCACCTGGCACTATTGAATCAATTTTGAAGAACATAGAAACAAAATCTAATAGCCCCCTAGACGCTTCAGAAATCTCTCACTTGAACCTTGAAACACTTCTAGCAGCATATGAAAGTCACAGAAACGCCCAAGCTGCCGCGCACGCGTCTATGCCTGACTTGTCCGCATCTAGGAACACATCAGGGTCAAGTTCTCCAGCGGCTGTTGGCAGTCCAAACGGTGCTCTGAAGAAAAGCTCGATGATGTCTCCTCACAGGGATCGACATCACAGGTCTGTACGTTTTGACCCATCCCAAGTGGCTTCCAAGGCAGAGTCTCGTCGCCAGAAGCACCAGTCGCGCCGTGATTACTCAGACACGTCATCGTCATCAGGATCGGCTCCCACTGCCGTAGAGGTGCCTCCTGGCTCCTCGAAACACTCAAGAGACCAACACCGACGGAGGTCATCTCGGCATGGCAACCGCAGAAGCAAACACGGCATGCCTCGGTCTTCTTCATACTCGGGGCAAGCTGCTGCAAGTGACGCCCTCTCTGTTCGAAAGAAGAACGCCTCCTCGCAAGACTTGGACGAACCTGAGTGGGACAACGAATCGACTTGCTCGACGTGCTCTTCATCTTCCTCATCCGATTTTGACTACGAACTCCCTCCAAGACGAGCGTATGGCGGGGTTAGGATTAATTATGTTCCAAACGATGCCCTAGCCCTCGCCAGACGCCAAACTTCATCAACGCCCATGAGTCCAACGTCTCCCCCCACTCGAAAGAAAACCCAAGAGAAAGATAAAAATTGCATTATATCTTGAGAAATATTTGGCACTCGCAGTGCCATTAAGTTTGTGGCCTTACTTTCTTTTGCTTAAGGTTAAGTGCCAGAAATTTTACGTCGAGTCAACGGCTTCAACTTTTGAGGGAGCGACGTAGTTCGAACCTTAGACGATATTTCAATCTCATGAATAATAGAGATTTGTACGAGAACGTAAAATCACTCGTTAGGTTCCTTAGGTATACCGAAGCCAAATATTTCTTTATTTATTCACAGTTTCAGCTGAAAACGATCCTTAGTGTTAAACTGGGAGAATTTGCCCATTTTATGTTATTTTTCTCCTATTTAACTTCGAGTTTCAAACTTATAGGAAAAGACGTGAAGTTTTGCTCTCTGCTGTATGTACGTTTGTGATCTTTCAAGAGGTTTAAATGAGACACTAACGTTTGCTATATAGCGTGTAGTGTAACCAGGAACTGAGATTTCAGAGACCTTTCTACTTGAACAAATTTTTGAAATAATAAACCTATTAATGACGGTGACAGCTTCTTCCATGCTTGTCATTCTCTACGTTAAATTTGCTAAATTTAGCAGTCAATTCAATAATTCTATTCTAAAATTAAGAAAAACTTACAAGACCACGACCTGAACAACTTACGGGTAAATTTATTCAGTATTGTTGAGCTATAGGAGAATTTCGTTTGCAGACGACGATGCAGCACAAATAAGATGAACTTATTATCTCATATGAACGTGTCTTCCATTTCTCAGGGAGGCCTTTTATCTTGGTGAACATTTCCAAAAGAAAGAGAATGGGTGGGAGCGCACTGCGGATAGCTCCGGCCGGCTGCTTTGGACTTTACTAGCTTTGTTTGCGTCACGCTTTGATTGCTCGTTGTGTTCTGTGTAAGAACGCCGACGTGCTCTACTCTAACTTTCAGTTCGACAATTATATGGTAACATTTTAACAAGTAAAGTTCATTCTGTGTACCAAAAAAAAAATTTTTTGCTGGGACGTTATGGAGTATTATGTGATATGCCTTAGGAATGGAGCATTGCTGAGATGAATTGCAAAGGTCAAAAGTGTAACCATGGTGTCTAGGTTGTTGGTCATTTAGTAATTTTGTTTTTCAAATTGTATGGATTTTAGTGTTTTCAAATTTTTCTGGATCAACTTTTCAATACTTATGTATTCAGGGGAACTTCTATATTACTGACTGAAAAGGAATATTTGAATTAGGAATAGAAAAGTTCTAGTATCCCCAAGCAGTACATGTTGAATTTTTTTGATTGTGATACATCTGCAATCTAAATCTAAATTTGATTCGTCTAACGTCATTTATTATTTTTTTGCTTGCGAGAGCTATTATTCTAATTACGCTTTCTCATGCAATCCTAAGTTGATACTCACTGTGACAGTGCGCTTTTGAAAACTTTGCTCTATTTTGAATCAATGTCGTAAACAAGTTGTGTTATCGCCTCATATTCTATGAATATTTTACGATCAAACGTTGGTGCTTACTGCCAACACTCTTCACTTAGCAAGGCGGTGTTGTAGCTTATTTACTGGTTGAAATGATGGGATCTTTCTAACAATGTGCGTCGTTTTAGCCATAAAACTAGCATCTCAAGTTGTTCTGTCAACTCTGTTGTGCTGTGAGCTGTTTTATCGGGCCTAATTTCTCAAGTTTGAGATGCTCAGTGCCTAGTTTTGGTTTGGAAAAAACTCAACTTGGAGAACTTTGGGTAGAAAGAATAGCACAAAACACTGCCAAGTCTCATCGAAAGAACTTTCGCTGCGAGTTGCACCGCTAAAACGTTGTAAGTTGTTTGAAAATTTTACCGTTGGGTGAAGTTTGTTTTGACTTAATAAAACGCTCGTGCATAAGCAGTTCAGAAATATTAGAGAAGTTACGTTTTCTGAAATTGGCATCTTGCTGGTTAAATTTTTATTTGGCAATGAGCCACGCTCGACATTCAAGGAACTTGTGTGAGACGTGAAGATTTATGCCTAATGTGTTGTAAACTTAATTTTAAACTTGGCGAGCGTTTATCCTGCTCGTGAGCTCGTACATTACGAGCTACGAGCAGTGGAGCTGTGCTCCGAGGTAGCAATTGAATGCAAACCCTGTCGTCGACGTGTAAAAAATGTCAATATTCTGTTATAACTAGAAATATTTTATTCATAGTTTGGTTATACTTTCCCTGATCTCGTGTATCATAATGGTTTGTTTTCAATATGCTGGTGACGTGCTTGAATGTCCGTACATCATCTCGTGGAAAGGGCTTTATATCAGCTTGACTTAGTGGAAAGGGATGTAAAAGAGATCCAGTATCCCAAACTTGAGAAATGTTATCTCTTAAGTTTCGTTTTCAATGGTGGCTCCTCATTATCGCAGTGGAAATGCATGAATAAATTTTCATACGAGTTTTGTGTTTCAACACCTTCATTGTAGTCTACTTGTAGGCAGTGATTCGCTCAGCCAATTCTTCCTAGTATTTTTTTATAAGAACCCGCTGATTGAGTGTGCGTTTCGGAGTTGACTGAGCAAAACCGTTGAGGAACAAGAAGTGCTCCATCGCTATCAGTCATTTTCGGAGCGTGACTTGAGCAAAATGAAAATTATGAGTAATTCCCTTTAAAGTACTACATGGTGTAAACGCGTTCCACAGATATGTGCAAGCATTTAACCCAGGTCGTAAACGAGATAAAAATGAATAGTGCGATACTGAAGAAACGAAAGCAAATTACACATAGTCCTGACATATCCAACGTATAGAAAAAGTTCAAACGTTATTGCACAACATGAAGATTAACTCTAAGCCAGCGTTTATCATTCCCAAGTCATTTCTAGTTAGATTTTAAAGAATTTCTAACATTTTTAGCTAACGAAATTTTGTCTTACCATATTTTTTCACTTTCTCATTAAATTTTTAAATTGTGAAATCTTCGATGCTCGGTTTTATATCAGGAAAAGTTATTTATTTGGCCAGAAATTCATATGAAATCCTCAGTTATCAAATTCTTTTGCGAATGTGTCCGAATGTGAAAGTTGAATTTTGAGTTTTTCATAAGGCAAACAGACTGATAAACGTTAAAACAGCGTTTTCCAATTCTCAAGTCATTTCTTGGGAAGAAAAATCAGGTATCTTATAAAAATTTTATTACAAAAAAACTTTTTTTAACAAAAACGAAAGGGCATAACAATATTTTTCCCCTTTTGATTCAATGTTTTCAAAAGCAATAAAACTTTTTGACAACTTTAGTGTTTGACCCAGATATCAATCATTAGGCCTGACTATCTAAAGGTAAATGAAGCTCAAAACTGACCATTATTATTAAAAAAATCAATCATCTTGAAACAACCTGCAATGATTTTTCGCTAATATGCTGGAACTGTAGGTCACTCTTTCCGAAAAAAGATGAAATATCATGTACTATCACCGAGTTAAACTGTAACTTTGACGTTCTTAGCTCTCCCGAAAATAACGACCGTTGCTTTCTCCCGAAAGTAACGATAGTTTATAAGTAACGACTTTGAAACTATAACGACCGCATACAACCAGTGTTGTCCAATGATCACCCACACAATTACACCGGAAAATAGACAAAAGCCTTGGATTACTGAAGATATCGTGATCAATACAAAGAAACGTCAAGCGTACTTAGCCTTATTATACGAAGGACGAATATCTAGAGTAACGTATAACAGATTCAGGAATCATGTGACAAATCAAATACGAGCATCGAAACTAAACTACTTTACGCGCAAATTTACGGAGTACAAAACTGATATTAAAAAAACTTGGCGCCTGCTTAATTCATGCTATAGACCGAATAATAACGCTACAAAAACAATTGAGTCCATCGTTCTCGAAAATGTAAAATATCACGATAAATAAGATATTGCAGCAGTTTTTAACAATTTTTTTTTATAAATACAGGGAAAAATATAGCCGATAGTGTCGTTAGTGAACCTACAGACCACTTGCAATACATGGACCATGTCCGTGAACACAACTCTTTCTTTTTCACGCCAACTAATCCCTCCGATGTAATTACGTGCATATACAACTTGAATAACAAATCAAATGGATTAAATACATTCTCAGCTAAAGTTATTAAGGCTATAGCTGGTATAATAGCCCCGTGCATATCCAATATTATATTATATATTATTCACTTTCTCGAGGTATCTTCCCCAACTCTCTCAAAACTGCCAGAGTCACCCCTATTTTAAAAATGGTGATAAAAATTGCATTAATAATTATAGACCTATCTCTGTTTTGCCAATTATGAGCAAAATATTTGAAAAAATCGTGTAAAAAAAAAGTGTATTCGTATTTTGAGCAAAAAACTTTTCTCTACGACAAACAGTACGGTTTTCATTCTAAGAAATCGACGACACAAGCTGTTTTAAATCATTCACAGCACCTTTACTCTAATATAGATGAAGGAAAGTTTGTTTTCTCCGTTTTTCTTGACTTTCAATAAGCATTCAACCGTTTGGACCATAAGATATTACTCTCGAAACTACCTTGTTATGGCATTCGAGGAATTGCCCATGATTGGTTCAAATCATACCTAACGAATCGGAAGCAATACGTTGTCATTGATGACGCAAAATCAGACCCACAGACAATTAGCCATGGAGTTCCGCAAGGATCTTTCCTTGGGCTTCTATTCCTGATATTTATAAATGATATCAAATCTACATAATTTTTCAAATTCATAATTTTTGCCGATGAGAGCACGCTTTCTGCGGTCCTTCCGAGCCAAAATCCCGCTATGATTGCGGAGAGTATAAATAATGAACTCCATAAGGTTTCATTATGGCTTAAAGCCAATAAAATAAGCCTCAATATCGATAAAACAAAATTTGTTACATTCTCATACAAGAAAAACATATCTCTCCCACGCATAAAAATTGACGAAGGTGAAATCGAAGAAACCAGCTCATGCAAGTTTCTGGGCATCATAATAGGTAAACATCTGACCCTTAAAGAGCACATCTCTCATATTAGTTCTAAATTATCAAAATCCATCGTAATCCTGAATAAAGTTAAAAATTACCAGCCTGAAACAGCTTTACGAATGCTATACCGAACGCTCATTTCACCATACTTGCAGTACGGAATAGAAGCATGGCACGGATTAGATTAGGTTATTAGTTAGTTTAAGCCTCCCTATCCGCAACAAGGGCTATCCAAAGAGAGGAAGGAAGAAGGCACCATTTAGTATGGAGTTAAGGAAACGCGGAATCTATGCAGAAAGGGCACAGAAACAGAAAGCTAAGAAAGAAGATCATGAAACAAGGAAAAGTTGAAGAAGAAAGTAGTAGGTGGTGAAAAACAGGACAGCAGTGAACCGAAAAAAATGGTCCGTAACAAAACAAAAACCTATTCTATTTTAACAAAAAATAAAGCCTGCCTAACTTTTAGCTTCGGCCCTTACATAGTCCCCCCCTGGGAGCGCTAATTCCCATAGATACAATAGTTGTATCCCCCTGAGGGACGCATGGCACGAAACTGATAAAAATAAAACCAATATAATTTTTACTCTGCAAAAAAGAGCAATCAGAGCGGTAAAGAATCTAGAATATAATGCTCACACAAATGATTCATTCAAAAATTTATAAATACTTAAACTTTCGGATCTCTACAAAATCTCCATTTGCAATTTCACTTACAAAACATTAACAAATAATGGCGACAGTAGCCTAAAACAATTATAAACTGCGAAAACTGGTCATCACGACCATTTAACCCGAAATAGAAATAAATTCATGCTTCCTTATTATTCAAAGGCCCGGTCGCAACACTGTATCCTCATCGTTGGAACTAAAACTTGGAACTCAATACCTGCGGAGATCCGTGATAGTAATTCTTACAAGGTATTCAAAAGAAATCTTGAGTCTCACTTCCTATCGGAATATAAGTCGTGTAAGATCACCAAGTCAAATCTTGTCTCCTACATGACTGTTTCCAATAATGTAATGTGCCATGGGTAATACCGCCGACCTTCAGTTTGCTGTTAAATCTTTTTATTGAATATACTGCTAAATATAGTCCATATAACCTATATTGTAAACTGAAATTTTTTTAAACAATTTAAACAATTTATTTACCACAGGAGATACAGAGATAAAATGTTTCTTAAGTCTAGTACAATGGTGAAATTTGAGTATAGCTACCTGTGGGCCCGAATAAGTTCAGTGACTTCTAGGGCATCCTACCATCAAGGTTAGTCTTAGGAGTACAATAATGTTTAACCTAATTCACTTAAACTAGAGACGCATTAGACTGATCAATGAGATAAGTAACTCGAAATTAGACACTTTATTTCACAATATAGTTCATATGGACTAGATTTAACAGTATATTCGACAAACGATTCAAGAACAGACTGAAGATCGGCGAAATTAATCAAGGCGAATTACATTATTAGGACCAGTTATGTAGGGGACAAGGTTTGACTCTGTGTTCTTACACGACTAGTAATCTGATAGGAAGTGAGATTCAAGACTTTTTTTGAATACCTTATAAGAATTACTTTCACGGATCTCCGCAGGTATTGAGTTCCAAGTTTTAGTTCCAACGAAGAGGATACTGTGTTGTGACCGAGCCTTTGAGTAATAACGAAGCATGAATTTACTTCTATTTCGGGTTAAATGGTCGTGATGACCAGTTTGCGTAGTTAATAGTTGTTTTAGGCTATGGTCGCCATCATTTGTTAATGTTTTGTAAATGAAATTGAAAATGGAGATTTTGTAGAGATCCGAGAGCTTAAGTATTCGTAAATTTTTGAATGAGTCATTTGTGTGAGCATTATATTCTAGATTCTTTATCGCTCTTATGGCTCTTTTTTGCAGGGTAAAAATTTTGTTGGTTTTATTTTTATCAGTTCCGTGCCATGCTTCTATTCCGTATTGCAAGTATGGTGAAATGAGCGTTCGGTAGAGCATTTGTAAGGCTGTTCCAGGCAGGAAATTCTTAACTTTATTTAGGATTCCGATAGATTTCGATAATTTAGAACTAATATGAGCGATGTGCTCTTTAAAGGTTAGATTTTTGTCTATTATGATGCCGAGGAATTTACTTGAGTTGGTTTCTTCGATTTCACCTTCGCCAATTGGAATGCGTGGGAGAGATATATTTTTCTTGTATGAGAATGTAATATATTTTGTTTTATCGATATTAAGGCTTATTTTATTAGCTTTAAGCCCCAATGAAACCTTATGAAGTTCATTATTTATACGCTCCGCCATCCTAGCGGGATTTTGGTCTGGAAGGACCGCAGAAAGGGTACTGTCATCGGCAAAAAGTATGAATTTGAAGAATGATGTAGATTTAATGATATCATTGATAAAAATTAGAAATAGGAGAGGCCCAAGGACAGATCCTTGTTCCAACCCCATGGCTAATTGTCTGTGGGTCTGATTTTGCGTCGTCAATGACAACGTATTGTTTCCGATTTGCTAAGTATGATCTAAACCAATCATGGGCAGCCCCTCGAATGCCATAACAATGTAGTTTCGAGAGTAATACGTTATGGTCCACACAATCGAATGCTTTTCGAAAGTCAAGAAATACGGAGAAAACAAGCTTTCCTTCATCTATATTAGAATAAAGGTATTGCAAATGATTTAATACAGCTTGTGTCGTAGATTTCTTAGAACGAAAACCGTATCGTTTGTCGTAGAGGAAAGATTTTTGTTCAAAATACGAATACACTTTTTTATACACAATTTTCTCGAATATTTTGCTAATAATTGGTAGTACAGAGATAGGTCTATAATTGTTAACGCAGTTTTTATCACCATTTTTAAAAATAGGGGTGACTCTCGCAATTTTGAAAGAGTTGGGGAAGATACCTTGAGAAAGGGATTGGTTGATAATATAAGATATGCACGGTGCTATTATATCAGCTATAGCCTTAAGAACTTTAGCCGAAAAATTTTTCAATCCACTTGATTTATTTTTCAAGTTGTTTATGCACGTAATTACATCGGAGGGATTAGTTGGCGTGAAAAAGAAAGAGTTAGGTTCACGGACATGGTCCATGTATTGCAAGTGGTCTCTGGGTTCACCGAAGACACTATCGGCTATATTTTTTCCTATGTTTACAAAAAAGTTGTTAAACACAGTTGCAATATCTTTTTTCTCGTGGTATTTTACATTTTCGTGAACGACGGACTCAATTGTTTTCGTAGTAATATTATTCGGTTTATAGCATGAATTAAGCAGGCGCCAAGTTTTTTTAATATCAGTTTTGTATTCAGTAAATTTGCGCGTGAAGTAGTCTCGTTTTGAGGTTCGTATTTGATTTGTCACATGATTCCTGAATCTGTTATACGTTACTTTAGATATTCGCCCTTCGTATAGTAAGGCTAGGTACGCTTGACGTTTCTTCATATTGATCACGATATCTTCAGTAATCCAGGGCTTTTGTCTATTTTTCGGCGTAATTGTGCGGGTGATTATTGGACAGCACTGGTTATATGTGGTCGTTATAATTTCAGTTAAATTTAGTATTGCTTCATCAATGTTAATCGCATTATTGTCCCGTTCATAGACGTCTAATGATGGCATTAATTCTTCTAGAACAGTTCGCATTGTTCCCAAGTTGTATTCGTTTACACAACGAAATGAATAAGTATCAGCCTGTGGGCTGGAACAAGGATTATAGACATTTTTCTTGATGAGAAACACCGGGAAGTGGTCAGATAAGTCAGAAATTATTATTCCGGTAAGAAAATCAGTCGGATCTAACATAAAAATATTATCGAGTAACGTAGCCGATTCAGAAGCAACACGTGTAGGTTTCGTGATGATTGGAAGGAAGGAGCTAGATTGAAAAACATTTATGAAGTTTGAGATTTGCTCACAGCTATCATATTGTAGAAGATCGTAGTTGAAATCCCCGCAGATTATTATGTCATTATATAGAGACTTGTTGAACTGAGATATAATGCTTTGAAGCTCGTTCAGGAAAGAGACGTTACAAGCTGTTGGGGGTCTATATACTGTCCCAAGCATAATCCGTTTACCATTTTTCGTTAGTTCTATAAATAAGGTCTCAATATGTTCACGATTCATAGTTGCACTTAAAATGACTTTCGAAGATATATGTTTAGATATGTACGTACTGATGCCACCACCACGTTTGTTATTACGGAGTGAATGATGGCTATAATAGTTTTGAATTTGAATCAGGTCTTTAGATGAGTCGTCTAGCCAACTTTCGGTGAAACTGAGAACATCAAAATTGCTGTTCAGCTCAGTGATAGTACAAGATATTTCATCTATTTTCGGATAAATGGATCTACAGTTCCAACATAGTAGAGAAAAATCGTTACAGGTCTTCCTCATCGATTCATTGAATTTTTTAATATTTAGGTATTTACAGTTTCCATTTTCATTTAGGTTTGGGTGCAGTCTATTCAAATGATTGAGATCTGGATCAATATTGTCGAATATGTCAACATGGTCAGTCATTAGCATTAAGAGACAGTAAGTAAAATGTAACGTAAAAATAAAAATGATAAAAAATACAGGATCAAGATAAAAATAAGGACATTCCTACTTAGAATTAAACTAAAAAAAGAGAAACTAAAAACACACAGATTATTAGTCTAAATTGTTTAAAACCTAGTATGATTTCATAAGGAGAGCGCAAATTCAGTCCATGAGCAGGAACATTAGGGATCATAAATGGCAAATAATGTAGTTACAAGGCTGTCGTACCAGTGGTTTCCGCATATAACACTTATAAGATGTAGCAAGGACGAAATGGATTTAAAAACGAAGTGATAGTGAAGTTATTTATGGAATTTAAAAAAATCTTGCCTATCTAAATTGTTTCCAGATTCAGAAACACATACACGAGTTAAGTCTGAACAGTAAGTTCGGTATGAGCATTCGATAAAAAAGAGAAAGAAAGAAATTGAAAAACAATTTAGTAAGCAGCAAAACAAGCCTGTAAGGTCGACGTGGATGCCTTGAAGAGGTGAAGGTAATTCAATCAAAAATTAAGAAGAAAACATGTGGACAGATATCAAAATAATATTAAACTCAATACGTCAGTCTAAAAAAATACCAATCACGAATAATTTCCTCTGAGGACTTGCCGACATGTTGCAGCAAGTACTTGTCTAGTTCTTCAGGTGTATTGATGGTTAGAGATCTCTGAGTTACTTGGCCGGGTATCTTTGGAGAGAAGACGTTGATATTGCCATCAAAACTTCTTGCGGGTCCTATTTGTTCCGGAAATTTTCGTTTGGCCAATCTCAGAGTGTACATTATACTTGCTCGCGAAGGTACTAAGTATTCATTCACGTAGAGTTGTTCCGGTTTTGTAACACGGCAGGCTGTGAGAATTTCTTGCTTCTTTTCGTATTTTCGTAGCTCAAAAGAAATGTTTCTCCTATCGACGTTTCCGGGTGGAGGTTTTTTTCCCAATCTACTCGCTGTGGTGATGTCAGAGTTACTCAGGTTGATTTTGAGTTGGTCCTTCAGGATCTGGCACACAGTTTCTATGCAATTTTCTTCAGGACGTGATTGCGGCAGTTCCCCTGATATAACCAAAGTGCGTTTTTTGTTCTCCAATTCTTCACGTTCTTCTTTCCGTTCGAGTCGCTCTAGACGAGAGACTAAGGTATTTATTTTCTTATCTTGTTCTTCAATCCTTGCATTTTGATTTGATTCTTTCTTCGTTAGTGTTTCAATCATCGTTTTCAAGTCACTAATTTCGCTTTGAAATTTCTTCATTACTGATTTGAAGAGATCAATTAGGATGGAAACTACTTGCTTAGTCTGTTTTGGCAGACCTTGTACGTCTGGATAGTCAAGCTCCAGCATACCCTCGCTGTTGTTTTCCTTGGTTGGGCTTGTCGCCATCTTGTGAGAAGGGAGACACTCTCAAAAAGAAGCAAGGGTTGAGTGCTTGTTCTGATGGAATATCACACTTTTTGTTCGATTTTTTTTTAATTTGGTTAGATAAAATTTAGATAAAATTTATTCTTGGATTCTCATGGTCTGAGTGGGCACTCTTTTTTGGTTAGAAATGCATGATCATTAACCAGTTGGGCACTTTGTTTCGGAGCAAAGACACAGACGTCCTCACTGCCTCACTGCACTCACTGCACTCGAAATATCTGATAGAAATATCTGATATCGAGTAAATTATCTCACTGATCAGTCTAATGCGAAACTAGGTTAAGTGATTTAGGTTAAACAGTATTGTTCACTTTAGAATAACGTTGATGGTAGGATGCCACTAGAAGTCGCTGAACTTATTCGGGCCCACAGGTAGCTATATTCAAATTTGACCATTGTACTAGACTTAAGAAACATTCTACCTCTGTAACTCCTGTGGTTAATAAATGGTTTAAATGGTTTAAATAGTTTAAAGTTGGCTACATGACACAACTAAAGACATGATTCAAATGCAAAACTACTGTAGCCATCATTCCCTACGAAATAATAAACGTGGCGGAGGCATCAGCGTACATTTTTAAACATAAAGCTTCGAGAATCATTCAAGTGCAGCTACGAATCGTAAACATATTGAGACTCTATTTATAGAAATAATGAAAAATGGTAAAATAATTATACTTGGGACTGTGTATACGTCTCCAACAGCCGGTCCGATACCGTTCCTGAGTGAGCCTCATTGTATTATATCTCAATTTAGCAAGTCTCTTTACAATGACATAGTAATCTGCAGGGATTTTAACTACGATCTTCTAAAATATGAAAGCTGCGAACAAATCTCAAATTTCATAAATGCTTTTCTCGCTAAATCCTTCCAATCATCACGAAACCTACACGTGTTTCATCAGAATCTGCTACGTTGCTCTATAATATTTTTATGATAGATCCAGCTGATTTTCTTACCGGAATAATAACTTCCGACTTATCTGACCGTTTCCTGGTATTTCTCATCAAGAAAAATGTCTATATAGTGCATGTACCAGCCCACAAGCTGGAACTTACTCTTATCGTAGGGTGAACGAGCATAATTTGAGAATAACGGAACTGTTCTAGAAGAGTTAATGTCATCATTGGATATCGATCGACAGGAAAATTATGCAATTATGATCGATGAATCAAAACTGAATTTAACTGAAATTATAACGACCGCATACAATCAGTATTGTCCAATAATCACCTGCACAATTACTCCGAAAAATAGACAAAAGCCCTGGATTACTTGAACCATCGTGATCAATATCAAGAAAGGTCAAGCATACCTAGCCTTACTATACGAAGGACGAATGTGTTAAGTAACGTATAAAAAATTTAGGAATCATGTGACACATCAAATACGAATATAAAAAAACTATTTTAAACTAAAATTTATTGAGTACTAAACTGAAATTAAAAACTTGGCAGCAGCTTAATTCATGCTATAAACCGAATAAAAATTGACACCATTGTTCAAGATAATGTAAAATATCACGAGATATTGCAGCAGTGTGTAACAACTTTTTTGTGAACATAGGCAAAAATACAGCTGATAGTATTTCTAGTGAACCTATAGACCACTTGCAATACGAGGGGTACTCAAAAAGTTCTCAGACAAATGCCATAATTTTGAACTGAACAGAGATTTACAAGTTTTTACAAGTTGAAACCTGTCCTTAGAGCTTCCTCGATAACTTATAGCTGTCTCATCAGTCTGTGTCAGGACAGCATCTAGAGAGGTTGCATTTCAAAATAGTAATTTTCAACCCTTCAAGTGACAAATTTAGAGATCAGAGCTAGCTTCAAATTTTTAACTAAACTAAATTGGAAACATGTTAAGATCATCGAAGCTTTACAGCAGGTTTATGGAGACTCTGCACCATGTAGAGCAGTCGTTTATGATTGGATTAAATGCTTTAAAGAAGGAAGAGTCCAACTTGATGACGACCCACGAGGAGGAAGACCCACCACAGCAACAAATGAAGAAAACATCTCTCTTGTACAGAACCTAGTGGAACAATACCCCCTCCCCCCCCCCCCCCCCCCCCCACACACACACAATTCTATCAGGAAGGCACATTTACAGGTGGAAACATATATTGCAAAAGTGTATAGACAACAATGGAGTTAATGTAGAAAAATAAAAGTAATGAGTTATTAAATAAACAAATTATGGCATTTGTCTGAGAACTTTTTTGACTCCCCGTCATACATGGACCATGTTCGTGAACACAACTCTTTTTTTTTCTCACCAACTAATTCTTCTGATGTGATTACGTGCATAAATAACTTGAAAAATAAATCAAGTGGATCAAAGGCGTTCTCGGCTACAGTTCTCAAGGCTATAGATGATATAATGGCCCGTGCATATCTAATATTATTTACCAGTAACTTTTCCAGGACATTTTCCCAAACTTTCTCAAAATTGCCAGAGTGACCACTTTTTTTTAATGGTGATAAAACTTGCATTAATAACTATTGACCTGTCTCTTCACTACCAATTATTAGCAAAGTATTCAAGAAAATTGTGTGTAAAAAGAGTATTCTTATTTTGAACAAAAATATTTTCTCTTCGATAAACAATACGGTTTTCGTTCCAAAATATCGACAACACATGCTATATAAAATCATTTACAATACCTTTACTCAAATATAGATGATGGGAAACTTGTTTTCTCCGTGTTTCTTAACTTCCGAAATGCATTCGAATGCGTGGAAAGTAACAATTTAGTATCGAAACTACTGTACAATGTTATGACATTACAGGAGTTGCACATGATTGGTTCAAATCATACTTAACAAATCGTTAGCAATATTTTGGCATTAACGATGCACATTAATCGGCACTACTGAAAATCAGCCCTGGAGTACCACAAGGGTCTATCCTTGGGCCTCTCCTCTTTTTGATCTTTATCAACGATATAGTTAAATCTACTTCATTCTTCAAATTCATACTTTTTTGCCGACGACCACACGCTTTCTGCGGCTCTTCTAAATGAAAATCCAATTTTAATTTCGGAAGCGAAAACAATGAGCTACAAAAGGTTTCAATGCGGCTTTAAGTTAATATAATAAGTCTTAATATTGATAAGACAAAATATATTATATTCTCATACAAACGAAATGTGTCCATTCCACGCATTAAATTTGGTGATAGTGAAATTGAACAAACTAACTCATCTAAGGTCCTGGGCGTTATATTAGATAAACATTTGACATTCAAAGAGCCTATTGCACACACCAGTTCTAAAGTATCAAAATCCGTTGGAATTTTTCTGAAAGTAAAAAAATGTATTGTCGAAGAAGCTTTAAAAATATTTTATCGAATGATGAGTTCGCCACATCTACAATACGGAATAGAAGTTTGGCACAGAACTGATAAAAATAAAACCAATTTGCTCTTTGGGCTGCAAAAAAGAGCCATTAGAGCGGTAAAGAAATTAAGATATAATGATCACACAAATGATTCATTAAAAGTTTTAAAATACTTAAGCTTTTGGATCTCAACAAGTTCTCCATGTGTAATTTCATGTATAAAACATTGACTGGCGATAGCGACAGAGAACTCAAACAATTATTAATTGCACAACCTGGCCACTATGATCATTTAACCCGAAATAGAGGCAACTTAATACTTTTCTATTATTCAAAATCTTGGTCACAACACAGTATCCTCTTCATTAGATCTTAGAATTGGAAAGTGATCCCTGCTCTGTGATCCGTGGAAGAAGTTCTTACAAAGCATTCAAAAGGAATTTTGAATCCCTCTTCCTATCGAAGTATTAATCACATAAGGTTATCAAGTCAAATTTTTCTGCTATTTGACTTATCTTGAAAAGTTAATTTGCCATGATTAATGACATTGATCTTAAGTCTGCTACTAATCGTTTCCTAGAACAAACAGTTCCCATCTAGCCCAAATTAACTATTTTCGTAAAAATTAAGTATCAAATCAGGAGAGAACCAGTATGTTGATTAATCTAGTGTGCCCCTAGGTTAAGTGAATTAGGTTTAACATCACTGTCCACCTTAAAATAGCGTTGATGATAGGATGTCCTAAGAGTCGCTGAACTTACTCAGGCCCACAAATAGCTATACTCAAATAATGTCCATTGTATAACACTAAAGATACAATGTATTGCTGTATCGCATGTCGTAAATACATATACATACATATACATATACATATACCGGGCTTATCCTCCCCATGGGAGGGTAGCCGACAGCAGGCCACAATCACCACACTTAGTCACTAGGATGTCGTAAATAAAGGGTTTAAATTGAAAATGTTCGGTTGTACATCAATGATAACGTATTATTCGACCAGAAATTGTTTAAAAATTTTCGTAAAGTTGTAATTAAATTATTTTACGAAAGAGCCCATTTGTGCAAGTTGAATTTTGAGTTTTCCCTAGGGCGAATTAGACTGATATCAACTTTGAAAACTACGTTTCCTAATTTTCAAGTCATTTGTAGAGAAAAATCAGAGAATTTCTAACATTTTTATCATACGATTTTTTTACCAGTAACGTAAGGCTTCACTAGCCCTTACAACATTTTTTCAGCCTTTTAATTCAATGTTTTCATAGACGATGAAACTTTCTGTTAATTTCAATATTCGACTGTACATCAAGAAAACTATTATTCGACCAGAAATTCACAACAAATTCTCATAAAGTTATTATGAAGCTCTTTAATGAAAGAGTCCAAATACGTAAGTTGAATTTCGAATTATTCCTTTAGTGAATTAGTGTGCAATTAACTTTAAATTCGCGTTTACAGCCCTCGATTAATTTATAGTGGGAAATCAGAGAATTTCCAACATATCTATTATACGAAAAATTCATCAAAACAGTGAAAAACACTTTTTTTCACCATTTCATTCAACGAGAGTGACGGAAAGAAATCATGTAGCATGGGCCGGAGAGTTTGAGGAATCAATGCTCAAAGTGGGTTCCCACACAGGATGCCCTGCACAAAGAAACAGCAACTTAAGAAGGGGATAAAAGGCAAGAAATAGAGAAGTACGCATAAAAACTGAAATAAGCAAAGGGGACAGGAAATACAGTAGTTTTAAATGTCTATACACAGCTGAAGTGACCTTACAGCATCTTCTCAGTGGCGTCAGTCCCCATTGCATAGGATAGACAAACCTTCTGCTTATTCTACGTTCTCTGAAGGGGGTTGCATGCGGAGAAAGGTTAAGAACGAATGTAAAAGGTTATCAGAAATTTTGCAAGAGATGGTAGTTCCGTCGTATTCATTGAGGGAGAAATCAAGATAAATTGAAAAAATTAATCAAACTCAACGATTTACGAACATCATTAATGACGTGAAATTTTTTGACGTTGAAGATTTGATTAATTAAGTTAATTTAAGCATTCCTAACTACAAAAAAGGTCTGCCGAAAATTAGATTTGATTAGATGTTAGTTTGAACCTCCCTAACCGCTAAAAAAAAGGGTTTCGAAGAGAGGAAAATGAAAAGCACCATTTAGAATGGAAATAAGGGAACGCAGAATCTATGCAGAAGGGGCATAGAAACAATAAATCAAGAAAGAAGTTTATGAAACACGATTAAAGTTGAAGAAAAAAGAAGTAGGTGTTGAAAAACAGGACAGCCGTGAACCGAAAAAGGTGGTCCTTAACGTAACAAAAACATTTTATTTGAATAAAAAGAAGGCTTACCTAACTCTAAGTTCGAACCCTCACTCATTCACCCCTGGGAGCGCTTATTCTCATAGGGAAAATAGTTGTATCTCCCTGAGAGGGACAAACTTGGAAAAAAGTAATTTAAATATCGCGGGCTAACTCCGCGGACTTTTGAGGTTTTAATGGGCCATCAAGAGATGTTCAATTCATTACCTAGATATTCAGTTCAAAAATCTAGTTACGTTATAGCGTATTTTCACAGTAGCGGGTTTGAAAGTTCCCTAATTCAAACGGCTTAAAACAATACTTCCACAAGTAAAATTTATTATTGCGCACATTGAATGGAAGTTAAGAGTATACACGGATGTGTGTATTTCTTCTACAGTGCAGCAGACCGGACGAGTTTTGCAACTCTTAGTTGGAAATTGAATGGAACAAAAAACTTGAACCATTGAAGTAAAAATCTACCCTCAATCAGAGAATTCGTTTTTTAAGCAGAGGGTGGGGTGGGAGGTTTGCCCACTCAATTCTCTTTGCAAAATAGCCATTTCATACGTTTCAGTGGCTTAGTATGTACCAAGTTAGGACTCCCAAGCCACATAAATTGCGATTCGAAGTATGAATAGGAGCGTAGCAGAATATTTAATTTGGACTGTGGTGAACGAGGAATCTATGCACAAAGTGAGTTCTCGCGCAGGATAACCTGTATTTTAGAAATAGCGATTTAAGAAGGAAGAGGAAGAATGGATAAGCTAGAGATAAGTAAAAATACATGAATACTTATAAAAAGTAAAGTGGACACGAAAAATAGAAGTCCCGTATAACTATCTATAGCTGAGGTAATCTAGTATTTTGGGGGTTGAAGGTGCCGGTCTCTATAATGTAGGATAGATAAACTTCACTAGCCTAAATCTGTGGCTCATCCTATGCTTCCTGAAGGGCTGATGATCATCACTACTCGTTCACGCAAGATATATTCGCGCACCTCAGATCGCTCCCGATGAAAGTCTTCAATCCTTAATCAAACTTTGTAATTCAAATCTTCTCTAATGTGTTCCGGGAATTCAAATAATTCCAACAGCTCTCCTCTCAAGAAGCGAGTCTGAAAGATAAACAAGTCCCGAGATGAAACTTTGAAACAGGAGTTTCTAACGAAGACTCCACTTCGATATTTACTTTGCGCGCTACTCTAAAAGCCAGGGAATTTTAAGGCGCTGTCTTGTTAGAGGGACAATCCGAAACAAAAGGAAAGACTTCCCCGTCGAGCACAACTTCATCCGGCGCTACCAAGATCTATCGCAACTCTGATCTGCTCTTTATTCTGCAAGTTCGAACGATTTAGGGTTGCTTCGCCAGGTACGAAAATTGACCTGAATAGTTATTGTACTTCTTGAGTTATGTTTGATGTTCTAGTTTCTGCCAGAGCATTTTTCATTGGATGAAACATAGCAGGACGTCGCAGACTGAGGTTGATGAATTTCTAAGATCCAATTCTTATCATGTATCCAGCAACGTAGTCCACAGTATAAATAACAAATAACTAACGAATCAATGATATAACTAATCTTCCATGGTATAAAACATTTGAAGTTCATCACGTGATAAATTACGAAGAAATTCACTCAACGATTTTCTATTGGAAGACTGTCAATCGTTAAAATGTACTACCTATGAAGTCTATGAAACGCAACGTTTCGATGTACAAACATCATCATCAGGCTGAAAACATACAGAAAAATTGATCAGTCACATTGATAAAATGCAAATCTAATTCTTAAACTATTTGAGACTAGAATGAACGTTGAAATTACAGCACAAAATATTTCATAAATGACTAGATATACAGTTTGTACGACAAAAGTATGTGTACACGTGATCAGGTACAGTAATAGTATTGCACACTATAGATGTTCATTGGACAAGCGTTAGGGGCGAAATGACCGGACGAGCAGTTGCCTCAGACTTCTAAGCTGCGGTTTTAGTAAATAATTTTAGAGCAAAAAGTCATTTGTGTTTTCGTTGAGGACAGGTTTAAGTTTAGGGATGTGTAACGCTTGTATAATTTGAATATGTTCTTTTTTAGTTATGTTATATAAGATTTTTGTTTTTGGGTATAGATCTTCATTTGATGGTTTGCAACTATGGCCAATGCGGAAATGATTGAAAATAGAACCTTGGTATTTATGGGCGGTTAATCTTTGCCTCAGGGTCATCCTGGTCAAGCCAATGTAACATTTATCAAGAGACTTACATTCTCTTCTGTCACTAAATTGGTAGATCACATTGGCCCTGTCCATGTCAATAACCCTGGATGCAGACATATTATTTTTCACCAAGAGGTCACTGATTTTGCGGTTTTTATAATTTACACAGACTTTAATTGACGTATCCGGATCTGTTTGTTGGCTTAACAAAAAGTTTTAACAATCTTCTTAAAAACTCGTTCATCAATTTTGTAATTTTTGTGCATTTGATTTTCATAAAAGATATTAATATTGCGAGAATCCAGTTCAGGATTATTGTTATTGTCCAAGGTTCAATTTAAGAAATTACCAATAGTTCTATCAATGAGAGTATTAGGAAAACTGTTGTTAACCAACAAGTACATTTTAAGATTGACAGTCTTCTTATAAAAAAATGTTGAGTGAATTTCTTCGTAATTTATCACGTGACGAAATTCAAATGTTTCGGAAAGTTGAGAAATTAGAAAAGAAATTGTGTTAAACATTATTGAACTTATAGAATAAAACCAAGTTTTTTTAAAAATCAGAGTATGTTTCTAATACAAATACCTAAAATTATCTACTAGTCGAGTGATTCTAATTTTGCAAGTCTCTGTCTGATTTTTTTTAGCTCATTATGTTCAGCACCGGAATGAACCACTTTTCTGAGAAACTCATTTTCCCTGTTTGTTGCAACATATAGTTATTACACAATGCACAGCGCAGGACTAGAAATTGCTTACTATCATTTTTTTATAGCTCCAGGAAGCACTAAACGGCTGCCGTAAACTATACGTTCATATTTTCAATTTGAACACACGAATGCAGAATTATATTCTAAAAAAAGACGTAAGAACAGCCTGCAAACGTTGTAGTAGAATTGTTTCGTAGCGCATTCCCATATCAACATGCAAGCATTTGTATGCTATTATAAGCTTGAGTGTCGTGTACTACCACGATTTCGCATGTCGTATACTGCCATGAGCTCAAATATCGTGTACTACCACGAGCTCACATGTCGCATACTACCACGAGCTCACATGTCGCATACTACCACGAGCTCACATGTCGCATACTACCACGAGCTCACATGTCGCATACTACGTCACGAGCTCACATGTCGCATACTACGTCACGAGCTCACATGTCGCATACTACCACGAGCTCACATGTCGCATACTACCACGAGCTCACATGTCGCATACTACCACGAGCTCACATGTCGCATACTACCACGAGCTCACATGTCGCATACTACCACGAGCTCACATGTCGCATACTACCATGAGCTCATATGCCGCATACTACCATGAGCTCACATGTCGCATACTACCACGAGCTCACATGTCGTGTACTACCACGAGCTCACATGTCGCATACTACCATGAGCTCAAACGTCGCATACTAGCACGAGCTCACACGTCGTATACCAGCACGAGCTCACACGTAGTATACCAGCACGAGCTCACACGTCGTATACCAGCACGAGCTCACACGTAGTATACCAGCACGAGCTCACACGTCGTATACCAGCACGAGCTCACACGTCGTATACCAGCACGAGCTCACATGTCGTATACCAGCACGAGCTCACACGTCGTATACCAGCACGAGCTCACATGTCGTATACCAGCACGAGCTCACATGTCGTATACCAGCACGAGCACACAAGTCGTATACCAGCACGAGCTCACATGTCGCATACAACCATGAGCTCACATGTCGCATACTACCATGAACTCACACGTCGTATACCAGCACGAGCTCACATGTCGTATACCAGCACGAGCTCACACGTCGTATACCAGCACGAGCTCACATGTCGTATACCAGCACGAGCTCGCACGTCGTATACCAGCACGAGCACACACGTCGTATACCAGCACGAGCTCACACATCGTATACCAGCACGAGCTCACACGTCGTATACCAGCATGAGCTCACACGTCTTATACCAGCACGAGCACACATGTCGTATACCAGCACGAGCACACACGTCGTATACCAGCACGAGCACACACGTCGTATACCAGCACGAGCTCACACATCGTATACCAGCACGAGCTCACACGTCGTATACCAGCACGAGCTCACACGTCTTATACCAGCACGAGCACACATGTCGTATACCAGCACGAGCTCACATGTCGTATACCAGCACGAGCTCACATTTCGTATACCAGCACGAACACACACGTCGTATACCAGCATGAGCTCACACGTCTTATACCAGCACGAGCACACATGTCGTATACCAGCACGAGCTCACATTTCGTATACCAGCACGAACACACACGTCGTATACCAGCATGAGCTCACACGTCTTATACCAGCACGAGCACACATGTCGTATACCAGCACGAGCTCACATTTCGTATACCAGCACGAACACACACGTCGTATACCAGCATGAGCTCACACGTCTTATACCAGCACGAGCACACATGTCGTATACCAGCACGAGCACACATGTCGTATACCAGCACGAGCTCACATGTCGTATACCAGCACGAGCTCACATTTCGTATACCAGCACGAACACACACGTCGTATACCAGCATGAGCTCACACGTCTTATACCAGCACGAGCACACATGTCGTATACCAGCACGAGCTCATATGTCGTATACCAGCACGAGCACACATGTCGTATACCAGCACGAGCTCACATGTCGTATACCAGCACGAGCTCACATTTCGTATACCAGCACGAACACACACGTCGTATACCAGCACGAGCTCACATGTCGTACACCACATCAGGTCCCTGCGAGCAAGACGGGCGCTCTAAAATCTCAGCAGAATGGGTCCCCACAGATCGCGCGGTTACAAGGCTTATGAATGCAAATTTCTAGCCCCCTCCCAAGTCCGCAGGCGAGGGCAGAGGAGACAACCGCAGACACGTGGAATCACCACACAGCCTCACTCTGCTCCGAAAGTCAATTCCAAGTTTGCCTTTTGTTTCAAGATTGTCGAAGATATTCGCTTGATGGCCATGATTTGTCCGCGCGCAGTTTTGATAACAGTGAGGAGTGAACTGCGTAGGAATAACAATGAATCTTTAGTGAACTTTGAATGCAAAACGATCGTGCTTGATGTTGCAAGACTCGGCACAAAGTTAAACGTCAACTCAAGAAAAAAAACAAGATGAACCGCGTTCACTTCCATATTTCAACTGTTAAATTCAGCGTAATTCCATTCATAAACTTATACAGTTCATTAAGTCTCTTTCTTATTTTTTGCTGATCTGCCGCTATTCGACTGTCAGTAATCAACGTTCACTGTCCACAGAACTTTAAATTTACACTAGATAATTTCACGTAAATAACCTACCCCTACAGGTTACCGTTGTGGAATTTACAACACAGCTGTTATGATTGACCCTGTAATACGAATTTGCACTCAAACCCCTTACTAAACTGAATAAAATACATTCATTACTCTCCCCAAATGACAGAACTACACTGACTCGTTACATCTAACGGATGTGATACGTATATTAGCGTGTCGGCAATGAACTTATTTATCTTAGTCAAACTTTTTCTCTGTTATGCCAGATTAGATTAGATTATTAGTTAGTTTAAGCCTCCCTATCCGAAACAAAACGTATCCAAAGAGAGGAAGGAAGAAGGCTCCATTTAGTATGGAGTTAAGGAAACGCGGAATCTATGCAGAAAAGGCAAAGAAACAGAAAGCTACGAAAGAATATCATGAAACAAGAAAAAGTAGAAGAAGAAAGTAGTAGGTGCTGAAAAACAGGACAGCAGTGAACCGAAAAAAGATGGTCCGCAACGAAACAAAAACCTATTCTATTTTAACAAAAAGAAAGCCTAACTAAAATTTAGATCGGGCCCTTACATAGTCCCCCTGGGAGCGCTAATTCCCAAAGACACAATAGTCGTATCCCCCTGAAGGGCTCTGTTATCGCAAAATAATAATCAAAGTTAGGAGCACTTAGAAGAATGGAGTACTGAAGGTCAGGCAAATGGCAGGGACGAAACGTAAATGAAAAGATCAATGCTCCTATTATAATAATAAAAGTTTTCGACTCCCTAGCAACAATAAGAGCAATCTCAATATAGCGAAAAAAGAAGCCATATAGTATGTACCTGTAGGAAACGAGGAATTTAAGCACTCAGTGTGCTGGAATACCTTGCTCATAAAAACAGCAAGATCCAAGCTAGGGGAAGGAAAACATGATGAAAAATGAAGAAGATATGGAAACTAAAATAAGTACACCTGGCACGAAAGACAGAAGTCCCGGAGACGAGACGAACGAGAGACTATGGCTGAGGTAACCTAACGGCATCTCTCTTGGGACCGCCAGCCCCCTTTACAAGGACAGAATTAACAAACCTAAACCTATTGCTAATCGAAAGGGCTATTTTGTGAGATAACAAGTTAGTTTAGGCCTCACTAATATCAACAAAGGTGTTTCCCTATTTAGTGTGGACTAGAGGGAACGGAAAAACGAGGCACGCAGTGTGTGCCACACCATGCGCCTGAAGAAAGCAAGATCGAAAAAGCTTAGGAAATAAGTTAGAGGTGTAGGGTGCTCAAAAATGGTTACAACGAACCGAAAGCAAAATATTCAATTGAAAAACAAAAAGCCTGTTCTATTTCAATACCTGCCTAACATTGAGCTCGAGACATATCTTCCCAAGCAAGAAAATAATCGGAACAAATGAACCGCGTATAATCGGAACCTCATTTGCTGACAAGGTGAAACAACGCTACAAATGATACAGAATGCCACAGAATGCCACAGAATGCCACAGAATGCCACAGAATGCCACAGAATGCCACAGAATGCCACAGAATGCCACAGAATGCCACAGAATGCCACAGAATGCCACAGAATGCCACAGAATGCCACAGAATGCCACAGAATGCCACAGAATGCCACAGAATGCCACAGAATGCCACAGAATGCCACAGAATGCCACAGAATGCCACAGAATGCCACAGAATGCCACAGAATGCCACAGAATGCCACAGAATGCCACAGAATGCCACAGAATGCCACAGAATGCCACAGAATGCCACAGAATGCCACAGAATGCCACAGAATGCCACAGAATGCCACAGAATGCCACAGAATGCCACAGAATGCCACATAATGCCACATAATGCCACATAATGCCACAGAATGCCACAGAATGCCACAGAATGCCACAGAATGCCACAGAATGCCACAGAATGCCACAGAATGCCACAGAATGCCACAGAATGCCACAGAATGCCACAGAATGCCACAGAATGCCACAGAATGCCACAGAATGCCACAGAATGCCACAGAATGCCACAGAATGCCACAGAATGCCACAGAATGCCACAGAATGCCACAGAATGCCACAGAATGCCACAGAATGCCACAGAATGCCACAGAATGCCACAGAATGCCACAGAATGCCACAGAATGCCACAGAATGCCACAGAATGCCACAGAATGCCACAGAATGCCACAGAATGCCACAAAATGCCACAAAATGCCACAGAATGCCACAAAATGCCACAAAATGCCACAGAATGCCACAAAATGCCACAGAATGCCACAGAATGCCACAGAATGCCACAGAATGCCACAGAATGACACAGAATGCCACAGAATGACACAGAATGACACAGAATGACACAGAAGGCCACAGAAGGCCACAGAAGGCCACAGAAGGCCACAGAAGGCCACAGAAGGCCACAGAAGGCCACAGAAGGCCACAGAAGGCCACAGAAGGCCACAGAAGGCCACAGAAGGCCACAGAAGGCCACAGAAGGCCACAGAAGGCCACAGAAGGCCACAGAAGGCCACAGAAGGCCACAGAAGGCCACAGAAGGCCACAGAAGGCCACAGAAGGCCACAGAAGGCCACAGAAGGCCACAGAAGGCCACAGAAGGCCACAGAAGGCCACAGAATGTCACAGAAGGCCACAGAATGTCACAGAACGCCACAGAATGTCACAGAACGCCACAGAATGTCACAGAACGCCACAGAATGTCACAGAACGCCACAGAATGCCACAGAACACCACAGAATGTCACAGAATGTCACAGAACGCCACAGAATGTCACAGAACGCCACAGAATGTCACAGAACGCCACAGAATGTCACAGAACGCCACAGAATGTCACAGAACGCCACAGAATGTCACAGAACGCCACAGAATGTCACAGAATGTCACAGAACGCCACAGAATGTCACAGAACGCCACAGAATGTCACAGAACGCCACAGAATGTCATAGAACGCCACAGAATGTCACAGAACGCCACAGAATGTCACAGAACGCCACAGAATGTCATAAAACGCCACAGAATGTCACAGAATGTCACAGAACGCCACAGAATGTCACAGAACGCCACAGAACGCCACAGAATGTCACAGAATGTCACAGAACGCCACAGAATGTCACAGAACGCCACAGAGTGTCACAGAATGTCACAGAACGCCACAGAATGTCACAAAACGCCACAGAATGTCACAAAACGCCACAGAATGTCACAGAACGCCACAGAACGTCACAGAACGCCACAGAATGTCACAGAATGTCACAGAACGCCACAGAATGTCACAGAATGTCACAGAACGCCACAGAATGTCACAGAATGTCACAGAATGTCACAGAACGCCACAGAATGTCACAGAATGTCACAGAATGTCACAGAATGTCACAGAATGTCACAGAATGTCACAGAACGCCACAGAATGTCACAGAACGCCACAGAATGTCACAGAATGTCACAGAACGCCACAGAATGTCACAGAACGCCACAGAATGTCACAGAATGTCACAGAACGCCACAGAATGTCACAGAATGTCACAGAATGTCACAGAATGTCACAGAACGCCACAGAATGTCACAGAACGCCACAGAATGTCACAGAACGCCACAGAATGTCACAGAATGTCACAGGATGTCACAGAACGCCACAAAATGTCACAGAACGCCACAAAATGTCACAGAATGCCACAGAATGTCACATAATGTCACAGAATGTCACAGAATGTCACAGAATGTCACAGAATGTCACAGAATGTCACAGAATGTCACAGAACGCCACAGAATGTCACAGAATGTCACAGAATGTCACAGAATGTCACAGAATGTCACAGAACGCCACAGAATGTCACAGAATGTCACAGAACGCCACAGAATGTCACAGAATGTCACAGAACGCCACAGAATGTCACAGAATGTCACAGAACGCCACAGAATGTCACAGAACGTCACAGAATGTCACAGAACGCCACAGAATGTCACAGAATGTCACAGAACGCCACAGAATGTCACAGAATGTCACAGAATGTCACAGAACGCCACAGAATGTCACAGAACACCACAGAACACCACAGAATGTCACAGAATGTCACAGAATGTCACAGAACGCCACAGAATGTCACAGAACGCCACAGAATGTCACAGAATGTCACAGAATGTCACAGAATGTCACAGAATGTCACAGAACGCTACAGAATGTCACAGAATGTCACAGAACGCCACAGAATGTCACAGAACGCCACAGAACGCCACAGAATGTCACAGAACGCCACAGAATGTCACAGAATGTCACAGAACGCCACAGAATGTCACAGAATGCCACAGGATGTCACAGAATGTCACAGAACGCCACAGAATGCCACAGGATGTCACAGAATGTCACAGAACGCCACAGAATGTCACAGGATGTCACAGAACGCCACAGAATGTCACAGAATGCCACAGAATGCCACAAAATGCCACAGAATGTCACAGAATGTCACAGAATGTCACAGAACGCCACAGAATGTCACAGAATGTCACAGAACGCCACAGAATGTCACAGAATGTCACAGAACGCCACAGGATGTCACAGAATGTCACAGAACGCCACAGAATGTCATAGAATGTCACAGAATGTCGCAGAACGCCACAGAATGTCACAGAATGTCGCAGAACGCCACAGAATGTCACAGAATGTCACAGAATGTCACAGAATGCCACAGAATGTCACAAAATGTCACAGAATGTCACAGAATGTCACAGAATGTCACAGAATGCCACAGAATGTCACAGAATGTCACAGAATGTCACAGAATGTCACAGAATGTCACAGAATGTCACAGAATGTCACAGAATGTCACAGAATGTCACAGAATGTCACAGAATGTCACAGAATGTCACAGAATGTCACAGAATGTCACAGAATGCCACAGAATGCCACAGAATGTCACAGAATGTCACTGGATGTCACAGAATGTCACAGAATGTCACAGAATGCCACAGAATGCCACAGAATGTCACAGAATGTTACAGAATGTCACAGAATGTCACAGAATGTCACAGAATGTCACAGAATGTCACAGAATGTCACAGAATGTCACAGAATGTCACAGAATGTCACAGAATGTCACAGAATGTCACAGAATGTCACAGAATGTCACAGAATGTCACAGAATGTCACAGACTGTCACAGACTGTCACAGAATGTCACAGAATGTCACAGAATGTCACAGAATGTCACAGAATGCCAAAGAATGTCACAGAATGTTACAGAATGTCACAGAATGTCACAGAATGTCACAGAATGTCACAGAATGTCACAGAATGTCACAGAATGTCACAGAATGCCACAGAATGCCACAGAATGCCACAGAATGCCACAGAATGCCACAGAATGTCACAGAATGTCACAGAATGTCACAGAATGTCACAGAATGTCACAGAATGTCACAGAATGTCACAGAATGCCACAGAATGCCACAGAATGCCACAGAATGTCACAGAACGCGACACAATGTCACAGAATGTCACAGAATGTCACAGAATGTCACAGAATGTCACAGAATGTCACAGAAAGTCACAGAAAGGCACAGAAAGTCACAGAAAGTCACAGAAAGTCACAGAAAGTCACAGAATGTCACACAATGTCACACAATGTCACAGAATGTCACAGAATGTCACAGAATGCCACAGAATGCCACAGAATGTCACAGAACGCGACACAATGTCACAGAATGTCACAAAATGTCACAGAATGTCACAGAATGCCACAGAACGCGACACAACGTCACAGAATGTCACAGAATGCCACAGAATGCCACAGAATGTCACAGAACGCTACAGAATGTCACAGAATGCCACAGAATGCCACAGAATGCCACAGAATGCCACAGAATGTCACAGAATGTCACAGAACGCTACAGAATGTCACAGAACGCTACAGAATGTCACAGAATGCCACAGAATGCCACAGAATGTCACAGAATGCCACAAAATGTCACAGAACGCGACACAATGTCACAGAATGTCACACAATGTCACAGAATGTCACAGAATGCTACAGAATGTCACAGAATGTCACAGAATGCCACAGAATGTCACAGAATGTCACAGAATGTCACAGAACGTCACAGAACGTTACAGAATGTCACAGAACGTTACAGAATGTCACAGAATGTCACAGAATGTCACAGAATGTCACAGAATGTCACAGAATGTCACAGAATGTCACAGAATGTCACAGAATGTCACAGAATGTCACAGAACGCTACAGAATGTCACAGAATGCTACAGAATGTCACAGAATGTCACAGAATGCCACATAATGTCACAGAATGTCACAGAATGTCACAGAACGTCACAGAACGTCACAGAACGTCACAGAATGTCACAGAATGTCACAGAATGTCACAGAATGTCACAGAATGTCACAGAACGCCACAGAATGTCACAGAATGTCACAGAATGTCACACAAAGTCACAGAATGTCACAGAATGTCACAGAATGTCACAGAATGTCACAGAATGTCACAGAATGTCACAGAATGTCACAGAATGCCACAGAATGCCACAGAACGCCACAGAACGCCACAGAACGCTACAGAACGCTACAGAATGTCACACAAAGTCACAGAATGTTACAGAATGTCACAGAACGCCACAGAATGTCACACAAAGTCACAAAATGTCACAGAATGTCACAGAACGCCACAGAATGTCACACAAAGTCACAGAATGTCACAGAACGCCACAGAATGTCACACAAAGTCACAAAATGTCACACAAAGTCACAAAATGTCACAGAATGTCACAGAATGTCACAGAACGCTACAGAATGTCACACAAAGTCACAAAATGTCTCACAAAGTCACAAAATGTCACACAAAGTCACAAAATGTCACACAAAGTCACAGAATGTCACAGAATGCCACAGAATGTCACAGAATGTCACAGAACGCCAAAGAATGTCACAGAATGTCACAGAATGTCACACAAAGTCACACAAAGTCACAGAATGTCACAGAATGTCACAGAATGTCACAGAATGTCACAGAATGTCACAGAATGTCACAGAATGTCACAGAATGTCACAGAATGTCACAGAATGCCACAGAACGCCACAAAACGCTACAGAATGTCACACAAAGTCACAGAACGCCACAGAACGCCACAGAATGTCACACAAAGTCACAGAATGTCACAGAACGCCACAGAATGTCACACAAAGTCACAGAATGTCACAGAACGCCACAGAATGTCACACAAAGTCACAGAATGTCACAGAACGCCACAGAATGTCACACAAAGTCACAAAATGTGACAGAATGTCACAGAATGTCACAGAACGCTACAGAATGTCACACAAAGTCACAGAATGTCACAGAATGTCACAGAATGTCACAGAATGTCACAGAACGCTACAGAATGTCACAGAATGTCACAGAACGCTACAGAATGTCACAGAATGTCACAGAACGCTACAGAATGTCACACAAAGTCACACAAAGTCACAAAATGTCACAGAATGTCACAGAACGCCACAGAACGCTACAGAATGTCACACAAAGTCACAGAATGTCACAGAATGTCACAGAACGCCACAGAATGTCACACAAAGTCACAAAATGTCACAGAACGCCACAGAATGTCACAGAACGCCACAGAATGTCACAGAACGCCACAGAATGTCACACAAAGTCACAGAATGTCACAGAATGTCACAGAATGTCACAAAATGTCACAGAACGCCACAGAATGTCACAGAACGCCACAGAATGTCACATAATGTCACAGAATGTCACAGAACGCCACAGAATGTCACACAAAGTCACAGAATGTCACAGAATGTCACAAAATGTCACAGAACGCCACAGAATGTCACAGAACGCCACAGAATGTCACAGAACGCCACAGAATGTCACACAAAGTCACAGAATGTCACAAAATGTCACAGAACGCCACAGAATGTCACATAATGTCACAGAATGTCACAGAACGCCACAGAATGTCACACAAAGTCACAGAATGTCACAGAATGTCACAGAATGTCACAAAATGTCACAAAATGTCACAGAACGCCACAGAATGTCACAGAATGTCACAGAACGCCACAGAATGTCACACAATGTCACAGAATGTCACAGAATGTCACAAAATGTCACAGAACGCCACAGAATGTTACAAGATTTTATAAAAAGTTACAGAAAGTTCACAGGATATCAAATTCAGGAGAGTTAGATACGAGCGAACCCAGCTGCAAGAAATTCCCACCGATTCCAAATTTTGACACTTCCATATCGCAGAGTTCAGTTAATAGACGCTTATTTGTACATGAGACAATAAAAAAGATTGATTTAAAATATTTTTCGAAGAAAAACTGAAAATGAATGTGCATTTTTATCGGGAAACTTTCTGCGAAAATGTCATTCACGATTTAAAACACTTTGCTATGCTATTTTTGACCTTCATGACAAATGAACTGCCGTGCCGACAGCAGCGGCGACGTGCAAGTAATTAAACAAGGGAAGAAGTTGACGTCAGATCAGTCCTGCAAGCCGGCCGGCAGGCTGTTTTTGATGAAGTTCATAAGTTGACGACCAAAATTTTGAACATCACTGGACTATCAATCCAGTATTAATGTATGAGAGTTAGTTGGAATTCTCAGTTGATTTGAAGAGTAAAAATTACGTGTGAACTTCAGTAATTATTGGAAACCGGATTGTTTTATGTGATATTATTACGATCCTATTGGTAATACCTCGTCAGAGAGAAGCATCAGCATAACGGGGGGAGGGAAAAGAGGGGATTTTAGCTCTAAAACTTTGTATAAGGGGAAGAAAATAGACAAACCTGAGACCACACTTTGCGTAAACGCAGCGTTGAGAGATATTGTGTTAACCAGAATGTGCAGGTGCTTGTGTGTGCAAATTGTTGACAGTGTGGTTTGTTGGTACCTACTTGTGCGTAATTGATGTCTAACGGTACTGGACTTGAGGACCACTTGTTGTGTTTGTGCTGCCATTATTTACTTTATGCCAATAACGCAGTATTAATTACGACTATTCAGTTGAAATTGTGGCTGAGTTATAAGGAAACCGGTGTGCGTATTGCGCCGATTGTTATTTCGAAGAAAAAAATTGGAAATGAAACTAAAATTACGTGAGATATGAGCACAGAATCATTACAATTTTTTTCAGACACTGATAATTTTAGGGAAGACTGTACTGTTCACATTTTACTAAATTCAGAACTCATCAAATTTTTTATAATTAAGGTATTTCTCACTCCTAACTATTCAGAGGAAAGGAACTTCCTTATTTTAAGACGCACACAACCCTGCAATGGTCCCTCAGCTGTCAGCAAGTGGTCTTTGATTTTAATTTTCATAATTGTAGCCATTCCCATGCTCTAAATTTAGCTGTTAAGAAAATCTTAGGCAACTTCAGAGGATTACTGACCAACAGAAGGACGTCTAGTATAAATAAGTTTATATTCTATCATATGTGCATGTGTGAATAAACATGGTATATACTCACGTATATACATTTAAATTTATAAAATCGAGGAACTGGTGCAGAAGCACCATAAGCTGATGTGAGCTTCAAATTCACAAGCGGATCAGCTTAGATTTATAGTCCCAGTTTTCCTGCCAAAGTTCAGGAAACTGAAGAACCAAATCCGTTTTCTTATTCTCGTTGAGTAACAAACTACGCCGCTATGTGGAGCAGTAAGAGCAGGTCGCAAATCAAACTCCGTGTTTACCGAAAACTTCGAACTCGTTTGATTGGCGAGCAAAGTTTGTACTAGCGAGGGGGAGTTTACTTGAGACCTGCAGTTAGTTTAACAGCTTTCTTCCATGCGTTCCCCTCTACAATAAAAGATGAAGCCGAGCATGTCGGCTCTAGAGGCCTCTTATAACTGAGCGTCTCTGCATATTTCATGCTGCGCTCAGCGTCTGACCTGAATGCGCAACCACGAAATAAAAGAAAAAAATGGGTTCAGAAATGGTGATCGATGGGCACTGAATTCTAATGCGCTCGAAAACTTAGTTTCTGAGCGGAAAAAACTCGGGATGTCGGAACCGTTGAAACTAAAGCGATGTTTCAAGGCATTGCAGAAATTGACAGCGGCTGGAATGCATGACAACTTAGACGTGAATTTCTATGGTCGGAAATATTTTCAGCGCCACATAAGATGGTGCAGAAAGCTTTCTGCAGCTCCAGTATATTTTTATAGGAAGCAGTTGGGCGATTGTAGGACAAGAATTATTGTGATCGCTTTCATTTTGCTGACTGAACGGTAAACCTGAAAGCGAGGAGGGTAGACTGAACGGTAGATGTGAGGACAACGAAGGTAGACTGAACGGTAGATGCGAGGACAACGAAGGTAGACTGAAGTGTAGATGTGAGGACAACGAAGGTAGACTGAGCTGTAGAATCTAAGGGAATGAAGGAAATTGATTTGAAACACACAAAGCTGAAGAAAACTTAGGTACTGTATGAGTGGGGACAGAGGTAAAGACCAAATTAGATGTTAATTTAAGCCTCCCTAACCACAAAAAAGGCGTTCCGAAGAGAGAAAGGAAGAAGGCCCCATTAAATATAGAGTTGGGAAAACGCGGAATCTATGCACAACGTGCATAGAAACAGGAAGTTGAGAAAGACTTTCCTGAAACAAAGTTAAAGTTGAAGAAGAAAGTAGAAGGTGCTGAATAACAGGAGAGCAGTGAAACGAAAAAAATCCTTAAACCACATAACTACCTAACTCTTTGATCGGGACCTCACCCATTCCCCCTGGGAGCGCATATTCCCATAGATACGGTAGTTGTATCCTCTAAAGGGGAGAAAAAAGGTAAAGTTTGAGGTTATGTACTATATGCACGTAAATTTACAAATGTTGAATGAAGACAGCAAAGCAGAAAGTTGGAGGGTACAACAGCTCATGGTAAAGTGATCGGCTGCAGCGAGAGCGGTGACAGCGTGAATGACAGCAACGCAAGTGACAGCAACGCAAATGACAGCAACGCAAGTGCTGCAACGCAAGTGCTAGCAACGCAAGTGCTAGCAACGCAAGTGCTAGCAACGCAAGTGCCAGCAACGCAAGTGCCAGCAACGCAAGTGCCAGCAACGCAAGTGCCAGCAACGCAAGTGCCAGCAACGCAAGTGACAGCAACGCAAATGACAGCAACGCAAGTGCTAGCAACGCAAGTGCTGCAACGCAAGTGCTAGCAACGCAAGTGCTAGCAACGCAAGTGCCAGCAACGCAAGTGCCAGCAACGCAAGTGACAGCAACGCAAGTGACAGCAACGCAAGTGACAGCAACGCAAGTGCCAGCAACGCAAGTGACAGCAACGCAAGTGCCAGCAACACAAGTGCCAGCAACGCAAGTGCCAGAAACGCAAGTGCCAGCAACGCAAGTGCCAGCAACGCAAGTGCCAGCAACGCAAGTGCCAGCAACGCAAGTGCCAGCAACACAATTAGTGCCAGCAACGCAAGTGCCAGCAACGCAAGTGACAGCAACGCAAATGACAGCAACGCAAGTGCTGGCAACGCAAGTGCTGCAACGCAAGTGCTAGCAACGCAAGTGCTAGCAACGCAAGTGCCAGCAACGCAAGTGCCAGCAACGCAAGTGACAGCAACGCAAGTGACAGCAACGCAAGTGACAGCAACGCAAGTGCCAGCAACGCAAGTGACAGCAACGCAAGTGCCAGCAACACAAGTGCCAGCAACGCAAGTGCCAGAAACGCAAGTGCCAGCAACGCAAGTGCCAGCAACGCAAGTGCCAGCAACGCAAGTGCCAGCAACACAATTAGTGCCAGCAACGCAAGTGCCAGCAACGCAAGTGCCAGCAACGCAAGTGCCAGCAACGCAAGTGCCGGCAACGCAAGTGCCAGCAACGAAAGTGCCAGCAACGCAAGTGCCAGCAACTCAAGTGCCGGCAACGCAAGTGCCGGCAACGCAAGTGCCAGCAACGCAAGTGCCAGCAACGCAAGTGCCAGCAACGCAAGTGCCAGCAACGCAAGTGCCAGCAACGCAAGTGCCAGCAACGCAAGTGCCAGCAACGCAAGTGCCAGCAACGCAAGTGCCAGCAACGCAAGTGCCAGCAACGCAAGTGCCAGCAACGCAAGTGCCAGCAACGCAAGTGCCAGCAACGCAAGTGCCAGCAACGCAAGTGCCAGCAACGCAAGTGCCAGCAATGCAAGTGCCGGCAACGCAAGTGACAGCAACGCAAGTGCCGGCAACGCAAGTGACAGCAACGCAAGTGACAGCAACGCAAGTGACAGCAACGCAATTAGTGCCAGCAACGCAAGTGACAGCAACGCAAGTGACAGCAACGCAAGTGCCAGCAACGCAAGTGCCAGCAACGCAAGTGCCAGCAACGCAAGTGCCAGCAACGCAAGTGCCAGCAACGCAAGTGCCAGCAACGCAAGTGCCAGCAACGCAAGTGCCAGCAACGCAAGTGCCAGCAACGCAAGTGCCGGCAACGCAAGTGCCGGCAACGCAAGTGCCGGCAACGCAAGTGACGGCAACGCAAGTGCCGGCAACGCAAGTGACAGCAACGCAAGTGCCAGCAACGCAAGTGCCAGCAACGCAAGTGCCAGCAACGCAATTAGTGCCAGCAACGCAAGTGACAGCAACGCAAGTGCCAGCAACGCAAGTGCCAGCAACGCAAGTGCCAGCAACGCAAGTGCCAGCAACGCAAGTGCCAGCAACGCAAGTGCCAGCAACGCAAGTGCCAGCAACGCAAGTGCCAGCAACGCAAGTGCCAGCAACGCAAGTGCCAGCAACGCAAGTGACAGCAACGCAAGTGCCAGCAACGCAAGTGCCAGCAACGCAAGTGCCAGAAACGAAAGTCCAAGCAATGCAAGTGCCAGCAACGCAAGTGCCAGCAACGCAAGTGCCAGCAATGCAAGTGCCAGCAACGCAAGTGCCAGCAAAGCAAGTGCCAGCAAAGCAAGTGCCGGCAACGCAAGTGCCAGCAACGCAACTGCCAGCAACGCAAGTGCCAGCAACGCAAGTGCCAGCAACGCAAGTGCCAGAAACGAAAGTCCAAGCAATGCAAGTGCCAGCAACGCAAGTGCCAGCAACGCAAGTGCCAGCAACGCAAGTGCCAGCAATGCAAGTGCCAGCAACGCAAGTGCCAGCAACGCAAGTGCCAGCAACGCAAGTGCCAGCAACGCAAGTGCCGGCAACGCAAGTGACAGTAACGCAAGTGCCAGCAACGCAATTAGTGCCAGCAACGCAAGTGCCAGCAACGCAAGTGCTAGCAACGCAAGTGCCAGCAACACAAGTGCCAGCAACGCAAGTGCCAGCAACGCAAGTGCCGGCAACGCAAGTGCCAGCAACGCAAGTGCCAGCAACGCAAGTGCCAGCAACGCAAGTGCCAGAAACGCAATTATTGCCAGCAACGCAAGTGCCGGCAACGCAAGTGACAGCAACGCAAGTGCCAGCAACGCAATTAGTGCCAGCAACGCAAGTGCCGGCAACGCAAGGGACAGCAACGCAAGTGCCAGCAACGCAATTAGTGCCAGCAACGCAAGTGCCAGCAACGAAAGTGACAGCAACGCAAGTGCCAGCAACGCAAGTGCCAGCAGCACAAGTACCAGCAGCGCAAGTGACAGCAGCACAGCTGCCAGCAGCACAGCTGCCAGCAGCACAGCTGCCAGCAGCACAGCTGCCAGCAGCACAGCTGCCAGCAGCACAGCTGCCAGCAGCACAGCTGCCAGCAGCACAGCTGCCAGGAGGGAGACACAAACCAGACGCCCGTTTAATTTCTACGAGATAATCGATAGCTTTTTACAGCCACGCGATAGCATGACGATGAGCCCGGTCGTGTTGAGTTAATTCTATACAGGACATCTAAAATCAACCGAGGATATTTTACAATTTTCACTCCTGTCTAGCGTCGTCAGCTGCACGTCCTGTGTGGGCATTGACACTTGTCGCGTTCGAATTTCGATTTTGACGTTCATTACAGTAACATGGTAATTGACTTGGGATTCATTTTTGAATTATTGTTGATCACAAGTCGGTTTACGTCTCCTTGACTTTCAAAAAGGAGTTCTAAGAAAAGAAAGAGTGAAGGCATCACATGGTAGGCAGTAAAGGGGACGAGGATTCTATGCACAATGCGCGTTCCCACACAAGATCCCCCAGCGCATTGAACCATAATACATATAACAGCAACAGTATAGGAAAAAAGTCCACGTAACAAGATAAAATTTTGAGAAGGAAGTAATAGGTGCTTAAAAACAAGACAGCGGTGAACCGAAATGGATGGTTCGTTACTAAACAATAAACAAAAGCCTGTTCTATTTCAACAAAGCAACAGCCAACCTAATTCTCACCTCGGGACCTTACACATTTCCCCAGGGGAGCGGCAGTTCCCATACAATTATATATTCCCTTGAGGGGTTCGTTTATAATTAATAAACGTCTTATCATATAAATAAATGTTTAAAAAATTATACATCGTTGTATTGAACGTTTCTGAGCAAGTATCTTCCGCAGTATTTTATAAAGATTAGTCATTTTAGCAGCCTGATCGAGGAGACGATGGCGACACGCTCATGGAAGTAAAATCAAGGCACGCTCATTGAACTGAACTAAAATTAGCCCTGATCACGTGATGGCTATCCCTCTTTTACGAGATTTTTATATGTTGCGGCTTTAATTAGGAACCTTGTGAAGGACTCGAAGAAAAGGGGGAGGATGAGCTACAAAATTATTTATGGATCACTTAATGGCTTCATCTTTAATTATGGTAACACTGGAGACGCGACATAAAAACAGGGGTGGAGGTTTACTGCCTCTTTTGACACGCCTCTCTTTGCTCGCTGGTTCATTACGACCGGAGGGAAAAGTTTCCAATTCGCGGTCTGAATGGCGGCGAAAAGAGACATTTCAGCAGGAACACAATGCGACGCACCTTCACAAAGAGCTAATTCAGCGGAAACTGAATGCGCTGGTCGCATTACCTCTGATAAAACGGAGTCTTTGGCTGGGCTGCGAGCTAAAAATATTTCAAAGGAGAAGCTGCCGGTAAAAGCAATAGGTGGATCTTTTCTGGAAACATTTTCAGTTGGAGATATCCTCAGCAATAAATATTTTCCGGAAGGTAAAACATTTGTAAGAAGACGAGGGAAAACCCATCATCTTCTGAAATGCAAGGTGAAATATGGTTCATATATAATAAGTATACAGTGCTTAAGCTATAAAACCTTGTCAGGTTTTACAGCTTAAGTTAAAATACACAATGGAAAAGAACTGGACGTAGCATTAAATTCCGGCTTCCTCTTAAAAATGCTATAACTGCAGAATGCGCGTATCAGTGAAGCTCTTCCTCAGCCTTTGAATCGAAAAATTGTGACCTATGATTTTTGAACCACACTTGAAGGCATGAATACGAATGGCAGAATGTGGAGGCTGCCCTGACATCATACCTGTTCGGTAGCTGCCCCCCTGTGCTCACATGCCCTTTGTACCACGGGACGGCCTGTGCAGCCCACGGACTTAGATGCACACGTTGCACTACTATATACATGAACAATCGAGGGTTGCATTGCATTAGTATATTTTTTTAAGCAAAAAAGGATTCAATAGTGACTGTGCTCAAAAGAATTATATGCAAGGAAATATTGAAATGCTTCTGTTCTAACGATTTTTATTCCTCAAGTTTTTCAGAGTGAGCGCCAAAATACTGAAGGTATTTGTACAATTTGTTGCAATGAGTTATTGTAGAAGGAATACTATAGAGTTTTTTGTTGCCATTCCCAAATTCAAATCATTGAAAACTATCAAACTCCCAATGCATGGTAAAATTATAACAAATAGAGTAAGCATGGTTTAAAAAATGTCTTAACGAAACTCTTCCTGTATCTAATTATTGAAAAACTGAAGAAATTCAGTTATAATCCAGTTTTCTGAGAACGGACGTTTAAAATTCTTATTACTGATCAAACCATAAAAATAAAATTCATTTTCGATAATGAAAACATCCTTGAATAGAAAACTTCATGTCTGAATTCGAAATCGTGAGTTTTTATTTCACGAAATAAAAAGTTATGAATGATGATGTATCCAAAACGGCAGCTTTATTTGATCTAAATCCAAGTTCGAGCATGAAGAAATAAAACGAATCTGTGTGGACGTTCTGGTAGATCGCAATCCATCAAACATTGTCTTCAGAACAAACATTAAGTATGAACTCGTGTTAAGTAAAAATCCTTTCGTTTTAGCATTTCTTATTTGCGGTGTCCCTGGTACTTTTTTGGTCAAACGCAACGTACCTGCTTACGCACGAGCATGGTTCACGTGTTCACAGACTGGCGCGCATGAAAAGTACACTAATGTACGTGCACGCATTTGCACATGCACCCAAACTTAACAAAATCCCCGAAAATAGACATACAAGCAAAAACAAATTCATGAAATTCTTAGGTTTTTCACGACCATTCAGATGTTTTAAAATTCTGAGTATTTCTTGCGCTTAATTAAGAAGTCGTATTTCTCTCATGTGCAGTTCAGAAGAGTTATGAAATTATTTTTATTATTAAGCAGTCGTTATCACGTGCATGCTATGGTGAGCAACAAATAAGATATCAAATCAGAGCGGAAAATTTTTAACTCACCTATTCAACGAGGAATATTCATAACAAAGCGCAATTTTTATTATCATTATAGGTATAACTTTGACTGTCATGGTAGTTTTTTCATTTATAATGAAGTAACTACGTATGTCTGACGTACCGTACTCTATCAGAAAAGAACTATAAAAATAACAGTGTAACATGAAGATTTCTTCAAACAACTCCCACGAAAAGTCATCAAAAGTCAATTCGACGCACTCACTTAAAAGCTATAAAACAGCATTTGCTTCAAATCGATGTCTCTCGTTCTCAAAGTTCCCCTCTTTACTATGCATGAAAACTCGCGTCTTCGAAAATGCTCCTGCTTCTCGCAATTAGTCAACGTTCTCTCGGTTTCACGGCATCCAGGAATTCAGACTCTCGATGTCGGAGCGAAGTTCGATCCCGAAAGCGAAATTGACTTCGAAGTGAGAATACAAACGAGAGGAGAAGCTCATCAATCTTGCGTGTGCGCCACCGCCGGCGCCCTGGTGTGAATATGGGGAACCGCAGGGACCGTGTCAGGAGCTCCTAGTTCTGCTCAACTCTGCGTAATGTGGAGATTATCATACTTGAAGAAGATTGTAGTGGGTACTGAAAATATTTGAGAAAGTAGTAGGTGATGAAAAACAGGGCAGTAGTGAACCGAAAAAGACGGTTCGTCACAAAACCAAACCCTAATCCATATATAACGAAAGGATAGCCTACGTAACCTTTAGCTCGGGACCTCACATATTCCCCATGGGAGCTCTAATTACCATAGATACAATAGTTGTATCCTCGTTGGTGCCAGGTTGTGGATTTATTTTAAATATTTTGATAAAATTTTTAGTTTCATATAATGTCACAGATTTTCAATAGGATTCAAACGTGGGACTGACTTTACCTATCGAACTGTTTCGCATTGGAATAATTAAGCCGGCTTTTGGAAGACTTCAGTAAATGCCTTGGATCATTGTCTTATAGGAGATCTAATCGGCACGAAGCTCCTGTTTTACCATCGAAGCACGCAAGTAGATGTTCAAAATCTCTTCGTAATTCATTCCGCCGTCTATATTGTGAATATTACCCCTTCCGTTTGTGGAAAAACATTCTTAGACCGTGGTGCAATGTCCACCAAGCTTTACAGCAGAAAATGTGCTCTTCAGCTTGAAGGCAGCACAGCTTATCTCCATACATGATAACATGAATTACGACCCTATAAATATTCTATTTCGCACTCATCTGACCAAAGAACACTCACCCAGAATGTTTTGGATTTAGTTGTACAGTCGCGGGCGAATTTCAACCGAGCATCTCTTGAGCCATTTCAAGACAGAAAAGAGTTTTCCTTATAGTGAGATTCCAGTTGATGTCTCTGGAGTATCTCTTTTGGAGCGTAGTGAAACACATGTGTCTGATGGTGAAGAATCTTCTTGCGGTTTTTTGAGTATGAACATTAAAGTTTTTGCACTTTTAGATGCATTTCCTTCAAGATCTTGGAGATATATTGTATGGTGCATCAGATCTCCGACAGTTCTTTTCAGTTCTCTAATTCTTGTGCGCAGAAGCAACTGAAGAAAGCCACGGAAACTTCATGCTTTTTGATAGTTTCTTGAAGTCTCAGATGCTTTTCATATATCAGTTATAATTTCTTCTACTCAGGGTGAATTTTTTTTATTCTGAGCATGATTGTACACACTACATTGTTTGATGCTGCTGGACTGGTTGTTGAAAATAACTAAGTTAACTGCCACACATCAGCCACAAAACCCATGACAGGACCAATCTAGAAAGTTCGGGACATTTTCAATTGAAAAGAGGCAATTTAAACCCCTAACTACAGAAAATAATTTGGCATGACTATTTCTCATCGTCAAGTAAACAATGTAAAATGTTGGAAGGCAAATATTCTGACATATTTATGGATTTGAGTACGAATATTTCGTTACTATTTCAGAATCAGTCGAATTCGAATCTGAAAAATTTGTGTCATGAAAATTTTCGTGTTTTACGAATATTTCTCTCCTCTCACTTTATTTGACCAGCTTAATTTATAATATTGTCATACAAACATGGAAATTTAACTAAAATTGTGGTTGACCAAATATATGTTTATAAATTAAATAAAATGTAGCACCCTTGAAAAAAAATTCGGGCAAAATAGGAAACACGATGTCGAGCTCCGAAAATAATTCAGTCAGACCGCATGCATAGTTTAAATTAAATAAATATTTCGACACAGATACAAAAATTTACACATGACTTAAGTGAAAGTGTCTCACTGCGACGGTCCATAGTTGACAGCTGTAACGAAGCAGATAGCGAGACGACCAGAGCATGGGTGGTGAGAGGTTTCGAAAGAAACATTGAAATACATCAGCTTGGTTTCACATGAAATGAGTCGGATGTGCCCACAACACAGCCAAGGTGCAGCATGCTGCTGTGGTGCTGCCGTGGTGCTGCCGTGGTGCTGCCGTGGTGCTGCCGTGGTGCTGCCGTGGTGCTGCCGTGGTGCAGCTGCCGACATTCACCACTGGACCCAGACCCCGAAGGCCGAGCATGACTCACGCAAAGCTTGAGTCAGAATTAAGGAGGTTTTCTTGGCAGCCCAGACCCAACTGACGGCTGCGATGTTCTTTAGATTTTGAAGAACAGCGCGTACGTGTTGTAAATTCTACTGAGAATCTGAATGGAAATCTATTATCTTTGTACTTCAAATTTCGTTCAATCTCAAAATTCTTCAAATAATTCGCAAGAGCACATTACAACTAACAGAGTAAGTAAAGTTTAAATGGTGCCTGGTGCACGGAGCTGAAGTATTACCGATGCCCAGGTACGCGCTGGAACATACAGGGCTAATTGCTACGTTCTCGTGCGTCGGTTCTGCTGGCATGGCTGAGCTACTACGGCTTAGGTTGCTGCATGTACTGTGACGCGATTCAAATATCGTACATTAGATGAAATAATAAGTGAGTTTAAGCCTTCCTAAACACTATGAAGCTGTTTCAAAGAGAATAAGGATGGAGGCACTATGTATTAAGGATTTATTAAGGAGAACGTGGAATTTATGCACAAGGTGTGTTCCAACACGAAATCCCTTGCTTCTAGAAACCGTAAGTTAGTAAGGATATGTCATGAAATAATATTATAGTTCAAAAAGAAAGTGGTAGGTGCTAAAAAACAGGATAACAGTGAAGTGAAAACAGATGGTGCATGACATAAGAAAAAATTACTCTGTTTCAAGAAAATAAGGACCTTCGGTCAATGTGAAGTTTAATGCAATCACGGAAAATAATAATTTTATTCCAAAGAATCACTAAACAAATCCATTTAAATACGCTTTACACGAATGACATTCTGCTCGCTGATGCGTTATTTTCGATTTATTAAACTTCGTAGTTGGCTTTCACCCGCAAAAGGAAGCGACCGCGCCGAGCAGAATTTAATTAATAACGGAAGCTAACCCCCTATTACAAACGTTAAGAGGTTGGGTCGTGAGGGGAAGCCACAGTTCTTCTAGTGAAAATTATAAATAAAGGTTTAAACAACCCATTAAAGTCACGTTAACAATTGTGTTTACATCTGCTCCATGATGGCGGCGGCCGTACCAGGTGGCACCATCTATGAGCTGACTGTAAAGGTGACGACGTAATAATAACGACTAAAAAAAACGTCAAAAGCACCAAGTACGAGAAATAGTACTAACTTTTTTGTGTTATTAACTGATAACAATATTTCTTATTATTTTAATAACAATTTCTTTCATTCTTTTATTTCTATGAAGTTCTGACGAAAACTTTAACACCTCATGATCCGAACTCTGCCTTTCCCGACCCAACCTGGTCGTAATCTGTGGTTCAAAATTTGCGCGAGAAAGCAATTTCTCCTATAACTTCAAAGCTCAATAATTCGAAAATAACGCTTCAGCGAGCAGAATGTCATTCATGTAAAACATTCTGAAATGTGTTCTTTTAGTGATTCCTGGGATCGGAATTATTATTTTCCGTGATTGCATTAAACTTCACATTGACCGGACCTTCTTAACCTTCAGCGTAGGACCTCACATTATGGTCAATGTCCAGCGCAATGCAATCAAAGAAAATGAAAATTTTATTCCCAAGAATCACTAAAGGAACCCATTTAATAACGTTTTACATGAATGACATTCTGCTCTCTGATGCGTTATTTTTTAATTAATCGACTTTGAAGTTGGGCTTCCGCACGCCGAAGGAAGCCGCTAAAGGAAGGTGAATTTCATTTAACGGAAGTTAAACCCCTATTACAAACGTAAAGAGGTTGGGTCGTGAGGGGTAGCCACAGTTCTTTTAGCGAAAATTATAAATAAAGGTTGAAAGCAACCCATAAAGGTCACAAACAATTGTGTTTACATCTGTTCCATGATGCCGGCGGCCGTACCAAGTGGCGCCATTTGTGAGCGAGCTGACTGTAAAGGTGACGGTATCACGTGGCGCCATCTGTGAGCTGACTAAAGATGACGACGTAATAATGACGGCTAAACAAAAACGTCAAAAGCACGAAATACGAGAAATTGTACGTTACCTTTTTAGTGTTATGAACTGATAACAATATTTCGGTATATCTGAAGGAGATGACAGTTGTCGATTTTCCACTTTTTGGTGCCTGAACCTAATTATTTGAATCAAAATAAACAAGTTTTCTTCTATTCTTTTTTCGTCTCAAATGAGTATTTTACGATTTATAGCGGTAAGTTTAGTTTCGTCATTGATGACGAATGCGCTCGAATAAACAGCTACTCATCGATTTTCGAATTTTTGTTGCTTGAAACATGGTTATAACATCGAAATAAACAACTTTTATTCTATACACTTTTTCCGTCAAATGAGTATTTAACGAGGTATAGCGGTAGGTTTGGTTTCGTCTTTCAAGACAGAGCGCTGGAAGCGAGACGCCATTGGAGTGTTGCCATACAACTCGATCAAAGAATTTCTTGCCGCTTCAAAGACTGGAGTTGCGGTAATTCATTTACCGCTATAACTAATAAAATACTCATTTGAGACAAAAAGTGCATAGAAGAAAACTTGTTTATTTCGATCTAATTAACTATGCTAAGGCATCGAAATTAACAAAATCGACAACTGTCATCTCCTTCAGATTTACCAATATTTCTTACTATTTTATTAACAATTTCTATCATTCTTTTATTTCTACGAAGTTCTGGCAAAAACTTTAACACCTCGTGATCCGAACTTTGCCTTTCCTGACCCAACCTGTTCGTACTTCGTGTTCCACATTTTGCGCGGGAAAGCAATTTTACGTATAACTTCAAAGCTCAATAATTCAAAAATAACGCATCAGAGAGCAGAATGTCATTCGTGTAAAACGCTATTAAATGGGTTCCTTTAGTGATTCTTGGGAATACAATTTTCATTTCCCTTGATTGCATCGCGCTGGACATTGACCCACATTATACCCCTAGAAGTGCTAATTCAGTGGCAATAGTTATACCTCCATAACAAAAGAAAGATAGAAACCATAGAACAGATACACTTTGGTTTTCACATAAATTTGCATGGTTTGCAGGAAAAATACATGGTCCAAATTATAGACACCCTTAATTATTGCCTCCTTCAATTAATTTCGATGTAATATTTTGACGTCAAATGTTCTAAGTGATCATTTAAGATTGCATTAATTATGATCTCCGATGACAAGGATAATTGTGCTCATTGCATCAATAATCCCATAAGTTCGTGATTGCTCAGCAATTTCTAAAATGTAGCACTAACTACGCAAAATAATATTACTTATCAGTAAAAATAGCAAAGAAGTTGTCAGTCTAGCTGGCGTTTCTCAGGGCGGGGTAATGTAAACAGCATAAATAAATTGCGACAAATCGAATCGTGGTGAACAATTTCATGAGCAGAATATACTCATACATTAATAACTAATAATGGTAAATCTGAAGGATATGTCAGTTATTGATTTTCCACTTTTTGGTGCCTGAACCTAATTAATTGAATCAAAATAAACAAGTTTTCTTCTATGCATTTTCCGTCTCAAATGAGTATTTTACGATTTAGATCGGTAAGTTTAGTTTCGTCTTTGATGACGAGTGCGCTCGAATAAACAGCTACTCATCGATTTTCGAATTTTTGTTGCTTGAATCATGGTAATAACATTGAAATAAACAACTTTTCTTCTATACACTTTTTTTGTCAAATGAGTATTTAACGAGGTATAGCGGTAGGTTTGGTTTCGTCTTTGATGACGATCGCTCTGGAAGCGAGTGCGCATTGCAGTGTTGCTGTCCGACGCGCTCCTTGAATTACTTGCCGCTTCAAACACTGGAGTTGCGGTAAGTCATTTACCGCTATAACTAATAAAATACTCATTTGAGACGGAAAGTTCATAGAAGAAAACTTGTTTATTTCGATCTAATTAACTATGCTTAGGCATAGAAATTCACAAAATCGATAACTGACATATCCTTCAGATTTACCCTAATAATTTCATGTGTTGATGTATTAAAGTTGGAGCAATTGCCAATCATGCTCTTAAATATCAGACATTGTTGAAGTTCAGTGAGTTGTTCTTAATGAAGAGTTTAAAAATTTTCAAAAGTAGAAATGAAGTACGCAGAAGTTAGCAAAAGTAGAGATGAACTACTCAGAAAAGTTGAATCGGGCTGCAGCTATAGTTGTTAGTTGAGTAACTTGGGTTTGTTGCGGAACTTACGTTTTACGTAAGTGGTGTGGTGCAGACTCTTCTCATGTAATATTTTAAATATAAACTTTACGAACACCACGATACACACTTTTCACAATAAAACCATTTACAATATGATTCAAACCTTGAAGTTGACATTTTTAAAATTTGTTCTTTCAGATTATAATTCCCTGCACTTGAAGTAAACATCATCTCGACCTGCACGTTTGGCAATCTTGATCTTCTGTTTCGAGAACAGTAAAGCGTTCGCTACAGGAGCCTGAAATAAGATGCTATAGTTTTGTAAGTTATTTTTCTGACCATAGAATTCAAAAGCTATCTTTTCCCGTGAAGGCTTCCTGGATGCAAAACTTAAAATTTAGACCGTTATTTTAGTACTTGAACTTCAATATTTTGGTAGCATTATTCCTGGATTTCAAAACTTCGAGTAGGGTTGTATTTGAATACCTTGTCAACCTGGCACACTGGCATCTTGCACCTTGCCAGCTTGGCATCTTACCACCTTGCCACCAATGTTTAGAATGACTAGGGCCCTGCTGACTTTGTATGAACGGGTAACTGCAGTAGTCAAAAGTTGTATTTCAGTATTAAATAAAGAGCTGACTAAAGGTTTCCCTTTACAATTTTTCTATATTGCTTCGCAGGTTGGGATAACTTGTTCACTTACAAATGTAACTTTCTTTGCACTAGTGCTAAGTGAAACATTTTCATTTTTCCGACGAGATTTGTTCTATTACGATTTGAGGTAGAGTTTTTTCAACATCTGTGAGGTAAAATTGCTCAAGAAAAAACGTTTGGATGATGAAAGGCATCATCGGAGACTTATTTCTTTTTCTCAGAAGACGCAAGTGAGCTGTTAAGGAGACAGCACCAGTTGGCAAAGCTCTATTTTTTACTGGCAGGCTAAGTATTTTTGTGACTCAGTCGTGTTTCTTCTCGGAGCGGAGCCATGAGTCATGCCTTCGTGAGCGGCGCAGCTGTGCAAGCGGGAGGGCCATTGTCTTAAGGAGGGCCATAGCGGCCCCTCGCCCATTACAGTGATACATCGAGCGGGAGCAAGTTTGGTCCCGTCCGGGACAATCCCGCGGCTTAGATCATCCCTGATACCGGACAATCTGAGGGCACTGTTGAATATGCAATTCCCTGATCGATGGAACGCGCCAGCAAATCCTGGCAGCCATCGAGTTGCCTGAGTTCGGCGAGCGTCACTTGTACGCGACCGCGCTGCCTTCTGGTCTGATGAGCACAGCCAGAGCAGCGTTGGGGGAGGGGGAGTTCAGCCCGACCCATTGGGCTACACGGTCTTCTTTCAAAGTAGTGTCGTTGTATTGTATTTCTTTTTAAATTTGTTAGCTAATATGTTCTCAGTGGAAAGTGGCGGTTCCTTCCTCATCGTCATGTCGGGGACAACCTGATGCCGGTCTAATGACGGTACTTGTGATAACGGTAAAATAAGTACCAAAAATTGCTGACGTCTAGAAGTTAAGATTAAACGGTATTTAATGTAAAAATCAACTGCTGGTGAATAAGATTTTTGACGAAGTTCAGTTGCGATACGACGTCTCAATTGACGACTTGTGCTAACAAGAAAAAAAAAAGAGAATACTGAGAACGTCTTGAAGGTAATTAACTGAAGGTAATTAATTACCTTCAGCTTTGAAGGTAATTAATTGTTTACTTATTAACTTTGTACTCGGTTCCCTTCTTATTTTAAGAACTAAATTCTGCAAGAAACTTTCCATTTTTTCAATAAAATTTCGATGACTGAAATTATTTTCTTATTAAATTATCTTGCTAAATGTTCCGTGTTTGGTTTCTGACTATGGTAAGGTAAGCGTTAATGAATGATAGAAGCTCCTACTTGTTTTTTCTTATCTCCATTCATTGACCAATATAAGATCACATGTGACACACCAGTTTTCAAATATACTCAGCCACATACATTTTATTAAGCTTGTGTCTGAACCAGAAAATTAATATTCTCAATGACTGACAAATGCACCAAAAGTTGTCATCATTAATCATACAAATCATTATATTTAAAACGTGCAATAGACAGATTTCATTGAACATTTCTTACTTAACACTTGACTGTAGGCAGTGAAATGAGAATGGAATATTTGTTCACGAAGTTCAACCCGACTCACTAAAAATCACATTCTGAAAGAGGGAGTGTTATGTAATTAAATGTGTTTTAAATTCCGTGGACTTTTGGTTTTGTGCTCCTAACGCAAAGTGATACTTTAATGTGAGGTCTAAATTCCGTAGACTTTTATTACCGTTTGCTCTCCCTAATTTATGATTGGAAGTGAGTTTTGAATTCCAGGTACTTGGGCATTTTTTATGACTAGTAATTGATGGGTCATCATTGATATTAGACACTAGTGAATTATACTCTTTATTCCTCAAATAACGACACCGTAAATCGGGTGCCATAAGGGCGCTGCTATCTGTCTTATTTACAAATTTTATGGGCAAGCTGGCGTATCTAGATAATGCGCAGGTTACGTTAGCATGATGTATTTATTAAAAATAGGCGTCGACAGCATCAACTACATCATTTTTAAAACTAATAAAAGAAGATACTGGAATAACTAGTTCATATTAACGCATTTTTATCAAAAAAGCCTGTCCCAGGAACTTTCCTGCATTGTGAGGTCATTGTATTACCTTGCCTAAATAAACTGAAAGATCCTGAATTTTATTTAGTCTAGAATAACTGTAGGCATTTTAAGATGCACAATGTACAATTACCTACTAGTCCTGATTTTACATGGCTGTAGTATTTTGCCACTCTAACTTATGATTCCCTCGTTATATATCTGAGACTCGGTATTCACATGTGATTTTCAAAATAGTGAAATGAATTCACGACTGGTTATCATCCTTAATTAGCCTTGTTAAAAAACTCTTCGTTTCATTTTATTTATTTATATAAGAACTTTCCATTTATTTACTTGCACCATGACCCTCGGTAATCAATAAGGGTTAATTTCCACTCGAGCAGCGAGGCGAGCCCAGCTTCTCCAACGACACATTTACTGACCCATCTAGAAGAGGATGCATAACTGATCAGATTTTTGTGGCGGTAGCTTTAAAAACCGCTTTAATATCCTAAGGCTATCACTACACCCAGGATTTCTAACATTTATCCCATTAATGCTACATCGACTATAAATGCAAACTAAAAATTCATTTATTGCAAAAATGCTATTTTACTATGAACGCTAATTTGACCAAAAAGTGGTCATTATGCAAAAAATGACTATAAAACCTGCATAAAGCAGTAGTAGACGAAGAAGAGGATAATTTATAACAATGGAAATGTTTCGAGGTCTTGAAAATGGCGTCAATTTATGCTGATCCTTTGCAGTTAATGTCCGATGCACTTACTCTTTCATTACCTTGGCATTTGTATACGCAAATACGGTTTAAAAAAATATTATCCATTTCTTAGGGCTGCACATGAAAGAAAACTGCTAAATTGCAGCCAAAACATGCAAAATTTTACGTGCCATTTGTTATAAATAAAACTATTTGGTAAAAACTATTTTTTAAGTGCCATTTTGATCATATTTTTGCGCTATTTTGACCACTATAATAGGACTAGAAATCTGAGCTCTAGTTATCACTTTCAACTGAGTAAAAATCGAAAATCGAATTCACGCGTTCGCATTGAGATCTTAGTAAAACAATGGCCTTTAAACCATTCTAACTTTTCCGAAAGCACTTTAGACTAGTAGAGATCACAAACACAAATATCAATGATAACGTGGTGGCTGGATAACATAATAGACAATCGGCTATTACAGTGTCAGAAAGCGAGAATAAACTCGTAAAAATGCATGAACTAGAAACACAATCGTCGAACCTTGCAATTAGAGCTAGACGTTCTAGTTACACAAGCCAAAACCCACACAATCCAAACTAGTCAGGGGACGAATTTTAACGCGAGCCCCAGCCCTAAGCGTTGCAGCTGAATATCAGCTCAATTTCCCAACTTTACATGAATGCTACGCAAGCGAGTGATTTGAGAGCTAAAACACAGGGGGAATATTATTCCTGATCCTAACAATAACGCAACAGGCGATCAAATTCATCTTCCTGTGATGCTCAGCGTCAGCCACTGAATCTGTTTTGGACTATTTTCATGAAGCTACAAAATGCTATATGATGATGGAGTATCAATGAGCGATCATTTTAGGGACAGTGAAGGATTTTGTAAGGATAAAACAGACCAGCCTCTTATTGAAAGGATAAGAAAACTCTTCAATATTTCAGATATTCATTAATTTAAATTCTCAATATCAAAGGGCTTAATTATTATTGCACGATAAACGACAGTCGTCCTCGTTATGCACGTAAAACAAATTCACCTGTCTAGAGAGATGCCTAATATTTTGGGTCGTCAAGAGTTCATTAGCTACCGTACGTCATTTCCAAGCTACTGAACGACAACGGTTGCAACAAACCTAACCACAACGTCGGAGAAAAATCTTGTCAACTCCTAACCGACGACGTTCAGTACCGTTGACCACAATATTTACTATAGGCAATGACTTAAGGCACAAAAAATATGATTTCTTGAAAATTATTCAGTCATTGTTTGTGGACGTTCGTTAGACGACACACTGCAGTCTGAGGCATACTGAGGGTCGTTTGATATTATGGATCTAAATTCCATCTTCAAATTCAATTCCCTTGATTCGTTATTTTCTTCGATATTTTCAAATGAATTATCCGTGCTCACTACACTGGTCTTGATATTCAAAATGTCGCTGCTGTTCGAAGAATCAAAAACAGCAGGTCTGCGATTAACCGAAGAATGTAAAGATATTTTTTCACCCCCGTGCGTTGAATCGCCCGACACCAACGCAGTATTCGGAAAAGATGAAGTTGATTCCATATAGGTTTCAAAATCAGAAAATTTTTCTCGTTGAATAGTAGTAAACAAAGACAAATCATTAGGATGGGGAACTGCTACTTCATCATCACTCACTTCTATTGAAATATCGTCTTGCAAACTTAACGACAAATGTTTGGATTGTGATGTAGATAAAGTTGTGGCAGGAGACTCCACAGTCCTGTTCTGAAGTGATTCAGGAACCTCTGTCTTGAGCTCACCATATTTTGGGTCAACCTCGGTTATTGGAGAGGTGTAATTCGAAATATTTTGGTACGATAGCGATTTCAGGGCGGAAAAGGTTGATGTAGGTTCACGCGTCGACGTTACAGGTGATAGCTTCTCTTCCAATTGGAGGGAAACCATTTTCAACAACACATGATTTGAAGTCTTTTCAAAAATTGAAGAAGCAAATCCCGTCGCACTGGATCCCTCAGTTGAAATCAGCAAATTAGACGGTGCAGTGGTTTGTCCCCTATGCAGGTTCATTGACTTAAAATAAGTTTGCATTTCCCTTCCTATTGAATCGACCAGAAACCGTTCAGTCGCGGTGGTCGACTCCACTTCAGTGGTCAGAGCGTCCAGGGGACGACTGGTCGCGGTGGTCGACTCCACTTCAGTGGTCAGAGCGTCCAGGGGACGACTGGTCGCGGTGGTCGACTCCACTTCAGTGGTCAGAGCGTCCAGGGGACGACTGGTCGCGGTGGTCGACTCCACTTCAGTGGTCAGAGCGTCCAGGGGACGACTGGTCGCGGTGGTCGACTCCACTTCAGTGGTCAGAGCGTCCAGGGGACGATTGGTCGCGGTGGTCGACTCCACTTCAGTGGTCAGCGCGTCCAGGGGACGACTGGTCGCGGTGGTCGACTCCACTTCAGTGGTCAGAGCGTCCAGGGGACGACTGGTTGCGGTGGTCGACTCCACTTCAGTGGTCAGAGCGTCCAGGGGACGACTGGTCGCGGTGGTCGACTCCACTTCAGTGGTCAGAGCGTCCAGGGGACGACTGGTCGCGGTGGTCGACTCCACTTCAGTGGTCAGAGCGTCCAGGGGACGACTGGTCGCGGTGGTCGACTCCACTTCAGTGGTCAGAGCGTCCAGGGGACGACTGGTCGCGGTGGTCGACTCCACTTCAGTGCTCAGAGCGTCCAGGGGACGACTGGTCGCGGTGGTCGACTCCACTTCAGTGCTCAGAGCGTCCAGGGGACGACTGGTCGCGGTGGTCGACTCCACTTCAGTGCTCAGAGCGTCCAGGGGACGACTGGTCGCGGTGGTCGACTCCACTTCAGTGCTCAGAGCGTCCAGGGGACGACTGGTCGCGGTGGTCGACTCCACTTCAGTGCTCAGAGCGTCCAGGGGACGACTGGTCGCGGTGGTCGACTCCACTTCAGTGCTCAGAGCGTCCAGGGGACGACTGGTCGCGGTGGTCGACTCCACTTCAGTGCTCAGAGCGTCCAGGGGTCGACTGGTCGCGGTGGTCGACTCCACTTCAGTGGTCAGAGCGTCCAGGGGTCGACTGGTCGCGGTGGTCGACTCCACTTCAGTGGTCAGAGCGTCCAGGGGACGACTGGTCGCGGTGGTCGACTCCACTTCAGTGGTCAGAGCGTCCAGGGGACGACTGGTCGCGGTGGTCGACTCCACTTCAGTGGTCAGAGCGTCCAGGGGACGACTGGTCGCGGTGGTCGACTCCACTTCAGTGGTCAGAGCGTCCAGGGGACGACTGGTCGCGGTGGTCGACTCCACTTCAGTGGTCAGAGCGTCCAGAGGACGACTGGTCGCGGTGGTCGACTCCACTTCAGTGGTCAGAGCGTCCAGGGGACGACTGGTCGCGGTGGTCGACTCCACTTCAGTGGTCAGAGCGTCCAGAGGCCGTCCAGTCGCCGTGATCGACTCCACTTCAGTGGTCAGAGCGTCCAGAGGCTGTCCAGTCGCCGTGGTCGACTCCACTTCAGTGGTCAGAGCGTCCAGGGGCTGACTGGTCGCGGTGGTCGACTCCACTTCAGTGGTCAGAGCGTCCAGAGGCTGTCCAGTCGCCGTGGTCGACTCCACATCAGTGGTCAGAGCGTCCAGAGGCTGTCCAGTCGCCGTGGTCGACTCCACTTCAGTGGTCAGAGCGTCCAGAGGCTGTCCAGTCGCCGTGGTCGACTCCACTTCAGTGGTCAGAGCGTCCAGAGGCTGTCCAGTCGCCGTGGTCGACTCCACTTCAGTGGTCAGAGCGTCCAGAGGCTGTCCAGTCGCGATGGTCGACTCCACTTCAGTGGTCAGAGCATCCAGGGGCTGACTGGTCGCGATGGTCGACTCCACTTCAGTGGTCAGAGCATCCAGGGGCTGACTGGTTGCGATGGTCGACTCCACTTCAGTGGTCAGAGCATCCAGGGGCTGACTGGTTGCGATGGTCGACTCCACTTCAGTGGTCAGAGCATCCAGGGGCTGACTGGTCGCGATGGTCGACTCCACTTCAGTGGTCAGAGCATCCAGGGGCTGACTGGTCGCGATGGTCGACTCCACTTCAGTGGTCAGAGCATCCAGGGGCTGACTGGTCGCGATGGTCAACTCCACTTCAGTGGTCAGAGCATCCAGGGGCTGACTGGTCGCGATGGTCGACTCCACTTCAGTGGTCAGAGCATCCAGGGGCTGACTGGTCGCGATGGTCGACTCCACTTCAGTGGTCAGAGCATCCAGGGGCTGACTGGTCGCGATGGTCGACTCCACTTCAGTGGTCAGAGCATCCAGGGGCTGACTGGTCGCGATGGTCGACTCCACTTCAGTGGTCAGAGCATCCAGGGGCTGACTGGTCGCGATGGTCGACTCCACTTCAGTGGTCAGAGCATCCAGGGGCTGACTGGTCGCGATGGTCGACTCCACTTCAGTGGTCAGAGCATCCAGGGGCTGACTGGTCGCGATGGTCGACTCCACTTCAGTGGTCAGAGCATCCAGGGGCTGACTGGTCGCGATGGTCGACTCCACTTCAGTGGTCAGAGCATCCAGGGGCTGACTGGTCGCGATGGTCGACTCCACTTCAGTGGTCAGAGCATCCAGGGGCTGACTGGTCGCGATGGTCGACTCCACTTCAGTGGTCAGAGCATCCAGGGGCTGACTGGTCGCGATGGTCGACTCCACTTCAGTGGTCAGAGCATCCAGGGGCTGACTGGTCGCGATGGTCGACTCCACTTCAGTGGTCAGAGCATCCAGGGGCTGACTGGTCCCAATGGTCGACTCCACTTCAGTGGTCAGAGCATCCAGGGGCTGACTGGTCCCAATGGTCGACTCCACTTCAGTGGTCAGAGCATCCAGGGGCTGACTGGTCGCGATGGTCGACTCCACTTCAGTGGTCAGAGCATCCAGGGGCTGACTGGTCGCGATGGTCGACTCCACTTCAGTGGTCAGAGCATCCAGGAGCTGACTGGTCGTGATGGTCGACTCCACTTCAGTGGTCAGAGCGTCCAGAGGCTGTCCAGTTGCGGTGGTCGACTCCACTTCAGTGGTCAGAGCGTCCAGAGGCTGTCCAGTCGCGGTGGTCGACTCCACTTCAGTGGTCAGAGCGTCCAGAGGCTGTCCAGTCGCGGTGGTTGACTCCACTTCAGTGGTCAGAGCGTCCAGAGGCTGCCCAGGCGCGGTGGTCGACTCCACGTCGGTGGTCAGAGCATCCACAGGGCGTCCAGTCACGGTGGTCGACTCCACGTCGGTGGTCAGAGCATCCACAGGGCGTCCAGTCGCGGTGGTCGACTCCACGTCGGTGGTCAGAGCCTCCACAGGGCGTCCAGTCACGGTGGTCGACTCCACGTCGGTGGTCAGAGCATCCACAGGGTGTCCAGTCGCGGTGGTCGACTCCACGTCGGTGGTCAGAGCATGCACAGGGCGTCCAGTCGCGGTGGTCGACTCCACGTCGGTGGTCAGAGCATCCACAGGGCGTCCAGTCGCGGTGGTCGACTCCACGTCGGTGGTCAGAGCATCCACAGGGCGTCCAGTCGCGGTGGTCGACTCCACGTCGGTGGTCAGAGCATCCACAGGGCGTCCAGTCGCGGTGGTCGACTCCACGTCGGTGGTCAGAGCATCCACAGGGCGTCCAGTCGCGGTGGTCGACTCCACGTCGGTGGTCAGAGCATCCACAGGGCGTCCAGTCGCGGTGGTCGACTCCACGTCGGTGGTCAGAGCATCCACAGGGCGTCCAGTCGCGGTGGTCGACTCCACGTCGGTGGTCAGAGCATCCACAGGGCGTCCAGTCGCGGTGGTCGACTCCACGTCGGCGGTCAGAGCATCCACAGGGCGTCCAGTCGCGGTGGTCGACTCCACGTCGGTGGTCAGAGCATCCACAGGGCGTCCAGTCACGGTGGTCGACTCCACGTCGGTGGTCAGAGCATCCACAGGGCGTCCAGTCACGGTGGTCGACTCCACGTCGGTGGTCAGAGCAACCACAGGGCGTCCAGTCGCAGTGGTCGACTCCACGTCGGTGGTCAGAGCAACCACAGGGCGTCCAGTCGCAGTGGTCGACTCTACGTCGGTGGTCAGAGCATCCACAGGGCGTCCAGTCGCGGTGGTCGACTCCACGTCGGTGGTCAGAGCATCCACAGGGCGTCCAGTCGCGGCGGTCGACTCCACGTCGGTGGTCAAAGCATCCACAGGGCGTCCAGTCGCGGTGGTCGTCTCCACGTCGGTGGTCAAAGCATCCACAGGGCGTCCAGTAGCGGTGGTCGACTCCACGTCGGTGGTCAGAGCGTCCAGAGAACGTCCAGTCGCGCTGGTCGACTCCACGTCGGTGGTCAGAGCGTCCAGAGTACGTCCAGTCGCGGTGGTCGACTCCACGTCAGTGGTCAGAGCGTCCAGAGAACGTCCAGTCGCGGTGGTCGACTCCACGTCAGTGGTCAGAGCGTCCAGAGGGTGTCCAGTCGCGGTGGTCGACTCCATGTCAGTGGTCAGAGCGTCCAGAGGGTGTCCAGTCGCGGTGGTCGACTCCACGTCGGTGGTCAGAGCATCCACAGGGCGTCCAGTCGCGGTGGTCGACTCCTCGTCGGTGGTCAGAGCATCCACAGGGCGTCCAGTCGCGGTTGTCGACTCTACGTTTGTTGTAAGAGCTTCCAGGGGCTGCCTGGTCGGGGTCGACTCCACATCAGTGGTCAAAGCATCCAGGGGCCGTTCATTCGCGGTGGTCGACTCCACATCGGTAGCCAGAGCATTCAGTGGGCGTCCAGTCGCGGTGGTCGATTTCTTTTCAGTGGTCAGAGCTTCCTGGGGCCGTCGAGTCGCGTTCGTCGACGCCACATCGGTGGCCAGAGCGTCCAGGGGCCGTCCAGTTGCAGTGGTGGAGCTCGCATCACGGATCGGCGCATTTTGAAATTTTTCTGTCCTGGTGGTCAATTCTACATTATCTGTCAGTTCATTTCTGGGGTGTCTCGTGGTGGAAGTCGACTCAACATCACTTGACGAGTCATTCGTTGGCTGATAAGCCGCTCTTGTTGCCTGTGTTACATGTGTTTGGTCGTCCTCTGGCGGTTGAATTGCTGTTGTTTCCTCTATGTCACTAGCAGAGTCACTCAAAGGTCGTTTACTCGTTGCGAATACTTGTACGCCGCTAATCATGTCTTCTGTAAGCCGATCAGTTTTGATGGTCAACTCGGTATTAACTGTTCTCTCATCCAGGAGCCTCTCAGTCGTGATGGTCGATTCCGTGTCACCTTCCATACCATTCGATTGCGGCTGCTCAGCCGTGGATTTATTAGTCGAGTGGTTCGAAACCAGTGATTCGGTTACCTCTTTTCGTGTTGAAAGATATAAACGTTGGGCAGTTTTCGAAATTTCTACTAGCTGGTCCAACGGCTTTAACGTTGAGGTAGAAACTTCGACTAGCAGATCAGTGGGCTGCTGAATAGGGTTGGTTGTCTTGTCAATAACATTTGTGTACTCCAGAACTGAGGGCAATTCTTCTCTATTTGCTTTGACTCGTTGTACACGGTTGACTTTCTCGTGACTGTGTTCTGAGGATGATAGCGTGTTTTCCCCTTTAATCGGTCCATGATTAGATGCATAGTGGCGTTTCCTGTCTTTTCGTTTCTCACTTCCAAAGCCACTCCCCAAACGTTCTGCATTAGTCGAGTTTTTCAGTATTACACGAGGGCTGACAGATTCTTTATACGGCGGCTTACGATTCACATCGGAGTGTCTTGTTGTAGTTACTGTTGGTCGTGGTCGCAATTTCTGAAATAAAGTTTCCAGTTTTGGTTCCAAGTACCCAGTTTCAATTTCCTTGGTCTGGCTGGCTTCAGTGGTAGGCAACATCAATTGTTCTTTTTTAATAAACCATTTGTGTTCAGTTACTTGCGATGGTATGGGTAGATGTAATTTATGGGATGGGACGTTCAAACGTTCCTTCGAATCATAGTTCGAAATTAATTGAAATGAACTGGGACGAATAGCAGATTCTAATTTGTTTACGTTAGATGTGGTTTGCTGAACTGATGTTCTATTTATTGAAGAATATGAACTGTAAAAGTTATTTGAATCATGGCGGTCAAACTTAAATCCGTTGAGAGGCTTTCCAGTATCATAGAATTTTGAATTTAATATATTTTTGGATGAATGAGCAGGCTGTGAACTTTTTTTCTTCGTAAAATAAGAATCATACAGGTTTCGATTCAAATGATATTCTAACGAATTTTTGTCGACAGGTTCTAAATATATTTTAGAGTTAACAGGTTGCACTCGTCGGTCATTTCTTTCTTTGCCAGAGGAAACAGATTTTTCTTTTCCTCTAGGATTTGAATGGTCATTTCTTGTTTTCCCGACGAAGTTCTCGTTGTTCAGGTTTAATTTTCTATATTGCTTCCGAAAATTCTTCCCCGCTGGCTGGGGCCTGTAACCATTTCTGTACAAGTTCACTGGATTGTGTACGAGCGTTTTAGTTCGGAAACTTGATTGTGACTCATGACTATATTTGGAAGCCTTTTGAAGTGGCTCGGTTGCTGGAGACTCTGGAGCCCACGCCAGACCTTCAGCGAGAACGACTTCTCTCTTCTCCCTGATTGGCGCGGGCTGTCGCTCAAGAGAAGAATCTTCCATCATCATGATTGGTACCGGCATTGATGTGGACAGTTGGACGACGGCGAACAAGATGAGAAGAACGCTCCTCATTTTAAAATCCATCGTCTGGAATACAAAAGCCCTGTTAGTCATACACTTCAACCGTACAGGAGCACACGGGGAAACTCGACAAAAACTTGTAAGTCATGATCGAAGGCAGAAGTAAGAATAGTACATTTATGCAGTAGGAAACTGTATTAGGTTAGCAGATTTGTTTCACGAGCTTGCTCGTTTGAATTTGTCAACAGATCCTCGAAACTCGATTTGAATTTGTCAACAGATCCCTTCAAATAAATGAAGAGCGCAGGATGAAATTTAAATAGCTTCAGTCTGGCGATATTCTTATCTGGAATGCGAGTCTGAGGGGTGAAATTCGTATGTATTTTTCATTATAGGAATAGAAGAAGCTGTAAAATCCTTGGTTTTCCTAAATCCCTATTCAAATATGATTTGCTGACTTTATGTTTAGCGAGTGCTTGTTCTTGTGATGGAATATAACAATTTGATGCGATTTTACATTTAAATTTAGTACATGGGCAGTTGTTCGATGAAAGATGAGTAAAAATGAGGTCCTTGATGTATACCGCGAATACGACTCAAATAGAGTGGTTATCAGAGGAATGAAATAATGCATCCGAATACCCGAAACGATTTCAATAGATTTCCAGCGTTGAAGCCGGCACAGGCCACTACAACTGACAACTGGCTATAGTGCTCGCTTCTTAGTGGAACCGACATTGAAAGAAGGAAAGGGAAAAGCAAGATTTGCAAGAAAAACCTGTTTTGCTGCATTCTAGTCTAAAACTGAATATGCTGGAACGGGTCGGAGAACTTCACTCACTACAGAATTTTGCAACATGAAGGAAACGGGAAATAAATCGCGAGACAAATTTACCGAAGTTCGCAATTTGAGACACGTTTTAAAATGCCCTCCGTTAATCAGGCAAAAAAGCACCAGCTCTCGAAATTTCATTTTTTTTAACAGACTTGTGTTTTCTTAGATGCAAGACACCCTCTAAACTTTCAGTTGCTATTCTGTTGTAGTGGTAGGAGTTGCCATTCACGAAATAAAAACTAACTCGTTGTGGATGAATTTCATTCGTAATGAAATGATCCAAGTGTAGTTTGTGAAATAGAAAAGAGCCATGTCCCTTTCAAAGTGCAATACAAAAACGCTAATTGGACATGTCTCTTTTTTAACATCAACATTATTCGATATAGGTAGCTCCAAGTTCGAGTTTGCGTTTTTTCATACCCCCAATCGCATTGGCGCTAACTATTACACTAGAAGCCTTGATTGGAATGTGAGTATGTAAAAACGCTAACTTGTATTTGGAGCTATCCATGTTCGAAATAAAACACTCATCTAATAAGCTGTCGTTTTTTATACCACATGTTTTGAGTTGGAGTATTTCATCTCGGATGAAAAAAAAAACTAGCGTTAACATCCATGAAACAAAAAACATTTTCTTCACCTTAACATCAATCAAAAGAATGACTCGTGGTAAGATATATCGTTTCCAATAAAAAACATTCTAAAGTGACCTAAACTACTTGCTAAATTGGTGTAAACATGAAAAGAGCTCCCCTGAAAAACCTTGTAAAATGTACCTGGCGCATTTTTGTCTGATTAACTGTACTGTGGTGCATCCTCAACTTCCTCGTCTCGTACATGGGTGTGAAAACTACAACTTGCTTTTCCTAGCTAAGTACTTCGCTCGCATGACTCAAATACTATCCGTATCACTTGATACTATGACCCAGGAATTCGTTACAACTGGTTGCTGCTAGAATTTGAAGGGAAAATATCTTCAAATACTCAATTTGAACCAGATCTTGAATATATAAATCAGAATTTTCATGCCTCAACATGTGCAGCAGTTTTACTCGCAATTTACTCCTACCGTTGTTCTCGTCACTGATTAGATCGTAAGTTAACTTAATTAAGATTCCCAAGCCACAACAAAGGTGTTCCCAAGAGTGGAAAGAGGTACGCATCATTTAATAAGAAATTACAGGAATAAACATTTTATAAATTGTGTCCTCACACCCTGCATGTGGAAAAGGCAAGATAAAAAAAATATATGAAACAAGATAAAAGTTGAAGCCGAAAGTAATAGCTGCTGAAAAGAAAGACTGCAGTTAACCGGGAAAAGGATGTTCCGTAACCGGACAAAACCTGTTCTATCTCCATATAAGGAAGGGCTACCTAACATTCAGATAGGGACCTAACATCTTCCGCTCTTTGAGCGCTAATTATTTAGATATATTTACAATAGTTAAATAGCTAATTCCCATACATAGGTAAAATAGTCAAATATATCGCTCCTGAGGCGCCGTATACATTAGTATTTCTTTAGCCTCAGATCGATTTCGGTAAGATCAATACTTGTCACTTAACTATTTGATAGTTTTATATTCAAGAGAAACAATTCCCAACTTCAGTCAGTTAAAAAATGTACAGCTCGAACTTCGGCCATCTTTTTTTCTGCAGCAACATTCTGCAATGGAGCTAACAAAGAAATCCTGCGATTAGGTTAGCAGCATTTAATTATAATTCAGCAGCCGTCAATGAAGGAAGCTGCATAAGCTATAATGTTCACGAAAAATTACTTTTTATTCCTCCAATTTCACAGAGCTTTACATATTTAGTCGTATTTATTTTATCGAACCAAAATTAAGAAGTAATAATCAAACACTTGCCTAATTTCAAATGAAAAACTTACTCTCGCAATCTTCAGTTCAGCTTCAGCTCAGTAGCAGCTAGAATTTGGAAATCGTCTGTCAGAGTACGGAGAATTTAAAAATCAAATTTAGTCTTATCTCTGTAGGGTGGATTGAGAAAAAATATATTATTGTGCTACATGTATCTGCAGGCCCCTCATGTTGTAAAACCATCTCACAAAAGCGTGTCACAAATATTATGGAACACTTGGTTGTCTCATTGAACAATCTGTATGACAAGCATCCAAACCACGCCACTTCACCAAAGGTTAAGGAAGTGCAGGTGAAAATTTCTCTCACACAGGTTATTTGAATCCAAATAAAATTTATAAGCACCAAATGAAATTTTCAAGGATCAGAAAAACACCCTTGTTTAACTGATAAAATTCTTAGCAAAGCATATGCCAGGCTTCTCCTCCCTATGGAAGGGTAGCCGACAACAGGCCACAATCATCACTCTTGGCACTAGGAGGCGAGGAGAGGCAGCACCGGCCGCACCAGACTGCCAGGATCAGCAGCAGCCCAGCACAACCACCTTCCACAGTCAGGCCCGACAGCCATAGGAGTCAATTTACCCCGACCGCTTCATTGAGTGCAGCCCCTCCCCCCGCACAAGACAGGTCAACCCCATTACACGCGGGCAACTTCCAGTACCGCGTCAAAAATAAAATTACCTTCTTACACACTGCCCCCACTCACTTCTGTCCGCAGTCATCCCTCTCGCCATGTCCACAGTCAGACCCCTCTCATACAAAGCACGTTTCACCCCATCCATCCAACTCATACGTGGTCTACCTCGCGCTCTAAAACCATTTTGTCCCCATCAACTGCGCACCTTTTCCAAACACTCTGGCATTCACTTCTCTCACCACACCATCCATAAACAAATTAAACAACCACGGCGACATCACACAACCCTGTCTCACACATGTCACAACTTGGAACCACTCACCTCATTCCCTATTCTCACACATGCTCTGCTATCAACCAAGAAACTCTTGATCGCATTCAACAGTCTCCCACCCACTCCATACAAGCTTACAACTTGCCATAGAGCCTCACGGTCCACTTTGTCATACACCGTCTCTAGATCCATAAATGCCCAATATACATCTTTACATTTTGCTAAGTATTTCTCATTTACCTGCTTCACAGCAAACACTTGATCCACACAACCTCTACCACTTCTAAAACCACATTGTTCTTCAGCAAGCACACGATCCGTCATCACTCTCCCTCTTCCAATTAAAACTCTTCCATATACAGCTTCCCAACGACACACCGTAGACTTGTACCCCTAGAATTACTGCGCTCATACCTGTCACCTTTCCCTTTGTACAACGGAACTACACACGCGCTACTCCAATCCACCGGCACTTTACTAGCCTCGAAACACACATTAAATAAACGTACCAACCATTCTACCACCACATTTCCTCCTTTATTTAGACATTCAACCGTGCAGCCATCCATACCTGGAGCTTTCCGATTTTTCATCACATCCAACGCACCTTTCACTTCCACACTTCTTATTCGACCACTATTCACTTCACCAAACACAGGGATTCTAACATCACTTCCAACAGCTACCACTCTCGTAACCCTATCATCCTTCACATTCAGCAGTTCCTCAAAATACTCCGCCCATCTCCTCCTCACATAACCACCCTCCACTAGCAACCTACCATTTGCATTCTTCACTATTGCCTCACTCTCCACCTGTCCTTTCCTAATTCTCTTTACTTCCTTCCAGAAAACCTTCCTTCTCTCCACGAAGTCCCCTCCCAACTTCCTCTCCCACTCCTCATCCGCCTCCCTCTTTGCTCTCCTTACCATTCTTTGCAACTCCTTCTTTCTCTCCTTATACACTTCGAAATTTTGCTGGCTGCCCCTTTGCAGCCACCTTTCGAACGTCCCCACCGCTTCTTTTTCACAGCCGCTCCTACTTCTCCGTTCCACCATTCACTGCTCCTTTCTAATCCCCCCTCCAACCTTCCTTACCCACACACTTCCCTCGCACATTTCTCCACCGCATCTTTAAACAACTTCCATTCCCCTTCCACTCCACCAACCTCACTTACCTTCACCCTCTCATACTTTACTTTCATCTTCTCCTAGTACTCACACTCACGCTCAGCATCATGCAACTGGCTTACATTTAACACCTCCCTCCCTCCCACTCCTCCTTTTCACCCCTCCCCACACTCCACTTACTCTCAGCTTTCTTTCGACCAAGTAATGATCTGATATCCCATTCAACTCACCACGGAACACGTGCACATCGAGCAAACGAACCATCACTCCCCTGCTAACTAATATATAATCCATCAATGCTCTCTCCACTATCACACCTTCATTCGTCCTGACATATGTATACTTGTTTATACTCTTTCTCAAACATACTATTCCCAATTACTAACTCGCTCTATACACATAACCCCACCAAGTTTTCACCACTCTCATTCACTCCAGCTACTCCATACCTACCAACAACACCATCCACCACCTCATCACCCACTCTCGCATTCAGGCCCCCACCACCACAACTCTACAACCATTCCCCACTCTTGCAACACACTCTGACAACTTCTCCCAAAACTCCTCTCTCTCCTCCCCGCTCCTCTCCGATCCCGGTCCATACGCCCTCACAAATACCCATGACTCTACCCCACCCCCCCATTTCACTCGCACCCACATTATTCTTGCTCACAACTCACCCCATTCAACTACTTTCTCTCTGATTCTTTCACTCAATAATATAGCCACACCCTCTCTTGCTTGTCCCCCACGCAGCCCAGACACTCTCCACCCCACCCTCCCAAACATCAACTCACCACTACCTTTCAACTTTGTCTCACTCAAAATTCTTAAAATAAAATTCTTACGCAATTATATTTCTGCACTGAAAGCCTTTAGAATAAACATCGATGCAATAAACATGAGCAAGTTTGACGCAACCAGAGGTAAACAAAGAGAGACATGCCCAGATGTGTTACGGTGTCTCAGGGTGCAGTAACTGGAGCTGTGATGTTGAGGTCTGTTGCTTCTTGAGCCTCATTAAAAATATCAAAAAATGAGATGCGCCCACTTGTGAAAAACCCTACAAAAATGTCAACCCTAAAACATAACTTTTGAACTGTATCTATGAATCATTACATGCATGTATATGTATATAATGAATATGTGTATGATTTTAAGATTTTATTACCATCTACTAAAATTAAAAGGGCTTATTTACCTTAGGGTAAATTCAAATAAAGAAATTATTCTCGGCAGTGGCATATCCTACTACATCTTTTTAATTAAGCACCCAGGAAAAATGCAAGAATTATAATTCAGAAACTTCTTTTAACCTAAACAGCTCCGCCTCAGAACCTGTAAGAAATTAGCAATTAATATCGACAGTTTCAATGGTACAAATACGATACACTAACGAATCCTTACTTACAATTTGCATAGTGTGCAGAGCTACGCAAAACACACGAAGCAAGACGACTAACACGAAATCAAGCTACGAGTTAATCATCTCAAAAATTTCTCTGTTTAAATACAAGGAATGCTATATTTTTTTGGAAACCGAGCCGCAGAGACAACGCTATAAACTGCAACGATAACGCAGCGTACGCCTGCTCCACCATTCGCAACTTTAAGGAGTCTGCCCTAAACAAAGCCCTCCACCATTCGTCTTTTGTTTTATCTCAGTCACGTCTCCATGGAAATGTGGCGAGGAGAGAAATTCTTTTGTTCGATGCTCACTGTCTTGCAGATTTTGGCCCCCGAGTCGTAAATCTACGGAGCTATCGTGTCAGTCATCAGCAAAAAAAGCAGCACCAAAAACTGCTTCGATGGAACGGGGAAAGAATTAAAGTCATTCCTCGGATAGGGGAGATCGAGATTGGGCGATGGATGTTCCAATGATGTGAGGCAACTTCCTGGTTCCAGCTATTATATGAGTCGCATAACTGCATCTTAAAGATAAGATATGCTTCCGATTCAGCGTTTCATGGAAAACTAATGTGAGCACCCGTGCCACATGTTATGCAGATCCCTAAGAGCACTATAAAAGCAACTTCACTCGATTTTAACTCAAGAATTAAAGTCGGGGAATTTTCATTAGAATTTGTATTTTCAATCTTTATCAACTGAACTCTATGTGATGACCAAATATGTTTCAAAACGATAGGAGAAAGTCAATCTTTGGAAATGGCAACCAGATTAAATTTAGCGACTGAACAGATCCCGGGACTTTAAAAGAACGATTCATTGTATTTAAGCGAGTTTTAGCAGCCCTTACCACAACAACGATGTTCTAAGAGAGGAAGCATGAAGGCACCCTTATGTATGGAGTTGAGGGGACGCCGAATCTACGCACAAGGTGTGTTTTGGCCTACGATGCAGTGCGCACAGAAACAGTAAGTTGAGAAAGAAGGTTATGAAACAAAATTAGAATTGGAGAAGAAAGTTACAGGCTCTGAGAGACAGGATAGCAGTGAATCGAAAAAAGTCTTAAACAAAACAAAAAATTTCATTTCAACAAATGCCTACCTAACTCGCCGCTCAAGACCTTACATTATTCCCCTGGGACAACTAATTCCCATCGATACAATAGTTGGGTTCCCTTGAGAGTTTTAAAACTGTAAAGCTTCATGAAACTGTGAAAATTAAATGAGAAATACCAGCATGACTTACCCAGCTAAAATGTTTGATGCACGAGTAGAATAAAACTTTCAAACTGCATACGGATTGCAACTCCGTAGACGCCACGATCGACAGTAACGTATATTGTCTCCGTTACACGGAGTAAAATAAACTGATATCCTGTACCGATATCCTTCCTGTTTGTTTCCTTGATAATCAGAAGCTAATTCAATAAACACATTCCCCGCGTACCGGGCCGTATGTACAACATTCGGTAAATTGCTCATTCACGTACAGGTATAAATGCATGGCATTTCAGGTATCGCGACCTTTTAAAAAAATGACTATCACACGAGGTAAAATGCTATCGTGCAATTCCACTTTCATATTTACTAGGAAGAATAAAATGTATTCGAGCTCGAGCAGAGAAGTCGATTTCTAATTCTACTACTTACAACCTAACCAAACTAACCGTTAACAATGGAAACGCGGTGAACGTGTTGAAACACCAGCAGGTAGTGTCATGGTGAATATGGATAAACGAATTTGCTAATCAGGTTGTTAGAGTTTTGGCTGATAAGTCAAAGATTACTTTAATTGCATCGATGCTGACCTTAACTTTGCGCGTGTCGAGTTTTAACGATTTAACGATTTTGATTTTTAAGTTTTAACGATTTTGCTGAGCTAGCTAGATCTAATGATCATGGCACATGTGAAAGTGGCAAAAATTCTGCTAAATATTAAGGATTGCAAGTAATCGATTTTCAAATTTTCGGTGCCTAAACATAGTTTATTAGATCGAAATAAACAAGTTTTCTCTTATGCACTTTCCGTCGCAAATGAGTAATTTACGAGTAATAGAAATAAATTAGTTACGGCAACTCTATGCGTTTGAGGCGGCAAGTAATTCATCGACCACGCGTCTGGCAATACTGTCAGGGACGCTCTGATCCGACGCGCTCGAATGCTCGAGCGGTTCCCGCCATCGATGACGAAAGTTAACATACCGCTATAATTCGTTATTTTTGGGTGATAATTTCTATTGTGTTATTAAATAAAAGATCCTAGAAGTGAGTTCGGGCTCCGCAAGCTCTGCGGGGTGAGCTAATAATAAATTACGAAGTATTCAAATGTACTCTAACAGCTCATTCGCGCAAAAAATAAAACCTACCGCTCTAACTCGTAAAATACTTATTTGCCGCAAAAAGTGTATAGAAGAAAAGTAGTTTTTTCGATTTTATTACCATGATTCAAGCAACAAAAATTCGTAAATCGATTAGTAGCTCTTTATTCGAGCGTATTCGTCATCAAAGACGAAACTAAACCTACCGCTATAACTCATTAAATACTCATTTGCGACGGAAAGTGCATAGAAGAAAACTTGTTTATTTTACCCTAATTAACTGTGTTTAGGCCCCGAAAACTGAAAAATCGATTCTTACCAAACGCTACACATTTACCAAGGTTTCTTTGAGTTTTGCAAACAATTGACAATGGATGAATGGGAAACATATGTCAAATTGGTCGATATTGAGTTTAATGCGCTCACGGAAATAGAAAATTCTGTTTCATAGAATTACTGAAGGAACACATTTAAGGACATTTTACAAAAAATGACGGTAAATCTGACTGATATGACAGTTATCGATTTTTTAAATTTCGATGCCTAAACATAGTTAATTAGATAGAAATAAACAAGTTTTCTTCTATGCACTTTCCGTCTCAAATGAGTATTTTATTAGTTATGGCGGTAAATGACTTACCGCAACTCCAGTGTTTGAAGCGGCAAGTAATTCAAGGAGCACGTCGGACAGCAACACTGCAATGCACTCCGCTTCCAGCGCGATCGTCATCAAAGACGAAACCAAACCTACCGCTATACCTCGTGAAATACTCATTTGACGAAAAAAGTGCATACAAGAAAAGTTGTTCATTTCGATGTTATTACCACGATCCAAGCAACAAAAATTCAAAAATCGATGAGTAGCTGTTTATTCGAGTGCATTTGTCATGGGAGACGAAACTAAACCTACCACTATAACTCGTAATATAATCATTTCAGACGGAAAGTGCATAGAAGAAAACTTGTTTATTTTGATTCAATTCATTAGGTTTAGGCACCGAAAAGTGGAAAATCGAGAACTGTTATATCCTTCAGATTTACCAAAATGACATGTTGCTCGCTGATGCGTAATTTTCGAGTTCTTAAACTTTGAAGTTATAGAAACTTCGTTTATAAGAGTGGAGAAACGGTCAATGTGAAGTTTAATGCAATCCCGGAAAATAAGAATTTTATTCCAATGAATCACTAAAGGAACCCATTTAAAAACGTTTTACACGAATGACATTCTGCTCGCTGATGCGTTATTTTCGAATTATTGAACTTTGAAGTAGGCCTTCACGCGTAAGGAAGCAACGGAATTTAATTAATAACGGAAGCTAACCCCCTATTACAAACGTAAAGAGGTTGAGTCGTGAGGGGGAGGCACAGTTCTTCTAGTGAAAATTGAAAATAAAGCTTCTAACCCACCCATTAGGATGACGACAGCAATCTTGTTTACATCGGCTCCAAGATGGCGACCACCATGGGCGCCGCCATCTTGGAGCCGATGTAAACAAAATTGCGGTCGTTACCCTAATGGGTGGGCTAGAAGCTTTATTTATAATTTTCACTAAAAGAACTGTGCCTCCCCCTCACGACCCAACCTCTTTACGTTTGTAATGGCTTCCGTTATTAATTAAATTCCGTTTCGCGCGCTCGTTAACTTTGGGCGCAAAGACCAACTTCAAAGTTCAATAATTCGAAAATAACGCATCAGCGAGCAGAATGTCATTCATGTAAAACGTTCTTAAATGGGTTCCTTTAGTGATTCTTTGGAATCAAATAATCATTTTCCGTGATTGCATTAAACTTCACATTGACCGGAGAAACGGACAAAAATATGCTGTAATATGGTATTAACGTGATAGGTTAGATTAGGTTAAGTAACGTTAGGTTAGTTGAATAAACTAGTCTAAACTAATCTAAATAAACCTAAAATAATTTAACATAACTCAGCTATAGCGACACTGATGGTTCCCGCCAAAATACTGCGCGTGTCCCAACAATGGAGGTACGACGCAGCCAACTATATAATGCTATTCTTACCTGAACGTAATTCATGTTATATCTAGAAAATGACGCATCAGCGAGGAAAATGTCATTCACGTAAAACGTGTTTAGAACGGCTCCTTTACGGATTCTTGGGAACTAAATTTATAAATTCCGTGAGCGCATTAAACTTAATATCGACCGTCAAATTAAATGGACTCTGAATATTCTGAATGCAAGTTCAAAAAGTTGACTCTCAACATATACATATTGAGTGTATTAGGCTCGAGTCGAGTGTTCATAGATTTTTTATGCAATTTTTAATATTTTGAATGCAAATGTCACTTAACCTACGATTTTGTTGCACAAATGAAAACAATGCAACTTGGAACTCGCTGCAAGTTAAAAAAACTGCATCCAATGCCATTGAAACCTGACCAATTAACTTCATTAAAATAGAATATATGTTTAAAAAATTTTTCTTAAAGAGATGCGCAGAGTTAAAAACAATAGCGTATGAAAACCTACGTTCCACTAGAGAGCACGAAAATTTCCCACGATACTATGTTTGAAAAAAAATCGGTAAATCTGAAGGATATGTCAGTTATCGATTTTGTAAATTTCGATGCCTTAGCATAGTTAATTACATCGAAATAAACAAGTTTTCTTCTATGCACTTTTCGTCTCAAATGAGTATTTTATTAGTTATAGCAGTAAATGACTTACCGCAACTCCAGTGTTTGAAGCGGCAAGTAATTCAAGGAGCACGTCTGACAGCAACACTGCAATGCGCACTCGCTTCCAGCGCGATCATCATCAAAGACGAAACCAAACCTACCGCTATACCTCGTTAAATGCTCATTTGACGAAAAAAGTGTATGGAAGAAAAGTTGATTATTTCGATGTTATTACCATGATTCAAGCAACAAAAATTCGAAAATTGATGAGTAGCTGTTTATTTGAGCGCATTGGTCATCAAAGACGAAACTAAACTTACCGCTATAAATCGTAAAATACTCATTTGAGACGGAAAGTGCATAGAAGAAAACTTGTTCATTTTAATTCAATGAATTAGGTTTAGGCACCAAAAAGTAAAAAATCGATAACTGACCTATCCTTCAGATTTACCAAAAAATCTTCCGATCAAGCACATCGGTATTTTTCGCGGCATCTAAACCCCCCAATTTCAATGAAAATCAAGTTCTCTGTAATTGCAAGAGCAAGAGACTTGACAAATAAATGAGACAAACCGTGTTAAGCTGAATAAACCCGGTTCAAAAAGCTAAATAGAGCTGCCACAAATTCCAAAATGCTTTAAAAAGAGCCGGTGCTGAAGATCTACGAGCAGCTCAGGTGTAAGTCCGAAATTTAGTTGCTTCTTCTGTATCTTCATCTCGTGGTTCATATGTTCTTTAACTGACTGTTGGTTGTGTGGATTCTTAATTTATTGTAACTTTTCTTCTAAACGAGTAGTAAAAATTATTTCATAGAGTTGCATGAACTGGATTGTTCACTGCTTGAAGTGTCCATGCCCTTTGATATCTCGAAAAAATTTTCTTCTTAGATTTCAAGCGTTTTCAAACACGCCAGAATACTGTCGAGATCACATCACGAAATTGCAACGATTTCAAAGTAAGGAGGATATTAAGGGAATAAGCTCGACAGGCTGCACTGGAATTCATGTTTCTTCACCCTAAAACCTGCACAAAATTTTGTAATTCACTGGTCGTGGGCCTCAAGATGCACTCACACACACACACACACGCACACACACATAGAGGTCAGACTGATGCTCCGCAAACTGCACTTGTTACAACAGTGAATTGAAAGAAAAGGAAATATTTCCAGCATTTCTTAGGCAATAACGACAGCAACTTTTTTACATTCAAAATGCAAACTGTCGCACATTGGTGTTTAGTTGCAACGTTTGATCGTAGCTGTGAAATTTTCCCAAGGAAGTTCCATGCGAAACCGCAACAGTTAGAGATTCTGCAAAAGTTTAACTGTGAGGACCGACGACCGTGCAGGTTGTGCAGTGGTGAGGCTCGCGTTTCTTGGGCAGCACCGCAAAGTAAGCCAGCAACTTGGGTGATTATCAGAACTGCAGGACCTGCGTAGCAAAACTCAGCCAAGTCCAAATGCTGGAGGCGCTTCACTTCTGCTCGCCATCACGGCTTGGCGATCCCAAAAGTTTTCTCTTGACTTTTTTTAAAAACGCATTTGACACGGCTAGGAAGGCTTTCACTGACTTATAATCTAATCTAAATTGGTCGTTGAGCGCAACTTTTGTGTGAATGAGAGTTGATAAAATAGATACCACGGTAGAGGAAACAAGGTAGGGTCATTTCTATGGGAGAAAATACACCTCCTCTTGTTCGGCTGGCTAATAGAAAAGCTTTATTTCAAACAAACTTTATGACGTCACCAAAACGCAATGTCGGTAGACCAATAATGGAGGCAGAATAAGAGGTAGCAGTGCTACCAGATGCAATATGAGCGCTGCTATTGGTTCGTTGCCGTAACGTCAGCAAGACCCCAAACCGTCAACGAAAAACCGTCTTTCAAACCGTCAACGAAAAAAGACTGGTTTGAACTTATCTTGTTTCCTATACCGTAATATATACGCAGTTAACATTTAAACAGTTTACATTTTATAAACAGTCTGTTAGCAGCAGGTTTCCTTCTTTGCATCGCGTGAACAAATGTTAAGTGGGTGCCAGTGAAGGAAATTTCTAGAGAGAATCTATATTTATTTGTGAATTTTTATGGCAATCTGGAGCCGAGAAAAAACCTACTTAAAGTGCTTATAAAGTTCTACATTAATTATTATTCAATATGGCTGGAATGTTAATCAAAGCCACTAATTGTATAAATGTGATAACACGTCATTTTCCACTCCAAATATTTCTTGAAAAATGCGTCTCAGTTTTTCTAAATATGTTTCGAAACATCTTAAGCTTGACTGAAATGAATGCTTAATACACTACTGGTAAATAATTTATTTGATATTCGAGCGAAAAGTGAGAAATTTTTTGAAATAATGTCTCTCGTAAAATGACATCATCAAATTTTTCGTTCCGTTCCAAATATAGAATTTGTTGCCAGTAAGATTCATGATTCATCCGAGTAAACTGTACTTATAGAAGCAAAATGCGGGGCTTTTTTCAGTCGCTTCCATTCATTGTGCGTTGGGGTAACATCCGAACAAATCTGGATCGATTTAAATCAATTTCACTTGAAAGGCAGAAATGTGCGGTCACTAAGAGTGCTCAGGTAGCCAGGTTAAATCGTAGGGGTAGGAAAAGAAAGACAAATCAGCAACCGAACATCAAACCGACAAAGCACGCCAGCAAGCACGCAAGCAACAAAATGTGCACTTTAATAGCGAGGCTCACAAATCTCACGACAGTACAGCACCTTACGCAAACCACCTGCTACAATTTCCTCGGTCTCGAGAACGGAAGAAACGCTAAACGCTGCCAACGCGTTTGCCTCGTCGCAAAAGCGCGTTTTTGCTGTACTTTGTAGGCGTGTGCAGCCCCGGAGCAGCTCCCTGCTGCAGCGCGGCCCGGAAATTAGGCAGGGCAAGAAGGAGACTAATATCCGCTCACTGAGACTCTCCTTCAACTCTAACGATCCTCTTCAGAAAACTCCGGAGATTTTTCTCAAACTTTAATTGGTGACTCATCACCTCCTTAAGTGCCTGGGCTGTGCTCACCACCCCATAAGGGCAGGCTGTGCTCACCACCCCATAAGGGTAGGCTGTACTCACCACCCCATAAGGGTAGGCTGTGCTCACCACCCCATAAGGGTAGGCTGTACTCACCACCCCATAAGGGTAGGCTGTGCTCACCACCCCATAAGAGTAGGCTGTACTCACCACCCCATAAGGGTAGGCTGTGCTCACCACCCCATAAGGGCAGGCTGTGCTCACCACCCCATGAGGGCAGGCTGTGCTCACCACCCCATAAGGGTAGGCTGTGCTCACCACCCCATAAGGGTAGGCTGTACTCACCACCCCATAAGGGTAGGCTGTACTCACCACCCCACAAGGGTAGGCTGTGCTCACCACCCCATAAGAGTAGGCTGTACTCACCACCCCATAAGGGTAGGCTGTGCTCACCACCCCATAAGGGCAGGCTGTACTCACCACCCCATAAGGGCAGGCTGTACTCACCACCTCATAAGGGCAGGCTGTACTCACCACCCCATAAGGGCAGGCTGTGCTCACCACCCCATAAGGGCAGGCTGTACTCACCACCCCATAAGGGCAGGCTGTACTCACCACCCCATAAGGGCAGGCTGTACTCACCACCCCATAAGGGCAGGCTGTGCTCACCACCCCATAAGGGTAGGCTGTACTCACCACCCCATAAGGGCAGGCTGTACTCACCACCCCATAAGGGTAGGCTGTACTCACCACCCCATAAGGGCAGGCTGTACTCACCACCCCATAAGGGCAGGCTGTGCTCACCACCCCATAAGGGTAGGCTGTGCTCACCACACCATAAGGGCAGGCTGTGCTCACCACCCCATAAGGGCAGGCTGTGCTCAGAGCACACAAGCAAGGCACACGAGGAGTTTCCAGCTCACCTGACGATGTGGTGAGCAAGGAAACAGGTATTTACATGCGGCCAATGTACGAAAGAAAATGAAAAGAAATTTGTATGCTTTATTCCTGCGCTTGTCCTTCAATAGCAATGAAATATTTCCGATCTTTAAGAACAAAGAACAGCTCTCTGACTTGATCTGCATAACTTTTGAGAACTGTGAGCAAAACTATTAATTTGAACATTGGACGCCTAGTTTGCACTGTTTTTTAGGTTAATGAATTATTCCAGGATTTTTAAAATTTCTATTTGCCAAGCAGTGAGCAGAAACTTGGCGCGCAAGAATTTGATGAACTTTTGATGAGTTTATAAGCCCATGAATAAAACAAGTTCAATGAAGGCACAAGATGTTTGAAACACATGACTAATACTGAGCTGTTCGAGTTTCTTCCAGAGATGAGCGAATATTTTATTATTCCTGGCATTTTTTGTTCTTTACAGCTCGCCTCTAAGGTTTGAAGCTGTAGTGATGATAGCTACACAATAGCTGCAAATTTTCACTTACAGGAAGTTTCAACTTGACGGCCAGTTTGTTCTCTCTGTACTGACTATTGTTGGCTCCCTTAATTTCAGCTAATATTGGTAATGAAACCTAAGAAATTAAAATAAAAGGCAAGCTTTCGATTGAAGTTGAAGTATGCACAGAGCACAATGTAGGTCGTTGAGGCATAAAAACTTTAACGCGATGCCAAGCAAGCTTGTTTCCTTCGTGGAGCGTGCCCTCTCATGTTCCGCTGCTGGTCAACTTGAAGATATATAACTCAATGAAATCATGAGAAATCATCGACAGAAAGAACACCATTAACTAAAGTTAACAATGATACAGAGTAATTATGATACAGTTTAACAATGATAAAGTGTAATCATGCTACAGTGTAATGAAAATACTGTGTAACAATGGTGAAGTGTAATAGAAAGCGAATTACAATCCAGTACAAATGCAGTTGAAATTACTAAATAAATACATTTGAACAATTCAGTCTATATTATAATATTACCAACATCTGCCAATAATTCAATGATAACAATGTGCATTCTGGAGTTGCTTGAGCCACAGCCGCAGTACGGCTGCGGCGCGGCTGCCCTATCGGCCTTATTCACGACCGAAATTCTCACTCTAGACCTTTTTCAGAGTGATATCTTATTAAATACGTAAAGTAAGATAGCACTATTTTGTCCAGAAACTCCTGCACAAGACTTTTTCATTTGGAAAAGCTATACTAGAGTGCTCTGACAAAAAAAATGGCATATGACTTCATTTTCTTGTACTTTCTTTCTAATAAAATAAGCCTTAATATCGATAAGACAAAATATATTATGTTCTCATGGAAGAGGCATGTATCTCTTTCACTTACACGCATGAAAATTGGCGAAGGTGAAATCGAACAAACCAACTCATATAAGTTCCAGGGCATTGTAATAAAGGAGCATCTGACTCTCGAAGAGCACATTGCTTATATTAGTATTAAGTAATCAAAATCCGTTGGAATCCTCCATAAAATGAAAAGTATAATACCTGAAGAGGCTTTGCAAATACTTTACCGAACGCTCATTTCTCCATACTTACAATACGGAATAGAAGAATGCTACGGAACAGATAAAAATAAAACCAATGTACTCTTTACTTACAAAAAGAGCCATTAAAGCGGTTAAGAAATTAGAATAATTATCATGCTCATACAGATGATTCATTCAAACAATTTAAAATACTTGAACTTCTGAATGTCTACAAACTCTCCATATGTAATTTCATGTATGAAACAATGACCAATGATGGCGACAAAGACCTAAAAAAATTACGTACTGCACAAACTGGTCATGATGACCATCTTACCCGATATAGAAGTAACTTCATGCTTCCTTATTATTCAAAAGCTCGGTCACAAATTCTCCTCATCAGAACTGAGACTTGGAACTCAATCCCTGAAGAGATCCGAGAAAGAAATTCTTACAAAGCTTTTAAAATGATTCTTGAATTGCTTTTCCGATTGAAATATTAAGTATGAAAGATAACCAAGTCTATACTCAAATTTGACCATTGAACTAGACTTAAGAAACAATCTATTTCTGAATCGTTTGTGGTAAGTAAATTGTGTTAAATTGTTGTATAGAACCCGGGTAGTAGTCTATTAAACAATCTGTGCACGCGTGTATTACTTCCAGGTATATACTAGACATAACGTCACGTAGATTTTCATCGGCATGCGATCTCATTACTCTCGCTTGGGAAATGAATAACAAGAAACAGGACTATGAGAGAGAGCATCTGAGGCTCCAGCACGCGGACGGCGCGCAGCACGAGCACGTGTTGGGCTCGCAGCTCATCAGCATCGCGACACGCAGCTGAGGCGACTCCAAGGAGCTCGAGAAGGTCTCATTTTCTAGCGTTAATAAATTGACGGCCCCGTGAGAGCGGCAATCATTATTTCTACAGCCCCCAGGAGCTGTGATGACACAGCAGCACCCTAACTGGAGCACTTATTAGCGCAGGGGATCGTCAGGGCCTGACTTTTGGGGGACGGAGGGGAGAGGGGCGAAAGCATGGCAGAGGAAGAGTTGGACAAACACTCTAACGTGGTGGATTTGGAAGCGAAAACGAGATCAATGGTGGTTGTTAGCTTGTATTTTTAAAATTATTCCGTTTGTGAGTTTGTTCAGAAGATGATGCGGAGCAAAAACGAGAACGTATCATGCGTTTCAAAATAAATGCACTTTGTAGATTTGTTAAAAAGATGATACGCCTTTAACACTGAAATGATCTGATGATTAATGATGGGTAGCCATCTGGCGTGTTGGGACAAAAAAGGTTAACGATAGATGCAAAACTCGCCTAATGACCTACATATGCTCTACGCGCCATTTTAGAAAAATGAGACTCAAGTCAGGTGACCAAAACGCCGTAGCGTTACGGGAAAATAACACAGTCAACTGCACAGACAACATTCAGCAGGTAAAGTCAATGATGTTACGAGACGCTTTGCCCGCTGCTAACTAGCATTGACTCGTATCATTGGCCACAACCACAGGCCGAGACGACTGCAGTATGGCGACGCGGAGAGTAAGGGAATCAAATTACCTAAATTAGGGAATGCCAGTGCGTGAAGTGATTCACGGAGGCACAAATCTTGAGGCCCACAGCTCCGGACAAGCTCAGTGTTCTTCTTATTAGCTGCGTGAGAGAGAGGGAGTGCAGGGGGTGTGGGGGAAGATGTAGGGAGGGTGTAGGCCTCAGGCTTGTAAAGCGTCTCGTTATCTGCTAATTAATTGTCCGTTGGCGACACTTGTCTCTGACTTGTGGGGGGAGAGGGTTGTGTAGAGCTTAGTGTCTGCACTGGTGCTAAGTGTCTGTACTGGTGCTTAGTATCTGCACTGGTGTTTAGTGTCTGCACTGGTGCTTAGTGTCTGCACTGGTGCTTCGTGTCTGCACTGGTGCTTAGTGTCTGCACTGGTGCTTAGTGTCTGCTCTGGTGCTTAGTGTCTGCTCTGGTGCTTAGTGTCTGCACAGGTGCTTAGTGTCTGCACTGGTGCTTAGTGTCTGCACTGGTGCTTAGTGTCTGCACAGGTGCTTAGTGTCTGTACTGGTGCTTAGTATCTGCACTGGTGCTTAGTGTCTGCACTGGTGCTTAGTGTCTGCACTGGTGCTTAGTGTCTGCACAGGTGCTTAGTGTCTGTACTGGTGCTTAGTATCTGCACTGGTGCTTAGTGTCTGCACTGGTGCTTAGTGTCTGCACTGGTGCTTAGTGTCTGCACTGGTGCTTAGTGTCTGCACTGGTGCTTAGTGTCTGCACTGGTGCTTAGTGTCTGCTCTGGTGCTTAGTGTCTGCACAGGTGCTTAGTGTCTGTACTGGTGCTTAGTATCTGCACTGGTGCTTAGTGTCTGCACTGGTGCTTAGTGTCTGCACTGGTGCTTAGTGTCTGCACAGGTGCTTAGTGTCTGCACTGGTGCTTAGTGTCTGCACTGGTGCTTAGTGTCTGCACTGGTGCTTAGTGTCTGCACTGGTGCTTAGTGTCTGCACTGGTGCTTAGTGTCTGCACAGGTGCTTAGTGTCTGCACAGGTGCTTAGTTTCTGCACAGGTGCTTAGTGTCTGCTCTGGTGTTTAGTGTCTGCACTGGTGCTTAGTGTCTGCACTGGTGCTTAGTGTCTGCACTGTTGCTTAGTGTTTGCACTGGTACTTAGTGTCTGCACTGGTGCTTAGTGTCTGTACAGGTGCTTAGTGTCTGCACTGGTGCTAGTGTCTGCACTGGTGCTTAGTGTCTGTACTGGTGCTTAGTGTCTGTACTGGTGCTTAGTGTCTGCGCATGTGCTTAGAGTATGCAAAGGTGCTTAGTGTCTGCAAAGGTGCTTAGTGTCTGCACTGGTGCTTAGTGTCTGTACTGGTGCTTAGTGTCTGCACAGGTGCTTAGTGTCTGCACTGGTGCTTAGTGTCTGCACTGGTGCTTAGTGTCTACACTGGTGCTTAGTGTCTGCACTGGTGCTTAGTGTCTGCAGTGGTGCTTAGGATTTGTACAGGTGCTTAGTGTCTACACTGGTGCTCAGTGTCTGCACTGGTACTTAGTGTCTGCAGTGGTAATTAGTGTCTGCACTGGTGCTTAGTGTCTGTACAGGTGCTTAGTGTCTGCACTGGTTCTTAGGGTTTGCACAGGTACTTAGTCTCCGCACTGATGCTTAGTGTCTGCACTGGTGCTTAGTGTCTGCACTGGTGCTTAGTGTTTGCACAGGTGCTTAGTGCCTGCACTGGAGCTTAGTGTCTGCAGTGGTGCTTAGGGTTTGCACAAGTGCTTAGTGTCTACAGTGGTGCTCAGTGTCTGCACTGGTACTTAGTGTCTGCAGTGGTACTTAGTGTCTGCACTGGTGCTTAGTGTCTGTACAGGTGCTTAGTGTCTGCACTGGTGCTTAGGGTTTGCACAGGTACTTAGTCTCCGCACTGATGCTTAGTGTCTGCACTGGTGATTAGTGTCTGCACTGGTGCTTAGTGTTAGCACAGGTGCTTAGTGCCTGCACTGGTGCTTAGTGTCTGCACAGGTGCTTAGTGTTTGCACTGGTGCTTAGTGTCAGCACTGGTGCTTAGTGTCTGCACTGGTGCTTAGTGTCTGCACTGGTGCTTAGTGTTTGCACTGGTGCTTATTGTCTGTACTGCTGTTACCATAAAGATGCTCTTGAGTTTTCCCTCGAAATGAAGACTGGACAAGAAAGCAAGCACGTATTCGGTGAGAACTCAGCAGAAAGACACAGAGGGTCAGTAATGTGTTGCATTGTGTGCCCACACACACACAGCACTACACGCGTATTCGTCTGTGACTATTGCTGGTACAAGATATCTAACTACCATCTATTATGTTCTGAGCTTTGATGAAACCTCAATCGTAAATATCACCCCATTATGTTCATAAAACCATCTTTGTGACATAAATATTCAATATAAAGACTAACGTCATTTGGGTTGCCTCAACAATTTTTGGTTTGAATTTCCGCTATCGTATTAAAAACCTGAGGAGCTAGCGATGAATGTTAGCCACTCTTCATAGAGTTGTGAATATATAGTCAGGGGGCATTGGGACAGGAGGTGCATGGCAGTAACTAGTGGCAGCACCTGCAGCACCACTCACTGCCACTAGTGGCAGCACCATTAGCGCCACTCACTGCTACTAGTGGCAGCGCCAGCAGTGCTGGTTTGAGTTTGAGTTCCATTATAAAATTTTAATTTCTGGGAGGCACAGCTAACCAAACATTACCTAGATCAACAGTCATGATTCTAGTGAGTCAAATTTCATGTCTGCGCACCCCAATTCTAATTTTGAAGCGTCGCCGTCCATGACACTGGATCTCACAGCCCGGCGACAATTTTAAGAGTTCGGTCCCCGGTGAGGGTGCGGGAAGAGTGCTGGTCTGATGAGCGAGACAGATCGGCCTCGTAATGTTATTTCCATTTTTGGAGAGGAACTCTCGCGCTGCCGCTAAATCACAGCCCGGCTTTTATTCTCCTCGGAATGAGGCCATTACTGAAGATGTTGCGTGTTACTCAGAGCCTGGATCACGGCGGTGCGAATTTCCCTAGAAAATGGAGGGAAGGAGGGAAGAAAGTATCACTGGATCCTGGGCAGGCATAGTGGTGGCCGGGGTAATTGTTACGAGCCTTTCGATCATGCGGAATAGAAGGAAGAACATGAACGGATTTGGGTGTAATAAAAGCAAAAAAAACTTGTCAGGGATTCAACATAATAGGGAAAAATAAAATGAAAAATCAGGTGTCTTGGGTTTAAGTTAAAAAACACATTCAAATTAACGGGAAAACCTGGTAACCGTATTTTTTTAAGAACAGTAATCAATTTTCGCGAATTAAAAAGTAAGATCGTTGATTGAAACAGAAGTGAAAATCTGAGCATCAAAGAGCACGTGGGAACAAAAGTTTTACTAAGAAACCAAACTTTGAAATTGAAAGCATGAAATTGAGACGAAGATAAAAACCGATTAAAACAATATTTTTTATGGAACCTTGTTTAAAAGAAAAATGAAGCAATTATTCGCAGACGTAACTAAGAGGCACACGAGAAAAAAAGGCTCACAACGAAATACCGCGAAATTTTCGTAAACATATTCATCATTGTAGCTCAACATTTCCTCGAACATGTCCTCTAACTTTCAGATAACAGCAATGCGCATTTACTGACAGACACAATCACGCACAGGCCCCAAAGGAGCACATTTCCCCCGTAAACACTGAGGTAATGCGCACATTTAGAGCTACGGCTTCACTTCGATCGTCTGTTTGGTCTTGAATGTTTATGCCGATCAGAAGTCCAATGAAATCTTTTTTGATTCGTTTTTCTTTAAAATATTCGTAGACATTTGGGGTTTATTTCGGCTCGTGCAACGGCTAATTTCTTCATTCCACTTTTTGTATCTGATCAATTCGAATGGCAGCTGTGCACGGGTTGCAAACAATGGGCCTTTGGTTCATTTGAAGTGTTCTATTCGGTTGTTGCCAGGCACTTTGAGGTGTCTCATCTTGTGTGTAAGCCGAGGAGGGTTATAAGTCGGTTTCAGTCACTTAGTTGAGGGGCTGGAAAATAACGTTTTTTGTTTAAAACCCAGCCCACCTTGGTTGGGTTAGGAAAAAAAGGAGCGCACTGGAGTCATGTAACTAAAATAGAAGACACAAATTAAATTGGTTGTGACTTCTTAGGTGACAAAATAAGAAATGTGATAGAGAGAGGGTGAAGAAATTTGAAGAAACATCAGGCGAAAACAAAGCAAAAACAAACAGTAGAGCAGGAAGAAGGTAGAACACAGCCTAGCATTAAACAGCGTTAGTCCTGCTGACTCAAGTTGTGCCTCTGCAATGACCGATGTTATAGTGATATCAGTCGATTTCCTTTTCTTTTGCATTGGCACTAACTACAGAGAAGTCAACTGCACCACCACTAATGAAACGGAGTAGTACTTTTGAGTTCCTTTGCACTTCTCATGAAGACAAATAAAAAATAAATGTTCAACTGGGAAAATTTTTCTTTAGTTCAAATATTCATTCTAATGGGACAGAAGATTGAGTTTCACAAGTTCTGTTCTATGGTGCGATTTGGATACACACCGCCAGACACCAGTGTTTGGCATAGGTTTGGGGCGGGGAAAGCTCAAACGCTCATTAAAATATTCAACCACTTGAGACCAAATGCTGATCCAAGATGATGCAATTACGACCTCCCCTCGCCAGCAGAGACTGACACATGATGGTACAAATTGTGTTATACAACCCATAGGAAGTTATTAAGGTTCAAATCAGATTCAATATATTAAGTTTGAAAATGGAGTCAACAAAAGAAATACAATTAAACCTGCTTTGTGTCTCTTAAAAGTTTGTGTATTCAAATGTGACTATAAAAGGGGACACCCCAGGAATTTTCGGCCCAATTGGCCATTTTATTTTTTTTTGTCAAAAAAATAAACCTTAGGTGGTGGGCTATTGTGACCTAAAATTTTATGAGGGCTACGGGCACTAGAACTCTCCCCCCCTCCCCTAGAGGGGTTTGAGGGAGCCAAAAATAATGAATTTTTTGACCCCAAATGAAAAGAAAACAAAAAGGAAAGTGAAAAATCTTACTTTTTTAGTTTGTTAGCAATGTTTTGAGGATTCCAAAACTGTCTTTGTTTTTGTTGGTGCATGAAAACTCATTGACTTATATTCATTTGAAATATCAGATAAAAGGACATAAGAAACAAATATTTCCAGTTTTCTAAAAAAATTAAGGCCAAAATCGAAAAAATGACTTGAACAAAATGTGTTTATTATTAAACTTTACATATCATGGCTTTTTTCAGAAGAATCAATTCACAAATAAAAAATGTATCATTCTTCAAGAATTGAAAAATATTTTTTAAATAATTTATACCTTTAATTTACAATTCACAGTGTAAATATGAAATTATGCATGCATATTATTTGTAGATGGTGATAAAACATGATAATATACATTCCAGATGATAATACAACATTTCAGGTAAAATTTTTGTTTTTTGCCGCCTACGAAAAAAACTCACTTTCAACATTCAAAAAAATAGAAGTCAGTGAGTTTTCATGTTAGAAAAAAACAAAGACATTTTTAAAATCCTTGAAACATTTCTAACAAACAAAAGGATCCCGATTTCCCGATTTGTGCATTCAATTTTTTTATTTTAGTTCAAAAGAAAAAATGTGGTATATTTTAGTCAGTGATTGAAAATCGCGTATCAAAAGAAAACGAAAAGAAAAATCGAAAATTGAGATCCTTTAGTTTGTTTGAAATGTTACAAGGATTTCAAAACTGTATTTGAATTTGGTTTAGCATAAGAACTCAATGACTTCTATTCTTTTGAAATATCTCTAAAAATGAACTAAAAAACTAATATTTCAATTTTTTCAAAAACTAAGGCCTGGATCAAAAAAAGTTACACTAGTTAAATATGTTTCTTTTCACAAAATACTTTTACTGGCCTAATTTCAGACCAATCAGATCAAAATTTAAAAATCGCTGAATTGTCACTAGATAATTAACACTAGACGTGTTGTTTTAGGTATTATTTCTTTTGGGTGATTTTTTTGTACGCTAACTCTGGCTACAAGAGAGACTAAAGAGCCAACTCGAACTGTTATAATCGTATGTTTTTTTTATTGTGGAGACACCAATAAATTCTTCGCAATTGTTCATTTTTATGAATCAGAAGCACAGGAACATCTTGCCGTCGCTGCTCAGCCCAAAGTCTAGCCAAACGAGCAGGAATAACTCTACGGAGGTCATGTGACATATTTCGTTTCGCAATATATATGGAAATGAAGCTGACCCCCGCATAATGATGCCTCCACTTATTGATGCTTCTCGTGCCGTGATATTAGAGGGTTTATTGCTGGAAACGCATCGGGGCCAAAGTGGAGATATCGGAATTTTAGAACACGTGGGATTTTTTGGATATGTATGAGAATTTTAGATTGCAGAGTATAAGAATATGACCATCCCTATTCAAACAAAATGACAGTCTTTTTACACATGTTTAAGAGTTGTGAACTAGAAGCATCACAACGAAAAATTAACGTGAGTCAAAATCAGATTGAAGAAACATATTGGAGTTTTCTAGTGTCTTTGCCGTAACCGTCCTGTTCCCGCACGATGCTTCTACCTAAACCCACTGCATTCATTGTAGTTGAGGAACCGTGTTCACCAACTTGAGGTGGAGAAGAGTCCGCTTGTAACCCGTTAAACATAGGCGTCATTTCCATGACAATTTCGATGGTGACCTCATCGGTCTGACAACCTCCTGTCAATTTCCATGGCAGCTTCATCGGTCTAGCAACCTCCTGAAAATTTTCGTGGCAAGCTCATCGGTCTGATAACCTCCTGATAATTTCCATGGCAGCTTCATCGGTCTGGCAACCTCCTGACAATTTACATAGCAGCTTCATTGGTCTGGCAACCTTCTGAAAATTTCCATGGCAACCTCATCGGTCTGGCAACCTTCTGACAATTTACATAGCAGCTTCATTGGTCTGGCAACCTTCTGAAAATTTCCATGGCAACCTCATCGGTCTGGCAACCTCCTGACAATTTACATAGCAGCTTCATTGGTCTGGCAACCTTCTGAAAATTTCCATGGCAACCTCATCGGTCTGGCAACCTCCTGATAATTTCCATGGCAACCTCATCGGTCTGGCAACCTCCTGACAATTTACATAGCAGCTTCATTGGTCTGACAACCTTCTGAAAATTTCGATGGCAACCTCATCGGTCTGGCAACCTCCTGATAATTTCCATGGCAACCTCATCGGTCTGGCAACCACCTGATAATTTCCATGGCAACCTCATCGGTCTGGCAACCTCCTGATAATTTCCATGGCAACCTCATCCGTCTGGCAACCTCCTGTCAATTTCCATGGCAACCTCATCGGTCTGGCAACCTCCTGACAATTTACATAGCAGCTTCATTGGTCTGGCAACCTCCTGATAATTTCCATGGCAAGCTCATCGGTCTGGCAACCTCCTGACAATCAGTCAGCGCTGAGTCAGCGATTGATAGCGCTGACATCCCTTTCAGGGAGGTCATGCGAGGAGATGTGCTGTCATTTATCACTGCGTGGTCAAAACGATTCATCTTTATCGTTCATCAACATTGATCATTAGGAAGCTGGCGCCTCCGAGACATCATTTGTCAAGCTTTCGGGGTAGAGACTTTAACGAGCCAGGAAAATCTTAACCAAAACTAACGGATCTTCTTTTTATTTGTCTTAAGTCCGTCCTATTACCTTACTTTCTAGAAGCAAGATGAGCATCCGCGTGGTTATAAATGTGCACCAAGACGCTCAATTCCCGAATTAAATTTTTATCAGCGATTATCTGTCGTGGAGTTTGCCAGAGTCACTGAATATGCTTTAAAAATCACGTAAGGAATATTTCGGAAAATGATGAAACATTTTTCTTGCGGAAACTATCATCAATGAATCTCCGGGGCCGTTAACAGACTGCTGTGGAATGAAATGTTGGCACGGTGAGTGCTGTGCACAGCAAGGCTCATGTTGCTTCATTTAACGAGCATTCAATGCATATTTGAACCTCATTACTTGAATGAAAAGGTAATATTACGTGAGTTGGAAGATTTTATTTCATAGCCGTGCTAGAAGTAGGGCAAAGAATACTACATGTCTATATGTCTATGCGAACATCGTTAAAGTTGAGGTTGATTCTATCAAAGAGTTTGTTTCCATTTGTGATTGAGAGACCCTTTTTATATACGATTATCTTATTTGTTTGCTTACGTTAGTTTATTTCAGTCCTTGCAGTTCATTACACTTGTGACGTGAACCGCTGTCCTACAATCTGCTCACATCTCGGCCTCATTTTCAGTGGTCTACTTGATTATTACACGCCAAAGGCTGCTTCCTTCGGAGACGGCTACGACTCTGATGTCATGCTGTATTTATCTCTCTCTCAGCTCAATTAATTAAAATCTGATTAAGGAGTCAACGTAAAGAAAAACATGACCCAATTCATCCAAAGAAAATAGCACAGGATGTCTTGCTGGAAATCCTGTCTGCGCCGCTCAGCGAAAGCAGAACGTGAGTTTCTGCCTTCTGAATAAACGAATAATATAAGGTAACAAATCAACAAATATGACTGACTTTTTAAATATTAAAGTGGGGTAAAAATTTGGAAATATTGTGGTTGCAAATTTATATGAGTGGTCTTAATTGCAATGTTTGTAAGTAGAGTAGAGCCCGCGTCTGTATGACGTGTTCATTCAGAACTGAACGCACAACTCGTTGCACAGAACTGTGTTGTGTTCAGGGCATGTTCAGCTGAGAAAGGTGGTGCTACTTTAGAATGCGTTTTTTTCGAGTTCAGGTGTATCATGGCTACGCTTGTTGAGTAAAGAAATTGGATTAACATTTAATACAAAGCGAACCAAGTAAGCTTTTTACCCAACCGGATTAAATCTCGTTTTTTGTAGACAACGAAGTAGCTGTTGAATTTTCTGCTTGACTTCGTTGACAACGGTGCGCCTTGAACCAAAATTTTCCTCCGTCGCAGCTGCGCAGCCGCTCTATAGTCATAAAGAGATTAGTTCACATCTGCAAAATGTGCACGATTCTCCGCAACTATTTCATCAAATTTCCAATTCCAAAATCATATCAATTTGAATTCCTCAAACGATCAATGTACGAACACACTTTCTCCGCCGCAACACCCGGAAAGGCTATCAGTTTGCAGCCGCAGGCTCCGTCTTAATTCTCAATAAATTTGCAATTTCACGACTGCAATAAATTCATTTCTCAACGGAACCAACCCCTGGCCTGAGCACAGCGAGCCAGCGTTGCCAAATCGTCATTTCTGGCCAAATTTCTCGAATTTGGCACCTTTTCTTATAAAGAATTAATTTTTGGCCAGGAAATGGCCAGCATGGCAGACAGGGCTGAGGCAGCAGGTGTCTGCAACTGAAGCCAAATCTTGAGGGCGAGTTAGGGCGCAATACCGGCAGCTTTAGGGACTTCGAAGCGTCCACATTCGCAGTGAAGTGTTTGCTTTGGGCGGGCGGCCGAGGCTCTTCCTCCCCAGAATGAGACTTGCGCTGCCCAAAATTGTCCACTTTTGCACGCAAAAATGAGGCGTCCGAATTGAGCGGCTGATATGTTCTCAAAGTTTTCTTCAAGGCGAGGTGCTGGGGCGGGAATCGAAACACTGATTTCGGTCACGTAAGGATGCCTGATACTCAGAGCAGGTGAATAAAGCAACCCTCATACGCGTAACCGTTTTGACTCCATTCATAGCGACTGCTTAAGCCTTCCTCTACTCCTTATCAACGTAGCGTAAGTTGTGGAACTTTTATCGATGCAAATGCGGGGGTTATTTGTGCTAGATTTTGGTTGTTTTTGTTTCCAATGTCTGAGTTTACTATCGAAATATTGCTTAACTATATATTTTTGTTCTACCTTGTCACTTCCAAAAATTAGATGATGCTAGCGAAAAATTTGACACGCAAGTTAACGATTTGCAGCACAATACAAAAAACTATACATGAAATGGCACACACGCCTTCACTTATTGGGTCACCATCTCAAAGCACTGTTTTTAAAAACAGTGATTTTAAATTTAAATATGTCCGAGTTAGCTCTTATTGTAAAGCAAATTAATAATTATTAAAGTGTAAGTTACACGTCATTATATGCAATTTGTCATGATATTAACCATCAAGCCAGTGCAAGTTAAATAATAACGAATCACAAGTTGAATATAATACAAGCCATTGCACACAAAGTTAGATGAGAGATACCTGCTCAGGTATCTGTGTGAAAGCAAAAGTCACATTTGCATTGGTTTGGAGACGAGGCAGTTTTGCCAGTGCTGATGAGGCTCTTGAATTTGTTCATTTGTATGCATTAGAAGTCGCTCTCTGAGGAGCCCTGGCAAAATACGCTCATCTGGAAGGCTGGCTCGGCTTGTTTCTGCTGGAGATGTGGACGTGATCCTGTCTTGCTTCCACGTGTGGTGTGGGGCATGTGGCCCCGTGTGTCGTCATGGTGGGCATGTAGGGGCGATTTCAATCGAAAAATGTCTAGAATCTAAGTTGAACAATGATGCTGATTTTAAGTTATAATCACCAAGAAAACAGCGCGAAGCAATTGCGTGGGCAATAACTTGTTCAAGATATGGAGGTAAATTGAAGCAATCAGGTAAAACAACATCCATCGAATACAGGGAGAACAACATGCGGTTAAGGTGAGGAAAACAACTTGAAGCAATTATAGGAGAACGGTGTGCTGCAAATGTGGAATTAAACAACTGGTAGCTAATGTAGGGAAGAAACTTGTAGCAATTCTAGGAAAACAACTAGTAGCAAATCTAGGAAAACAACTAGTAGCAAATGCAGGAAAGCAACATGTAGCAAATGCAGGAAAGCAACATGTAGCAAATGCAGGAAAGCAACATGTAGCAAATGCAGGAAAGTAACATGTAGCAAATGCAGGAAAGCAGCATGTAGCAAATGCAGGAAAGCAACATGTAGCAAATGCAGGAAAGCAGCATGTAGCAAATGCAGGAAAGCAACATGTAGCAAATGCAGGAAAGCAGCATGTAGCAAATGCAGGAAAGCAACATGTAGCAAATGCAGGAAAGCAACATGTAGCAAATGCAGGAAAGCAACATGTAGCAAATGCAGGAAAGCAACATGTAGCAAATGCAGGAAAGCAACATGTAGCAAATCTAGGAAAGTAACATGTAACAAATGCAGAGAAGCAAGAAGCAGCGCACGTGCCGGAAGAGGGCAGCGGAGCAGCTCCAAGTCTCCAGCAGCGGCGGGAGCATGCGAGGAGAGAGCGATGTCCGGCACCCAAATAAATGGAGGCGGAGAGGAAGTAGCGAGGCGAAGGCTCTCCCGCCTCAGCAGATAAGGATGTTTTGTGACTGCTTTTCTCGTTCTGACCGTGATTCATGGCAAGTATTCCCGTGAGAAATTCTGATGTTCGAATTAAAGTCAACGAGGCCATCCGAACTGTGTTTCTATGAATGTTCACCTAAGAAATGTATGTATAGTGAAAAAGATATTCTGTACCACATGGATTTGAGAGTGCGTTCAAGTTATTTTCAGAGTGAAATGCTGTCATTTCCTGTTATATACCAAGGTAAGAATTGCTTTGGAGGGCTGAACTTTCTGTACTAGTCGATATTTTCAGCAATAGGAAAATACCTTGAAAATGTAAAGAATTCGCAAATATTCCCTCACCGTCTATTTGCTTGAAAAGTGTCTATATATATTAGGGTGTCACAAACTTATAGAGGTAGAAATTCAAAGTAATGATATCAAATCCAGTACATGCTGCTTTGGTTAATCATCAAATGAAAACGATTCCACCAAATTTTCATGAACATTGGGCAATATTTAATGGTCGCGCAAAACGAACGTTTTTTATAGCTCCTGGGAGATTCGACCTGAATTTCCATCAAATAATAAAATTCTGGCTTTTTCTTCTGTTGCATATAGACCGACAACTAACGGTTGTGGAAATTTGACATTTATTGAAAGTATTATACATTATCATTGAAAGGAAATAAATATAAACTTCATCAAATTTCCCTTTTCAATATATTGATAATATAATTATCATAAGGCAAGATATTTTACCTTATCAACAATTACGTCTCAGGACAACTAAATTTTTATCAGTAATGTAACTGATGCATCGTCTTCTGATTTCCTGCAGAAAACCAAGTGTATTTGCTGTAGTATTTGCTGTAGAGGGGTGATGTAAAAAGGTTCAGGGTGACTCAGGTCAGGGGAATAACTATGCACAAGTTTTACAAGTTTTATTAGGAGAACACTTGGCAGGAACGATAGATAACACTTGGCAGGAACGACAGATAACACTTGGCAGGAACGATAGATAACACTTGGCAGGAACGATAGATAACACTTGGCAGGAACGATAGATAACTCTTGGCAGGAACGATAGATAACACTTGGCAGGAACGATAGATAACTCTTGGCAGGAACGATAGATAACACTTGGCAGGAACGATAGATAACACTTGGCAGGAACGATAGATAACACTTGGCAGGAACGATAGATAACACTTGGCAGGAACGATAGATAACTCTTGGCAGGAACGATAGATAACATTGCCCAGAGCTCGGAACTGGATGGTTAACAGTCAAGGCAGCTCACGGAACAATACGTGAAAATAGAAGTTGAATAATATGTTCTCGAAATACTTTCTCCTTTGCCAGACGCAGCACCAGACCCTATGGAATGGCGCACGGACTGCCTGAGGTCACATGACAACCGGGTCAGAGAAGGTCGCGCTAGAATGAACACGAGACGAGAATATGATGTACGCTTTTACACAAGTTTTGTAAATGTACAAAAGGTATTTGGGGCAAGTGGTGCCTCACTGCAGAGGGGTGAGTGGTGCCTCGTTGTAGAGGGGTGAGTGGTGCCTTGCTGTAGAGGAGTGAGTGGTGCCTCGCTGTAGAGGGGTGAGTGGTGCCTTGCTGTAGAGGGGTGAGTGGTGCCTCGCTGTAGAGGGGTGAGTGGTGCCTTGCTGTAGAGGAGTGAGTGGTGCCTTGCTGTAGAGGGGTGAGTGGTTTTTGCTGTAGAGGGGTGAGTGGCACCGTAAGGCACCACTCACACCTTTTCTCACTCCATAAGGCACCATAAGATGAGTGAAAGCTAAATTTCAGCTATAAGTCCGGTGAAAAAGCAGAAAACAAACAAGCTAACGAAAATTTGAAAATCGTGATAAAAGTCTGATTCGTAAGTATCTACGATACGCGAGCTCAGTTTATCCTATGGAAGCATTATTATTATTATTATTATATATGAAAGTTTTAGCCTCCCTTTACCACAACAAAGATGTTCAAAAAGAGGAAGGATGAAGGCACCATTTAGTATAAAGTTGATGTAACGCGGAATCTATGCACATTGCACAAGGTGCATAGAAACATTAAGCTAAGAAAGAAGTTCATGAAACGAGAAAAATATTTGTTATTGTAAACTAGAGCTCACCTAATGCCCTCACAACATTGACCGCTGCACGCTATACCAGTGACCGCCGCACAACCTGACGCCCAGCAGAAAACTGAATATAATGCGCGACCAGTAAAAGACGAGATAGGAAGCTGAAAATTTTCCTGGTTAAATTTCTTACGACAGGAAACAAGGGCAACAGGTGCTGGAGTGTGTCCGATTCACTTCGATTTCTTGTTACACCCTAATATATATATTCTATATTCACGGAACGGGAATTTACCTTACAGAAAACGCTGCGAAGTTCACTGCATGGTAAAGACCAGGCCACAATTAAAGTTTAGGTGCACGCATTTTCATTATGACACACGCACAGCGTATAACGCGCGTTGCGCTACATGGTACGCGTGTTGCGCTACATGGTGCGCGCGTTGCGCTACATGGTACGCGTGTTGCGCTACATGGTGCGCGTGTTGCGCTACATGGTGCGCGTGTTGCGCTACATGGTGCGCGCGTTGCGCTACATGGTGCGCGCGTTGCGCTACATTGTACGCGTGTTGCGCTACATGGTGCGCGCGTTGTGCTACATGGTGCGCGCGTTGCGCTACATGGTACGCGTGTTGCGCTACATGGTACGCGTGTTGCGCTACATGGTGCGCGTGTTGCGCTACATGGTACGCGTGTTACGCCACAAGTTTGCGCTGCAACACGGTTCTGGGAGTGTGTTGTACGCTCAATTTCAGTTGTTCGCAAATCTCTCTCTCATCTGTACAATGAGTCTCTCGTCGTGTCCTGTGTTGTGCGGTTGTAATATCTGGGCATGACACCATCAATTTTGTTTCGTTCCCATAGGATACAAGTAAACGAAGCATTAATCGCGCAAACTTGAGCCTTGTAGCTACATTTAATTTTTTTGTTCTCTGCAGCAGACAATAAGTAAACGCGGTGTCCCTACCATCGTCGTCAACATTGACTGAAATTTTACTAGAATTCATAATTAAAAATGAAAAAATAGACATTCTCGAAAATGGACAGCAAAGTTTTTATAACGGATGAAGAAATCTGACTCTAAAGGGAATTGTCCTCAACTAGAGGCTGATGTATCACTTATTACTTTTTCCTGCTGAAATGATTTCATTGTCTGTTTTAAAAAATCTATTTCATTGAAAATACAGCCATAATTTGAATCAGCGTATTCTCACCTTGAAAAAGTCAAATTTCAAGTTTGTTTTTAATGTTCGAAAAAATTTGCCAAAAATGATTCAGTGATTGCTATAACGTTTGACAACAAAATTTTCCAATGTGTGATTTTTTAATTGTGCAGTCACGTTCAAGTAAATTTAGTGCTAAAAATGTACATAGAGAATAAATGAGCCACACTTGATCTGGTGAAATAATTTTCAAGACGTCTGCGCTTGTGGTGCGGTGGAAGACCTGCGTCATCGAGCGAGACAAGTGAAGTGCGCAAGTCAGGCTTCAGCTCTGCCTCATGTTTAATGCACGGCTAGACTTCATTGAGACGGAGAAAGAATGGCTTCGATTAAGAGCTTTACGGACTCTAAAATAGCTGCACTCGGGGTGCTCCAGCCGTGTCCTATTCCGGACAAACCGTAAACCCTCCTGATGTGTCTATTTGCGTGCTAATGCTTTTCCGGAACTGCAAAATCAAAACGAGATCCATTGCGAGCGCAGCCAAAAAATATTCGTTAGGACTCAATGAAGCTCAGCCCTGCAGTTTAACGAGCGCCAGTCTGCCTGAGACACATGGTTGAATAGAGAACTGTGTTCTTGCTATAGATTGAATTTACCAGCGCGTTCAACTTTTGTAGGGAGTATTCAACGTTGTGTGCTGTGTAGTGTTGATATTTAGTGGCAAGATTTTCCGAGAGACGTCCAGCTTATTTAATATAAGTATATTGCATCTTCTAATACGAATTTATAGCTTCGAGTGCTTTGTTGCAGTTAGCAGCGTGTATGTATGCGAGAGGAATTCTCGACTGTACGAACTGCTGCACCTACGAACTACAGCGCATACGACCTGCTGCACATACGGCCTGCTGCGCATATTAACTGCTGCGCATACGAACTGCGGTACATCGAATTGCTGCACAAACGAACTGCTGTACGTACGAACTGCGGCACACACGAACTGCTGCTCATTTGTAGCTAGTAAATTCAGCCCAGGCCTTGTGAATGAGTGCCAAATGAACTCGGCGCTTAGTTTATCACTCAGAGGTCTTAGCGCGTGGATTTTGCGACAATTAGCGCGAGAGGCCGTTAAAGTTTGTACTGCCGTCGGTTGTCTATGGGGTGACATTCAAAGGAACGTGTACAGGCCGTCACTTCGAAGTGAATTGCAAGAGTTTCATTGTTTTGGGGATTGCCGTGCTTGTGTTATGCAAATTTGAGGGGGGATCAAAACGAAGGCCTACTTTGAAGAGGCCTCGCTGCCAAGTTTTGGGCTGTAAAAGCGAGCGTAATCGCATAGCCCTGCAAGTGATGGACGATTGCAGCGTATGGAGTGCACCTCTTGCTTTCTTATCGCGAGATTTTGATTCTTCCCGCATTCCCTCAACGTCTGGGCAGACGTAATCGACTGCAGCTGTTTTATGAAGAGCGTAAAGTAGATACCGTAAGTCTTCACTGAACTCACTCATATTTTTCTATATTTTAATGTAAAATTAATAACGTATTTCCTTGCATTTAGGTGAAATAAAAAAAAAATGTGTTAATGTTTCAAGCGTTATTCCAGTTCCCACGTTCTGATTGCATCAAAGCATAATACACAACGGAGATGATACATGATTTTCTCTCCCGTTATTCATCTCTGAAAACTTAGTGCTCTATTTAGTTGTAGTTTTGCTGAGAAAATTGAAAATTGATAATCGCGGAACTGATCGCGCGCAAGTTGCAGCGTTTTAGTTGTGCCACTTGGAGGAAGAAATCTTCTATTTTTCCCTTGATCACGTCTTGAAGACATTTCTCAATCATTGTGACGTTGCTTGAATTATTCTAAGCTTCATTTCTTCCTTGGTTTTTGTTCACTAGAGTTTGTTTGCTCTGAGTTTTCAGTTTTTTTTTCTTGCTTCTTTTTTCTTTTCGTTATTTTTACTGCGTATTTGCTTCTCGTTTGTTTTGTAGTGTTCTTGACTGAGTTCTTAGTTCATTTCTATTTCCATAGTTCTCTTCACTAAGTTTTTAATTCTCCCGCATGTTCTTATATCTCTCCTACTTCGTAAGTTCTATTCAATCAGGTATAAATCAGCTATTTTCATTAGTTTTATTCCTTTTTCACAGTTCTCTTCTTTTTTTTAATTTTTTTTTTTAACTAATTCGCTAATTTTTCACCTTCTTTTTTAAAAGTCATTGGAAGTAAAATCGTCCACCGATTTTCTGTGTGTTAAGTTTTTTAATAACCATCATTTACAAGAGATAATCAAGGGCAGACTGATTACCGCCTCTATTTGAATAACACTCGACATAACTACAGAGATACTACAGAGATGAACACGGAAGTGTTCATACGCATCACGTGGGGCCACTGCAGTAGTGATTCAGGCCCCTAGAATTACACGCTAGCCAGCACTATGTGTATGCCACTGTTATGTGTGCCACTGTTCTCCGCAAGCCTTCCTCTGTTTGGAGAGTGCCTCGGAGGTGCAGGAGGATAGTCGCAAAATGGTCGACTACCTCGATTGATTGCAGAGGTACACCGGTGTCAATGACGGAAAAATTTCTTCATTTTTCCAGAGTTGTTTCACCTATTCCCAAAGTGCCAATAAGAGTTTTTAACCGTCATTACTTTTTCACGCCCCATTTTCAACCAGAAGATAGTCCTATTTATTAATAAGCTCAATCAACCATCGTGTTAGGTGAATAATTATGAATAACTTCAATTCTATTGAACAATTTTTACCCTTCTAAAATGATTTTCACATGAGTTGACGTGGAATAAATCGAGTAGCGGGTGCGGACCCTATTCATTAACAATTTCAGAGGCACTTGCCACGGTCGCAAAAAGTGTGGAGGCAGCACGGTGGGGCCGCGAGAGGGACCATTTGGCAGCGCTCGCTCGCAGCGCCATCCATAACAGTTAGTGCTGGAGCTTGTCGCCCGCTGTTTGGGTGTCTCTTGTTCATCGCGAGCCCGTCGTTATTTTGAATTGTTGAGGGACATCTGCCAGCGCTGCAATTGAGCCGAGACCGGGCAGTAACCGTGCAGTAACCTTGCAACAGCCCTGCAGCAACCGTGAAACAACTGCTCAGCAACCCTGTTGCAACTGTGCAGCAACCCTGCAGTAACCCTGCAGCAATCGTGCAGCTACTGAGCAGCCACTCCACAGCAGCTGCACAGTAATTGTGCAGCAAGTGAGCAGCGACAACGCAGCAAGCATCATGACGGAAGGCTGTTACAAGAACAGATTGCGCAAGGCACCTTTCCGGACCAGAGCATTTAGTTCCGACAGGACCATCCTTTTTATGATATAAAATATGAAGTAGCTTCTGCTGCCGCTCAAATTGAATTTCAGCGGCAATTTAATCAGAGACAGAATGTGGAGCTGCATACTTCCGGGTTGTGATTCAAAAATGCTGACGGAAGTACATGGCTACGAAATTAATTCTATAGAGGTAATTAATTAACTGGATGCTCATGTAGCTTCTATTTTTAAGGTCCACGTTTGTGGGACACCAGCTAATTTGTTTCTTTGTAATTCGACATCTGCATTGACTGCAGCATTAACCGATATCAAAGTTACAAAACCATATAATTTCATGTGCACCATATTTAGATCGTTCTCAATTTGTCCGTTTAAGATATTCGTCTTTCCTCTAATTAAGCGTAATTTTTCAGCAACGCACAATAATTTCCTGCTTGTGGAGCGTACGTTTATTCAAATTTTTACCAGTGTGCGCAGCATAATTAGTTAATGAATTTGATAATTTTAGTTATGAGCGTATACTAACATCAACATGTGTACGGGTGCGTGTTCTTCATCATATTTTCCTCATTGTACGCTGTTCATTTACAATTGGTTATTGAATTTAACAATTTTTATGGAAGCATTTGCTACATGAACATGCGTACGGGATGCACACGCACCTCACCGCACACCACGCGACGAGTAGCACACTGTCCTCGTACCCTCGACCTCACATAACTCGACACCGTCCCTGCAGCATCCCCTCATTTCGGTCTCATTATTGGCCAGGGAGTTCGTCCCCTCACGGAACCCAGGAAACGCGGGGCCTTCTAAACCACGGATCCTCAGCGCAAAATCCGATCACGCTCACCACTCAAACTTTCCGGCGAGTTTCGGCATAATATTCCCGGTCGAGACTCTACCTCAATTTTGGTGAAGCTATTTAAATTAACCCAAGACAGGGCAATAGGTGAAAGTAAAAGATATTTATTAATTCTTACTCTGCCCCAATTAAGCTACTAATACGTGATCAATAGTTAATCTGAAAGATACGGTGCAATTCTGGAGACACGTCAGTGCTGATCTCTGTTTTCGAAATCTCATTCATTTTGAATTAGCTTCCCTCTTTGTAGAGCTGTGAGTAAAAAACGCTTAATTATCATCATCATCATTATTGTTATTACTATTTTTCAGTGCATCAGTGCATCAGTGGTACACTATCAGTGCATAGTACCCCCAATGTAATGCACTTGCCACCCTGGGCTGGAATGGAAATAGTGTTCACGTTTTTGACTAAAAACCCTTGCTTCCCTTCTCATCATATTGACCACAGCCCTCGAATAAGGTACCACCACGTTGGCTGCAATCTCAGTACTGTTATCGCTCCCGTTGACCGCAACCCCTGCTGTAGTTATCACACGTTGGCCGCAATCTCAGCTTTGTTATCTTTTACGTTGACCTCAACCCCTGCCTGAGTGACCACGTACAGGCCTCGAAGCAATCGACCTGCGCCCAGAACGGAAGACTCGGACCGCGCAGGCTTGTGATGGAGTGCTCCGTATTATAGGCCCAGCGATGCGGACAGCAAACATCGCTGTCCGGTATTGGGACATCATTTGAAAGGGGAGGAGGCCCATGCTATTAAATCATCAAAGGCCTGGTCACAGGCAGCCCTAAGGACGGCCTTGTCAAAGGCTTTGTGTTTGCAAATGTTCCGTCGAATGGAGGCTTGTTCCCTCGATTCCCTGGTTTATGGAGGCGATTTGCAAGCGGCCAATTCGAAATTGAACGAAAGATCGCCATGAGCGACAGTTGTCTTGACCTGCTCGATCCTGCTTGTTTTACAGCCAGTTATCCTCTACATGATACGAATTGAATCAAAAAGTAACCCATTAATTGTGGTACGAAATTAATGCTGTGGAAGTGAGTAAAAAAATTTATCCTGAAGAGGGAAAAGAACAGACAACTCGAACAGACAAAAAGTAATGCGACTGTGGCTAGTTTCTCTCCGAACATTTTGATTACATTTCAATGGGGTGCAATGTATTTTGGTGCTGACAAAATTAATATTCTTGAGAGAATTATTCACGTATGTCAATAAAGTTCAAGAGTTCGAGATGGTCTTTACAAATTCTTTTATTTTGAGCATGGTCCTCTACTTGACTGGTCAATGCTTGAGAATTCATAAATCATTAGGCTAATTCATAAATCTTCTTTATGCTCAACTCCGATGTAAACTTGCCTGTGCAGTACCAAATTTTGAGACGTAAAAACTACGTCCTGCTTTGAGCTTGCACCACGGGATCCCGGATGATTTGAGGCTCAAAGATCCCGGTCCAGGAATTCCCGGGATTCTAAATAGTATATATATATATATATCAAGATATAAAAGTGAAAATAATTTAAAATCATGCCGTTAAATATGATTAATCAATTAGAAAGCTCAAGAACAGTCGGAAACAAGCCAATCAGCCTCTAGTGGTGAATCAGCTGACGAAACTGAGGCAGTTACAGTCTCGGAATCAGAGTCTTCAGACAAGAAGACACTCGCCGAAAATCTCAAGAAAACTTAGGAGGATTGCACGGCGACAGAAGGAACAAAGGGAGCCACTGAGGAAGAAGAGAGGTGCAAACATCTGTCGAACGAATTGCTAATGTTCGAGTCCACAAGGAAGAAAACAGCGAATGTATCCAAGCTTTTCGATGTATAAAGTGAAGTACCTGCAACGTCCGTTGATTCCGAGAGAACATTTTCAGCATCAGTAATGGTCGTAACGAAGATAGGGTACAAGCTGAGTGATCGCAGTGTGAATGCTATCTGCCTTCTGAGATCATACTACATGTTGACTACTTAAGTAAGTTAAGTTTTTTAGTAATTTTTGTTCAATTTGGAAAGAGTCGAATTTTATTGTGGAGTTTGTTTTATTTTCATCATTTGACCGGATAATAAACAATAAAAATCTCAAGTTGCTTCTTAACCTCTGGGACTGTTTTATATCAAAGATTGTTAATTTTTCCCATAATTTAAAATGTAATTATTCATTTCAGAGCATAAATTTCAAAATACAAATTACAATGGCATAAATGTAAAAATATAAAGAAATTTTGGGAATACCGGGAATTCCCGGGATTGTCTTCCTGAAATTCCGTGATTCCGGGATTTTCATTGTGTCCCGGGATTGCAAACCCTAATCCTTCATAAGAATTAGTGCTAAAAAATTATAACATTTGGTTTCAAACCCAAATTTTTCTCTTTAGAATGGTGTCCTAATTTTTGACGAATTTTCTTCGTTCGATTCTTACAGAACATAATCACCCTTCCGTTGCTACGTTCGTGTATGTGTAATCTGTATGTTTTGAACCAGCTGAAAGCAATATCTTATCGTTTGTTAATCGTTTTCTACCTTCGAGATAGAAAACGATTTACATATTTCTCATACAAAGTACTATTACATGGGTGACTGAAATGTCTTAGGCCGTATTGTTGGAGGATCCTCTCTTCTTTTTCTTTCCTTTTTTTATGACCGATATTAATTATTTATTTTTAACATTACTAAATGAAATGAGTGAAATCTGACGAGGAAAGTAATAATTGTATTCATGACCTATAGAGAGGTGTAAGAGCTAAAGAACAAATTTCAAAACGGCTATTTTTGTGAGAGCCGTTTTACTTTCGCGGCACGGAACATAATACATTTTTCTGTACTCCATTTGCAACTATTTACAGAACAAACATTCTGTTTGTGTGCGTCCAGAGTCAGAACGCAAGGAATCTCTCTTCTCTGACCCAGTGTCACTTCTGCGAAAGTGAAAAAAAACAGATGAATTCAAAGACTACCTCGATTTGATTTTTTCCGATGATTAAGAATAAGTTTCCAATGTCATTGAACAGAATAAATGCAAATTAGAACAAGATGAGACATATAAATGGAAAGAATTTAGTTTTTAAATACTCCAGTTACTGTGTAGAATTACCATACGCATTTATTGCGAAATAAATTAAAATTGCTCCATCACGGTTATGGAGTCTCTCAAAGTTACTTTCATGAGAGAAAATAGAAGGAATTCAAGTTTTCTAAATGAAAGCATAATGGGAAAAGTACACAGTCCCATTATTCACACAAAGTTTCATAATTTCACAACAAAATCGTGGACTGAAATGTTTTCCAGAAGGTACATAGCGCAGCATTTTGACTTCTGCAGCCTGCTCTGGGCGGTGTACTTAATATTTTCAAATCGACTTACAAAATGTTTGAATTTGCTGTCAAAATAGAATACAAGGCATGGTCAAGTAGAGGGATTACGCACCCCCTCTCCTAAATAAACTCGGCTGGACCTCCAGTCAGGAAAGATTGCTCACTCATATAGCCCCATTTGTAGTCTCCTGTTTATGTCTCCCTCACATTGTGGTATTGAACAATTATTCTTCCCTTCCTTTTGTAACAAACCAAGCCCGAATAAAATAGAATTACCGAGTGTTAGATTTGAAGTCAATGCTATCAGTGAAAAGAAAATACTTGAAGATTTTGGCTATATAGCGTAAATATTTGTTTTATCATCCTGTTTGCGTTGCAAATGTTTTTCGTAGACTTGTTCGTTTCTCGTTTTTGACTCCTGGGAATCTTTTCATGCGAGCATTATTTATAAATGAAACATCCTGTATCTGTTGAAGGGCGAAGCATGTTTTGCGAGCTAGTTACCAGGCACTCGATATGTAGGCATGAAAAGATAGTTTAAATTTCTGTCATGTCGAAATTTGAGATTAAGACGCCGAATCTTATACTTTCATCATCATACTTTTAGCAATAACACTCGATTTTGCTTGAGGCTATAAGCGCATGTGCCAGTGTAAGTGGAGACACTCCTCCAAGGCGTCTCAACAGTGTTTCAATTTCTTATTTATTGCCTACTTTCATTTATAAGTCGTCTATAATTTAGAATAACTAAGCACGGGGATAACATTTTCATTTTTGTTCTCTCAATCTTTTGTTTAACTACTAACATGACTATTATGATAACTGTATATGTCTATAACAACTAAAGATCTTCATTTCATTTCGAAACTCACTAAAAATAAATGTTGAATATTTTAACTTTAACAGAAATCACTGTTTTTTTGTTTCTTTACTTCTGACTTCAAAAATTGATATTTTTTGTGTTATTTAAAACTTGAGCAACATGCTCTGAATTTCACTTCGCGGAGAACTCGAATTCATTCGGAAGATTGAGGAATTAGGCAGATATTTTTATTGGATAATAGAAATTTTAGCTGTACTACGAGAATTTTGCTAGTTAATATCCCAAGGTAAATGCTTTAATGACATAACTCGACGAGGCCCAAGGAATTCCAAAATTATTTCAATAGGGAGGTCAAATGTAATGAGTTTGAATGACTTTATTTCTTCTTTTCTATAGAGCGCAAAGTCATTTCTCGTGGGGGCAAAGTCACGTCAAGAACACTAATGATGTAACTTTTCTGAGGAACTAGATCAAGTTCACATGGAGGGTTGAAGATTTCTTCAGCCGAAATGTAACAAAGAATAACAATTAACAAAGAATGTAACAAAGAATGTAACAAAGAATGTAAGAATGTAACAAAGAATGTAACAATTGTAGTTCATCACAGTTCACCTAGATAGGCACCGTTTTTTCATATGGACAAGCCAGGAGTTTATGTGAACAGGATTTTCCCACTTCTTTAAAGACGCTAAAGTGTTAGCCTCACAGTGATTTTTCGGAGTGAATTCGCTCAGCATTGAGCGTTAGGGAAAATAAGTTTAAAACCCTAAAAATTTAATACATATTTCTTAAAAGGCTCAGAATACCCAGAAGCTTGTGCAGTATTTTTAAAAATTTGTAAAGGTCGTTAAATAATTATATTTTTCCTTACTTTAGATAGATGGTAGAAATCAATTTGAAGTTGCTGTAATGCCAGCTTGAGTTACGATCAGGCAATTAGAGAAATATACTCACTTCTACTATCACCATTATTATTCACTATCATTTTAATGAATTTCCGTGAAATTTTTCCTTGTAATGCGGAAAGAAGTGCTGGCTGGACGTCAAAATTCCAGGGGCGTCCTGGGATGAGAACAAATCTCTTGAAAATTTCTGCATGTCTACTGAATTTCCGTGTTTCAAAAATATTTATGTATTAATTCAAGCATATTCATCTTGTTATTGAGTCTTTTTAATAAGCTAAACGTATGTATACGTACAATTCAAAACTGTATGGCGTTTTCAGAATGTTTATAGACGCGTTTTTCTGGAACTGGCAACACTAGCATTTCCAGCATTCATGGCATGAGCGGATCGGTTGTGAACTCGAGTCCAGTCCTGACATCGGATGCTGAGCCTGCCAGTCTCGGGCGAAGGTCCGTGCAGTGAGGGGTGTAGTGAGTGCAGTTGAAAACTGCTATTAGGAAAACAGGTGTTAGTGAAGGGGATTGGTGGAAATGTTTGTTCTTATGCGTGATATTGCGTTCTGTTCTCATTTAATGCCTGGAGTTGTTCTGCGATAGTCAAATTCCACGCGTGGGTATCTGGAGTTGTGCAAAACATTTGTGCAAGAGGCATTGAAGAGCGTGAATGTAAAGATGCTCATCTGAACCATTGCTCTTTGCTCATTTCCTTGCAGAAATACCGAGACCTGGAATTGAGAAGCGTAATTATTTCCTGAGCGTAGGCCAAGAAGTGATTCTCTTATTCCTAGGTATTTTTTGTAGAAAAGGACCTTTGCTCAATTAATTGATGAAGACTGCAAACAGGCCATGGACTCGCGGTATTAGCGTAGTGAGATTTGTGCATGCTGCACCTGGTGTGTGTAGTGCAGTGATTTCATTGCACTACTGTCCTGCTCAAGTGATTGTGAGTAGTTAAAATGCTTCGCTTGCATTTTCTAAATTGCTGCGCTTGAAATTTGCTTTCCGTTTTGAAATAGCATCACTAGAAATTTGGGTTAATTTTAAGGAGATGCAACTAATCGATTTTCAAAATTTTGTTGCCTGTATCATGGTAATTACATCGAAATAAACAACTTTTCATCAATGCACTTTTTGGGGCAAACGAGTATTTAACGAGTTATAGCGGTAAATGACTAACCGCAACGCTTTTGTTTTAAGCGGTAAGTAATTCATCGAGCACGTCGGATGGCAACACTACAATGGACTCTCGCTTCCGACGCGCTCGTCATCAAAGGCGAAGCTACACCTACCGCTATAACTTGTTAAATACTCATTTGCCCCAAAAAGTGCTAGGAAGAAAAGTTGTTTATTTCGATGTAATTACCATGATACAGGCAACAAAATTTCGAAAATCGATTAGTTGCATCTCCTTTCATTAACCCAAATTTGATTTTCTATTTCAAAATTGCACCTCCGAAAATTTCTTTTCCATTTTCGGAATTGCTCTGGTAAAAATTTGCGTGCAATTTCAAAAAAATGTAACGCTAAAATTTTGTTTGCGATTTCCGAAAATTGAGGACTAAAATTTTGCCAAACCATTTTTATATTTTGGACAGGTAGGAATTTACTTACTCATATCCAGCAAAACTGGTGGGCCAGCGCGTGGAAATCTTTTACCATGAGAAATTCTTTCTCGTGTTCGGATTTTCAATTATTTCTCTTACAAATTATTGCTGAAAAAATTGATACTACTCGATACGCTAATGTACACTGGAACATTAATTTCCTTAGACTTTGTACCTATGCGAATAAACCTGGAACCTCGTTTAATTAAGGCAAAGGTTGGGACTGAAAGGGCTCAAAAATAGGGTATTTTCAGGCGAGCCTCAGACTAGGAATAACAGCTCCATAGTTAATTTGCGCTCGATCTGCATTGGTCATGTGCCAATTCTTCAGGTTTTGTCCATCAAAGTGATATTATGCCTATTAATGCGAAGTTATGTTGATTCAAAATGGCCGCATTTGTGGTGAGAATTCGAAAAAAACAGCGTCAGGGATGTCACGATATTCAAGTCAACACACGACGATTCTTTTTGAAACTTCATGACCGAGTCATTGGCACTTAGAAGTATCTTATCACCCACAGATTTCAAGAAAAAATATGGGTAAATCTGAAGGAGATGACAGTTGTCGATTTTCCACTTTTTGGTGCCTGAACCTAATTAATTGAATCAAAATAAACAAGTTTTCTTCTATTCTTTTTTCGTCTCAAATGAGTATTTTACGATTTATAGCGGTAAGTTTAGTTTCGTCATTGATGACGAATGCGCTCGAATAAACAGCTACTCATCGATTTTCGAATTTTTGTTGCTTGAAACATGGTAATAACATCGAAATAAACAACTTTTCTTCTATACACTTTTTTCGTCAAATGAGTATTTAACGAGGTATAGCGGTAGGTTTGGTTTCGTCTTTCAAGACAGAGCGCTGGAAGCGAGACGCCATTGCAGTATTGCCATACAGCTCGATCCAAGAATTTCTTTCCGCTTCAAAGACTGGAGTTGCGGTAAGTCATTTACCGCTATACCTAATAAAATACTCATTTGAGACAAAAAGTGCATAGAAGAAAACTTGTTTATTTCGATCTAATTAACTATGCTAAGGCATCGAAATTTACAAAATCGACAACTGTCATCTCCTTCAGATTTACCAAAATATGTTATGCCAAAACTTTGGCAGCCTACCTACATCTGAGAGACAAAAAAAATTATTTTTTCAAAATGAATTTCGGAACTTATGGACATAGCTTAGAAACTATTATTACTAAGCCTAAGTAGTTCATTTTGGTACGAATAGAGTTAGTTTTTATACAATACAACTCTGCGAAATTTCATGGATATTCATGGCACGGTTCCTGAGAAAGGCGGACATGCACATCAATGAGCATAAACACAGTTTTGAGAAAATCAGCTGTAAACCTTAAACTCATCGGAAATTCTATTAAAGAATAATCTTTTAGAAATTTTGAGACAAAATTGAAAGCTCAAACATGGTCTATGGTAAAGATAAAAAACTTGTTTACACTTTTGGGTGGAAATCCTAAAGTTGAAAAATTCGACGGAAAATCTGATTTCTGAGCTTCCACCCTTACCTTAATTAAATTCTTCATTTGAACGCTGTGAGTAAAAGTAAACACTGATATCATGTGTGCTGCAGTACCGGCTGGTTACACCAGAATTTCTAAGTAATTCACGCAATAGTGGTGTAAGTTCTCGTTATCTGATTGCGCTAGGTGTATTTTTCTGGGAAAAAATATTCGAGGTTGAGCTTTTCTTGAATGAAGATTTAAGCGCTGAACATCTGGAGGCTGCTCGAACTTCATAAAAATAAACTTCTCAAGAATATTTTTGAGAGAAAAACGGTATTTGTGAAGCGTTGGACAATCATCGATTTTCCAATTTCCGCTGCGTAAACATAGTTAATTAGATGAAAATAAACATTTTTTCGGCTTAAGTCTCGCTGAGCGGCTTCGCCGCTCAGCGAGAATGAAAATATCGATTATGACTGGAATTTGATGCTGATTCCGAATATGCAATTTGTTTTGACCGCTCTCGATTTTTTCGATTTTTTTTATTTTTTTTTTTGGAAAGGCGGCTAGCAACAACTGAGGTGGTGCCCAAAGAATGCCATGTCCGTACAGGTTGGGTGGAACCCGGCCCTATCCGGTACTCAGGTCTTCAAGGCACGGTCTGACCATGTTGGGTCGAGAATGGCAGAGTTCGGATCATGAGGTGGTGCAGGCCAAAGTAAGCCAAGTCCGACCAGGTTGGGTCGAGAATGACAGAGTTCGGATCATGAGGTGGTGCAAGCCAAAGTATGCCAAGTCCGACCAGGTTGGGTCGAGAATGGCAGAGTTCGGATCATGAGGTGGTGCAGGCCAAAAAAAACATTAAAAATGTATAAAAATTTAAAATTCAAAAATATCACAAAAAATCGAACAAATCGAGAGCGGTCTAAAAAAATTGCAGATTCGGAATCAGCATCAAATTCCAGTTATAATCGATATTTTCATTCTCGCTGAGCGGCTTCGCCGCTCAGCGAGACTTGTTCCATTTTTTCTTCTATGCACTTTCGAGGGCAAATGAGTATTTAACAAGTTATAGCGGTTAGTTAGTTACCGCAACTCTAGTGTTTGAAGCGGGAAGTAATTCATCGATTGTGTGGTATGGCAACACCAATGGGGTCTCCCTTTCGACGCGCTTGTCATCAAAGACGAAAATAAAACCTACCGCTCTAACTCTTTAAATACTCATTTGCCGCAAAAAGTGTATAAAAGAAAACTAATTTATTTCTCGATGTTATTACCATGATTCAAGCAACAAAAATTCGAAAATCTATGAGTAGCTGTTTATTCGACCGCATTCGTCATCAAAGACGAAACTAAACTTACCGCTATAACTCGTTAAATACTCATTTGCCCCCGAAAGGGCATTGAATAAAAATTGTTTATTTATATCTAATTAACTATGATTAGGCACCGGAAATTGGAAAATCGATGATTGTCCTACCCTTCACATTTACCAGAAAAATGCACGAACGTAGGGCTGCGAAGTCGACATAACACCTTATGCAGCGAACGGTACCGCTGAGATGACGGGAATCATCATAAAACTTGGCAACTGAAGTAATTAAGGTATCTGTGTGATGCTTGGCGAACTTAATATTGTCTATTAATTCCATCTCCAACAGGCCCAAACTAGGTTTTCAAAGAAAAAATGAACGAATAAAATTTGAGGGAAATTTTCTTTGTTCTCTCTCTTGCGCGGTTCCCTACTCGCGTCGCTCCGCCACTGGTGTCTCCGAGCGCCTTCACCTAGTGCTGCTGTAAAAATACCTGAGGTCACAGTAACCAGGGCTCAAGTTGCTTTCTTCTGAACGCAATAATACGATGCAATTACGTAAAACATCACTCGTATTAGGTGGCCTTTTCAACGAAGTATAATTAGAACATAAAAACGTTATAAATAATTTCTGATCTCCTTCAGGTGATCTTTGGGGAGTTGAAGCGCTAGTGTTTTTTTCCTAGCTCATTTGACTTAATTTTCTATCAAAGTTTATACCTCAAGGAAGTAAAATTTTCAATCCTCTGGTTAGTTTGCTGTGTAGCAGAGTGTGTTTACACCAGTAACATCATAATTTCCAGTTTTTGGATGTTAGAACACTAGTTGTATGCAGCGTGGTCTGAAGGTACTTAACAAAGACTTACCGTGATAACACCATCAGTGGCTACTCGAGGGGTTACTCAAGAGGTAATCCACAATCATGTCACAAGGGCCTAATTATGCATATTCCTACCCTGTGTCTCCATCTAACTCTCAATTTTATGACTGGATCTCTTTCAAATGCCTGAGATTTAAATTTCTGTGTGGCTAGCTATCTCTCCCTGAAAATATTTCTTCATTTATGTTAATTACGTTTCATTTGGACTAATGTCGAGACAGTGCAGAGAATCGTAGTTTTGAAGAAGCAGAGAATTGTTGTTGCATGAAGAGCAATGCTGTAAAGAGAAGACGTAGTTTTCATCGAATGTAGATGGCATAGTTTAGTTTGGTGTGATGAATATAAGCGATCCTCGAGTTATGGCACCCCCTTGTGCCTCCCTCGACTTCTGCAGACTCAAATTAGTTCCCGTTATTCAAATACTGAGACGATTGATTCAAGTTATGAATAACTTTGACTTGCTTTCATTCGTGTTGAGCTTTATGTAGGGCAGAGTAATCGTACAAGATCGTAAATTCTTGAGTCCTGTTCTCTGGTCTGTCACAATGGGGCAACAATTGAAATCTTTGAAGACTTCATAATGGTGATAATTAAACTGTGGCATACGTGCATTTTTGTGTCTCTCCAGTGCATGGACCATTCGAAGACCACGTTTGCTCTTCCATGTCCACACCTGAACTCTTCAACTCGCTCTCGCTTTATTTTTTCGTTCATTATAGATATTTTTCTTTATTGGCAGGAGGAAAATCTTCTCGTTTATATCGTTTCATTCATTCGCTTAACAAAAGAATTACTACACCAGAAGCGTGGGAGAGAGCAGTTGAAATTCGCGGTTAAATTTTGTAATGGGCAGATTTCAAAACTATGACTCCCACAAGCTAGCCATTTTGACGCTCTTTCGAGTTTTGCACAGGCTTGTAAGAGAATTCAACTTTTAAAAATAGATTTTGTATAACGCTTCTAACATATCTGAAAATCAATTGTTGTAGACTGGATTTTCTTGTATTGTTTTGATAGCCTCAGATGAAATAGCGTAAATATGCATAATAGCATCTACCAGGTTAGGGCTGGGTTGAACTTAATTCTTTACGACGTCACACAGTCGCAAGCAGCCTAAATTTTATGAAATGACACATGGGAAATGAAATAGTTCGAATAATTCGTGAAAGTTCTTCCATTCTTTTTCGTTCAAGTCCTGACCAATCGGATTGGTCGTAACACCAAATCTGTTTGGCCTTTTGATTTCGTTTGACATTATTAATCAGCTCTTGGAGTGGACGTAAGATTGAAGTTCACTTCTAGGGATAACTATTCAGCGCCTATAGTTATGTGTCTGAACTTGGCTCGTGATTAGTTGACTGTCCATTCAGAGGGTTATGTTTGATAAATTGTTAACTGTGACGTTAATAAATTTGAACTGTCCTAACAGATAAAAAACGAGTGGATAGTATTCTGCCAAACGGTGGCAGTGGAAATGCCGTTTGGTTTAAGGGAAGAAAACGCTGTACAAATTTTAAAATTCTCTGATGAAACTCTTGTAACGCTTCTAAAGTAAAATTCCATGTACCACAATAATTATGCAATACTACGAATTCGTTTCTTCATTAGTAAAATACGTTAACCTCGTCCGTCTTCGACGGAGTCAATATCAGTGACGTCAAAAACGCCTTGAGCTTATTCCGTTTCCTTGAGTGCATCCTTGTGTTGTGGGACCTGAGGTGCTCTGGAGGTGTCCTAAGCTCCTTAGGGCGTCCTTATGTCCTGTTGTTCTACTTGAGCTGTCTTCCCGCTCTTCCGGAGCTATCTTCCCGCTCTTCCGGAGCTGTCTTCCCGCTCTTCCGGAGCCATCTTCCCGCTCTTCCGGAGCTATCTTCCCGCTCTTCCGGAGCTGTCTTCCCGCTCTTCCGGAGCCATCTTCCCGCTCTTCCGGAGCCATCTTCCCGCTCTTCCGGAGCTGTCTTCCCGCTCTTCCGGAGCTATCTTCCCGCTCTTCCGGAGCTGTCTTCCCGCTCTTCCGGAGCCATCTTCCCGCTCTTCCGGAGCCATCTTCCCGCTCTTCCATAGCCATCTTCCCGCTCTTCCGGAGCCATCTTCCCGCTCTTCCGGAGCCATCTTCCCGCTCTTCCGGAGCTGTCTTCCCGCTCTTCCGGAGCCATCTTCCCGCTCTTCCGGAGCCATCTTCCCGCTCTTCCGGAGCCATCTTCCCGCTCTTCCAGAGCTGTCTTCCCGCTCTTCCGGAGCCATCTTCCCGCTCTTCCGGAGCTGTCTTCCCGCTCTTCCGGAGCCATCTTCCCGCTCTTCCGGAGCTATCTTCCCGCTCTTCCGGAGCTGTCTTCCCGCTCTTCCGGAGCCATCTTCCCGTTCTTCCGGAGCCATCTTCCCGCTCTTCCAGAGCTGTCTTCCCGCTCTTCCGGAGCCATCTTCCCGCTCTTCCGGAGCCATCTTCCCGCTCTTCCGGAGCCATCTTCCCGCTCTTCCGGAGCCATCTTCCCGCTCTTCCGATGCCATCTTCCCGCTCTTCCGGAGCTGTCTTCCCGCTCTTCCAGAGCTGTCATCCTCGCTCTTCCGGAGCTGTCATCCTCGCTCTTCCGGAGCTGTCATCCTCGCTCTTCCGGAGCTGTCTTCCTCACTCTTCCGGAGCTGTCTTCCTCGCTCTTCCTGAGCTGTCTTCCTCTTTCTTCCTGAGCTGTCTTCCTCGCTCTTCCTATGCTGTCTTCCCGCTCTTCCTATGCTGTCTTCCCGCTCTTCCTATGCTGTCTTCCCGCTCTTCCAGAGCTGTCTTCCCGCTCTTCCGGAGCTGTCATCCTCGCTCTTCCGGAGCTGTCTTCCTCACTCTTCCGGAGCTGTCTTCCTCGCTCTTCCTGAGCTGTCTTCCTCTTTCTTCCTGAGCTGTCTTCCTCGCTCTTCCTATGCTGTCTTCCCGCTCTTCCGGAGCTGTCTTCCCGCTCTTCTGGAGCTGTCTTCCCGCTCTTCTGGAGCTGTCTTCCCGCTCTTCCGGAGCTGTCTTCCTCGCTCTTCCGGAGCTGTCTTCCTCGCTCTTCCGGAGCTGTCTTCCTCGGTCTTCCGGAGCTGTCTTCCTCGTTCTTCCGGGGCTGTCTTCCTCGTTCTTCCGGGGCTGTCTTCCTCGCTCTTCCGGAGCTGTCTTCCTCGCTCTTCCGGAGCTGTCTTCCTCGCTCTTCTGGAGCTGTCTTCCTCGCTCTTCCGGAGCTGTCTTCCTCGCTCTTCCGGAGCTGTCTTCCTCGCTCTTCCGGAGCTGTCTTCCTCGCTCTTCCGGAGCTGTCTTCCTCGCTCTTCCGGAGCTGTCTTCCTCGCTCTTCCGGAGCTGTCTTCCTCGCTCTTCCGGAGCTGTCTTCCTCGCTCTTCCGGAGCTGTCTTCCTCGCTCTTCCGGAGCTGTCTTCCTCGCTCTTCCGGAGCTGTCTTCCTCGCTCTTCCGGAGCTGTCTTCCTCGCTCTTCCGGAGCTGTCTTCCTCGCTCTTCCGGAGCTGTCTTCCTCGCTCTTCCGGAGCTGTCTTCCTCGTTCTTCCGGAGCTGTCTTCCTCGCTCTTCCGGAGCTGTCTTCCTCGCTCTTCCGGAGCTGTCTTCCTCGCTCTTCCGGAGCTGTCTTCCTCGCTCTTCCGGAGCTGTCTTCCTCGCTCTTCCGGAGCTGCCTTCCTCGCTCTTCCGGAGCTGTCTTCCTCGCTCTTCCGGAGCTGTCTTCCTCGCTCTTCAGGAGCTGTCTTCCTCCCTCTTCCGGATCTGTCTTCCCACTTCTCCGGAGCTATTTTTTGCTCTTTTGGAGTTGTCTTTGTACTGGAGTAATTTATGATTGGCACTTTTATATCACTCACCTGGAGATACAAACGTTTTGAGCCCTAGACCTCGCTATATCGCTGCACTGTATGTTTTACGAATGCCTTACCTAGAGACTTCGATACATCGGTGTGCTGGTGCTCACCTTTGATGCATACTCTGTCTGTAATAAACTATAGCTCAAAAATGAAGTCATGTCTGACTAGATTATCTCGGTTCAGTCAAAACTCCAATATTTGTCAAGACAGTCCTGGGAAGGAGGTTGTCATGAGGTTTGAGGTTCAAATGGTTAAGCATCATAATAAGACTAGTCTGTTGTAAAAGTGTTTCTAGTGTTCTCTTATTTCGCCTTCGATTACTTTTATTCATTTTTGTATGGCCAATTTTAGTTCAACTAATTTACTACCATAGTGTCTTCACTCTTCCTACGTCCATAACCCTCATCCGTCAACGCTCCATTTTCAATTACGTCTGGCCGTCAGCTTTTTTTCAAATTTTGTTCCTTCAATTTATTGTTTAAACAAAAGTTTAAATGCTGTTAGACATAGAAGTAATTCTGGGTGTAGAACAACCTAATTGCGAAATAACTCATGAGGTGAAGAGTTAGTTTTCATAGCGCAAGGATCGTGTTAGCGCAACTGATCTGCATTGAAATGCATTTAAAAAATAACTGATAATTAAGTATATTCGAATTTCAACGTTGAAATGGATGAACGTTCAATAAGAACGTGTTTTCATTTAATTATCAAGTACGTGTAAATCTTCATTTTGTGACCGCCGGTGAGCCACCCGCATTATGGACATCTCCTCAGTAAACACTGGTGCGTCAATAGGCAGCCATGGCGTTAAGAAGACCACAAGCATCAATGATTTTTGTGAAGTGTTGGCACCAGTAAGAACATCGCCCTTAATCTGCAACTCATTTGCTGCAATTGTGTGTGAAGAATTATTGCTGTTTCATGATTTGTTTGTTTCCTGGCAGGTAATAACCCATGTTCTTTGAGTGAACCTTACCCTCAAGTGTGATATGTGCTGCAGTTCATTACAAAGTTATGGACTTTCTTGAACTCAGAGGAGTGTAGTTACTTTACTTGCAAGTGAAACAAGTGTGATATGTGCTGCAGTTTATTACAAAGTTTTGGACTTTCTTGAACTCAGAGGAGTGTAGTTACTTTACTTGAAAGTGAAACTGTGGCGTCAAACTGAAATTTTCTGTGTTTTTCTTGAAGTAAGTTCCGGAGGTGGAGCGAAAAGCGCAGTTTCAGCGCTACTACAATGGATTTACCGGTAAGTTTTGCCATAGTGTTCTTGTTTTCAGATAGTTTTGTATTTACTCGGTGATGAATTATCAAGGTATGTTATGTTTTTGAGGTAACTAGGAACCTCGAAGTATACCTGAGCGGAATATGTTGGTTGGTTATAGATCTATGTATGAACTATGTAACATTTTAAGTCAGTGTTAGATAGTAATTGAGCCATGTGGTAACTATGGGAATATGTTGGCTAGAATTTCTGGGCTTGTGGCAAACGTGAAACGTATGAAGGAATAATATACTCAATTATAACTGCGCGTAGCAGCCAGTCGACTATGATTATCCGGTATTCAGGAACCATTGAACAATTATAATAAAACTTGTGAACCCAAATTGTAAACTTTGCTATAACTGTTGCAGTGCGGTGAGGAAAGGACGACACTTTCGTGACACAATTGAAGTTTAACACTTTGATTGCGACGTGCGCCACCGGTGGTACACGGAGGTAATTTTCATAATGCTGCTGACCGACCAGTAGTCGCCAACTCAATTTTCATAAATACTAAATCGAAGCTAAATGAAGGCACGATCCAGTTCATGTTTGGTATTTTCAAAACAGTTTACTACAATTGACTGTAAATTTGAGTTTTGGCATTGAACTTGATATTAAGTAATCACAATCAAAGTGTTAATGATTTATGAAATTTCACTAGACCGCCATTTGTGTTCGTATTCAGTGATACACTTTCAAACTGAAGTCACTGATGCCCAACACTTGGAAATATAAGTAGAAATGAATGTAAAATGATTTGCTTATGAGTCAGTTTATTATTCAAGTGTTGGTCATAAACTCTGTGTTTTATTTCATATTGAAGTCCGCGCTAAGTTTATTCTTTTCACGGTGCTCCATGGAAAAACGAACATTCCTTTGTTAATTAGGTATAATTTTGTTCTAAAGTAAGAATTTCAAATGTGTTCTGACTGAAATTAAACGATTAATTTTTCTTAAAAATTTACTTATTTCAGTTTCATAAAAATGAAATACGCGATTTATAAATCAGTATATCTAAATAAAGTTTTTCTTGGCAGAGATAAAGCTTTCTTTAACAAGCCCTGAACGTTTATTCCCTCCACATTTCCCTGCCGTGTTCCACTCGCTCAGGAGCCAAGATGTCCCTTTACTTCGGTAGTGGTGTTAGCCTTCTTACCTTACTGCAGGGTGCCACAACTAATGTACTCGTCTCATGGCCGGTCATTACGCATGCATTTTTTGTTCATGTTCCAGGCGGCGCAAAGTTTTCTTTTGCGGCTTTTATTTTTCTTTGATTTCACTCATAAGACTTGTACCTATATCAATAAACGCCTGCATCAGAACAAAATATTTGAGTATTGGGCAACCAATAAATTAGTACCTCTTTTTAAGATACCCTGTTTTCTGCTTTTTCCGATTAAGTCTTGATTCGCCTTAGATAATGTCATAGAACTCAAGGATTTGCTTTATTAATATGTATACTGTCTAATGTGCAGTAATCGGTGTGTCTGAATTGCACAGCAGAGATGAATGGAAGGACATAATGCAGTCGGTACCAGCTCTTTGGAGGGGAAGATGCGAGGGCCCAAGCTGAGGGTTCGCTAAGCTTTCTTTTTTTTTGTTTAAAATAGAATTGCTTTTTGTCCTGTTACAGAGGCTCTTCACGGTTCACTGCTGTCTATTTTTCAGCATCTGTTATTTTCTTCTTCGACTTTTATCTTGTCTTATAAATTTCTTTCAATCTTTCTGTTTGTGTGCGCAGGGTATGGGGACGCATCTTTGTGCATAGATTTCATGTTCCCTTAATTTCGTGCTTAAGTATGCCTTACATGTTCCTCTGTTAGGAACACATTTGATGAGGCTAGGAAGGCTAGAACTAACTTAAAATGTGAAGCAGTCGTAATGGGAGTGGGAATATATTGAAAGACAGCTCCGCTTGTTGCCTGTTAGAAATCTCAGCCGACGTGGTAGCAGACCGCCTCCAATCAACGCACCATTCACGTGGCTGGCTGAGCCGGAGGCGCGTAGCGGTGGCGCAAATATGTCCACTCGACTTAAGTGGCTGCCTTCAACGTAATTTTTACTTTCCAATAGCCTTGTCACAAAATTTGTGGCACTTTTTAAATTTTTTCTTCGCCAAATCTTTGAGTTTTTTAAATACTATTGCATTCGTCTACCGATTTGTCAAAAGAAAATAAAGGAGCATTTGCATCAGCATAAAATGACCCACGTTAGGACAATTTCTGGTACATTTCAGACGAATGACTTGATGCCTTCAATTCTGTTCCGTGCACTCAAAATCTTTGTAGTGATAGGATTAACTGGATATCTTTCGCCTTGCATTTTGAGAAAGACTCAAAGTAATTCATAGTTCCAATAGTTGACTAAATAAATTCTCAAACAAGTAGAATAAAATAGTGAATCTTCTTTGTATTAACGCACTCACTAGTATTTTTTCCCCAATATCAGGCCTATATTTCATTGCGATCGAGGATAGCATGGTAGTGGTCTTTTCTCAGTTAATTGCTCCCTAGTGGTAACTTCTTTAAAACCTTAGGTCTTCCTCTCACTCGTGTGTACTCTATTTAGTTTGGAAGTGTTTTCCATGGCATTTCGCCACCCGCCTTCTATTTCCCCGTGCCAAACAAAGAGTCTCGGCCGCGCCCGTCAGCATCCAACCACCACCTCCCTGGCTAGAGTTTCTCTCTCGGACCGTCCAAGGTCAGCCCGACTTCTGCTTGCGGTCGCCCGCTCTCTGACCCTTCTTACTTCATTACATTGCTTGTACTGACGGATCTATGTCAGGCAGGTAGTCATTTATGGGTTATAAAGAGGCATTTGCTGGTGGTTTTCTACGGTATTATCAAATGACGTACGGGTTTGTAAGACCTGCGGCTGGTGGAAAAGTACTCAGCTGGAGCAAGGTTCCAGAGTTGGCACCATTCAGGGTACTGAACTTCACGAACTTTTTTTTGTGGACACCTGTCACGTTTGAAATAAGTCTAGTGCAATTTGGAGGACTTTTTGATTACATAAATTGTTCCATTATGCAGCAAATGTAATTGTTGCTCTGATTTGCTTTGGATCAAGTCTTCGGTTTGGTCAAAAATTACTTTTTTTTAGTGGCAGGGAATATTTAAGAATGAAGTATGAGATATCATGTCCATTTTATGTTTTTCTTGGGAATTATAAGTATTCAGTTATGCGGTCTCCTAATGTAAATAATTCGTTGTGTTTGTTAAAATCTAACTTGGAGATTTGTCTTTTCAAACACTTTGCTGTATAATGGTGTGCTTACACCATAGCTAATTAGTGCAATATAAAGGTAGAGCGAACATTTCCGAACAGCTGCAAACGTACTCGCTAAGCGCTTGCATGTCGCTGAGGCTGGACCACGTGCACAAACGTGCTTGGAGGCCGATCGGTTGTGCGAATTTGTGAATGGATTACCAGTGACTGCGACGCAACTCAATGGCCTTGCGCAATGCGCTTGTTCGCATGGAAGGGAGTGAATGAGGTTCTCCAGAATTGAAGAAACACTTTCTTCATTGCCATCCAAGTTTGCGCTGAGTTCGGCAGTGGGCTTTTCAAACGCCGTGCGCTCATTTGATGGCATGTATTTTTTTTACTGTCTCTCACGATTAATTCATGGATGTTTCTCGTTGAAACGGACATTATATTAAGAGTCTATTTAATGTGAGATATTAAAACTTCCTGGTGAACTTGACATCAAAGCGTTGTGTGCTATTGCCCTTTGTCTCACCCAATTCCAGGGAAGTGGCTTTCACTGCTATCACATTAGGTTTTGAATTCCTCTTCCTGTTTCTGCCATCTCGAGCGTAGAGGATGCGATTCCCCCAAATTATTAAGTTGACGATACCGAGAAGGTCACATCAAGTTGGATGGTATCGAGACAGGCTGTCTGGCTGTGTGAGCTCGGTCGCCGTATCAGAAGAAGCAGATCACATCAAGTGGATCACCTTCTCCGGACCAGTTCCTGCCCCGCGTTTGTGCGCGGTCTGGTATTCAAATTTAGCCTTCCAATAATTCCGGCTTTCCAAGTATACACTGCATTTGGCCGTAGGACTTTGAGGGTTATGAACGCTGGTTATAAAACCAGGACTCCTTTCACGGTGCTAGAGCTGCAGCTTTTCAACGCGTTGCAATGCGGAAATTTCAAAGAAATGCAAATAAAATGTATTTTTGCCATGTTCTCGGTGCTTAGACCTTAAGACAAACCTGTGATGCGACCAAGAATTTGTCGTACAATAAGGGTTTTTAGCAACTTGCGTACGCTAACCCAATTCACGTTGGTCTTCTTATGTGGAGAAGGGCGCTTGACTGATGAAAACATAGCAAATCAGGAACACATTTAGTTCTCATTCAATCGCGGAAAGGATACACAATTTGTAGATTATCAAATTTCCATTGTACTTTAACATTTTATTTTCACCTCAGCAGTACCTATCAATCTAGAATTACTTGTAAAAGAAAAGAGCAACACGTCAGTGAGTTAGCGACGGTCGCTGCTGCTCCTGCTGAAGCTACAGAGCGTGTTCTCGCCTCCTTAGATTTTGTGTGCGGGGTTTTTGCGTAGCCTTCAACCACATTCTCTACTGATAAGAGGCAGCGTTGTGAGTTTTTGGATCTGAGCCCGGTCGTGGTTCTTCGCTCCCCAGCCAGCTTACGATAAAGCAAAACTTCCCTGTTTGTAGGCGCAGTTCTCTGCACAGGTTGCGAGCTGGCAACTCGACGCATCTTTGTTTATGTCGCAGAATAGGTCCAGATTGTCGTTCTGGTGTTGTTAAGAGCTCTGTGGAATTGAGACGTGTTCGCTTTTGTTCAGTCTTGGTTTGTTTCTTTGCCAGTTTTCCTTCGGTTTTTTATTCACCGCATGTTAACAAAGCTGTGAAGTCTTTTGGGTTTTCTACAAATGATGTATTTTTTGCATACAAAGTGTGAAAGTTACGTGTCTTTGCAATTTTAAGAAGTTGTGGAATGGTTAACATTCTATTTTTTGAAGGAATATTTTTTTTATTACAGCGTAAAATACACTCTCCAACAAATACACAAGCGACAATCTTCATCGATCCCAAAAAAATTTAAAGTCAATTTGCTTTCCTGTGCGCAGAATGGCGCTAGTAATTTTAGTAAAATATAGGCTACGAGAAAGTAAACTGTCTATGCTTTGTTAAATTGTGTCTGATGGTTCAAAATTGTAATTTACTGAGTTGGCTGTTTGAAACCTTTATTTTCCTCATCTCTTGCAAGTTGAGCTGTGTGAACCTCCCTTCGCTGTCCAATACATAAACCTTCCCGTAGCCAGCGCTGTTTTGAACAATTTATTTGATGCTCTTATTATAATACGGAATAGAGCAGGTTTTGTTATTCTGAATTCCCCAAAGGCGGGCGCATCAAAGGAGATTGTTCTTCACGCGCGTGTCAGAGATCCATCTTTTTTCAGGAGCATGCAGGATTCCAGAGCTACATCCTAGATTTTGCAGAAAGTCTGTCCTCGTCAGTGCACCTGAGGGAGGAAGCGCAGCAGCTCCCTGCTGATCGTAAACACTCGTCACGAAATTAGCAACAATTGCTGACTGAGTCCCCCTCAGGAGGATACAAATATTGTGTCTATGGGAATTAGCGCTCCCAGGGGGAAATGTGCGAGGGCCCAAGCTGAAGGTCAGGTAGGCCTTCATTTTGTTCAAATAGAATACGCTTTTTGTTTTGCTACGGACCATCTTTTTTCGGTTCGCTGCTGTTCTGTTTTTCAGCAACTACTACTTTTTCTTCAACTTTTATCTTACTTCATGAACTTCTTTCGTAGCTCACTGTTTTTATGCACCTCGTGTGTTAATTCTGCGTTCCTTTAACTCCAAACTAAATGGTGCCTTCTTCCTTCCTTTCTTTGAACATCTTTGTTGTGGTAATGAGAAGCTAAGACTTTCTTATAATCTTACACTCAAGTGCTGACTGAGTCTGATGTCGAACTTAGACTAATAATTTGGTAGATCTCATCTTCCCGTCCATACTCTTTTTCTTCGTGAAGTAGACCGGCGTACCGTACAACAGGCCTCCTACTCGAGTGCCTCTTTGTTTATTTTTCAGGAGTGTTTAGACGTTTTCGCCTCATTCAGAATTTTATGAACTTTTTTCTCCGTTGTATCGGGTTTTGTCAGCCAGAAAACTGAAGCTTTGCACCAGTTTGACATCCCTTGAAGGCTTGAACTGGAATTTGCGGAGTTCTTCTGTGATAACCGTCCCAAGAAATCGAAGATGCAAGTTAAAACGCAGAATAAATAGCTCATGCAAATATAGAAAACTCGTCCATTTATATCGGTCTCTCACTGGCTGCCACTTAGAACTGGCGCTACTTAGGAGGGCATTGTCGAGCTCGGACGCGTTACCCAATTGCGGAAGAAAATAATGGTAACGGCTCCGCTGTCGCCCAACGAATGCCTGGACGCTGCGCTGAATGCGGCCGCCCCATTTCTTCTGAAAGAATCCTAATTTCTGAAGCTTCGTTTCCTCTAAATAAGGGACTCTATTTCTCCAGCTAATTTCCTGCGCGACTTGGCACAGCAATGCTTCTAGATGTGGGTCATCTTGGTCGGGTTGTACGTAGAGTTTTGTAGGTGCAGGGTGTCCCAAAAATGTACTTAGTCTTTGGCCAGCCAGTACTCATTTATTTGGTTCTGCTGTAGGTGTTTATTGACATAGATGTAAGTCTGATGAGAAATCAAAGAAAAGAACATTAAATTTAAGAACATTAGATTTCGTGAGTGAAAACGTAGTTGCATCTGAAACAAGAAAAATGCATGAGTGATCGTCAATCAAAGGCCGAGTACATTTTTTAGAACACTTAGTACTTGCGTTAAGTATGTTCGAGTAAAATGTATTTTACGTCCTCTTAGGAGGGAACGACTACTGATTCTATAGAATTAGCGCTTCCATGGGTTGTGAAGTCCCGAGCTGAAGGTTACGTAAGCCTACTTTTCTAGAGATTGAATAAATTTTTCTTTTGTTAATGACACTATTTTTTCAGTTCACTGCTATCCTTATTTCGTTTTACTGCTGTTTTTTTCAGTACCTACTCCTCTTCTTTCAATATTTTGTCTTGTTTCATTAACCCATTTCAATTCTGCTGTTTTTATTCCCAGGGTGTGGGGACACACCTTGTGCAGAGATTTCTCGTTCCTTCAATTCTATAAATCATGCGTACTGCATGCTTCCCATTTGAGAAACACCTTTGTTGTAGGTAGGGAGACTCAAACTCACTTACAATGCAATGTTCTCTACTGTGGAAGAAATTTGCTCGTCGTCACTCTTGGATAGTGTGGCTCCTTCATATGATGTTAAAGAAAAGCGTGCATGTACAGAAGTTTCTTTCTGACTTATTGATTCCTAACGTTAAGTGTTCAGTTGAGTTTCCGCGGATATTTTTTCGATGGTAAGGGTGGAACTGCTTTCTAGAACGGTTCATTAAACGGTTTTTCATTTTATTTCAATTGCTCAGTGTAAGAATCATCAAATTAATCGAGTAATCCGGACTCAATGAAAATCAACTGAGTTGATAAGAAACGTAATGGGAAAAACGTTTATTTTAAAGATCAAAGTCCATTGCCATGGTAAATGACGTTTATATCTATGTATCTGTGTGTGTTCAAGAAAAGATTAGTGTGGTGTCACATGTATACATTCCGTATTGGTCACTAAGAAAACGTTTTAAGATATACTGTAGATCAATCAATAATGACATTAACTAAAACCTTCACAAAGATCACTCATTGGGCGTATTGGCATAATTTAAAATGAATTAATTTTTGCAGCGACGACTTCCACAGTCTGTTTGAGAAAACATTGTTATATTTTTCTGTCCTGCTCATCGGTACCTTCTGGGAAGGACCTTTTTCTCCCTCACATTGAGGAAGGTTGGCGTTTGCCTAAGATGTGTGCGTGACAGCCTGCAGTATTCGTCTATGATGTCTGCGCTAGTGAAATATAATTTGAACAGTGACACTCTGTGTGTTTGATACGTGCTATGCTCCCTTTAGATTAGTGAATGATTTTATGCTCTGTGTTTCGTTCAGGATGAAAGTGTGGGCGTTGTTGGAGTGGTATTGTACGGAGGTCTTACCAGAACCTCTGCAAATTAACTTTTTCTCGGCGAAGTTAGATTTCGTGTGTATTTTATGAAAGCAAATCTTCAATTTTTTATTCCAGATCTCAGAGTGCGGTCGCGATTATCGTATAAGTTTATGCAGAGAAATCCCGTGAGGGGGATACTACTTTTGTCTGTATGGGAATTAGCACTCCCAGTGGGAAAATGTGTGAGGGCCCGAGCCGCGAGTTAGGTAGGCCTTCTTTTTGTTGAAATGAAATGTTTTCAGTTATGTTAAGGACTGCGTTTTTTCCGTTCACTGCTGTCATGTTTTTCAGCACCTACTTCTTTCTTCTTCAACTTTTATCTTGTTCCATCAACTTTTTTCTTAACTTATTTATGCCCCTTCTGCATAGATTCCACGTTCCCTTATCTCCATACTAAATGGTGCCTTCCTCCTTCCTCTCTTGGGATCGCTTTTTTAGTGGTTGGGGCGGCTTAAACTAACATCTAATTTAATCTGATCTTTTTATCTTACGGATTATCTTTTCTCGGTTCACAGCTCTCCTGCTTTTCAGCGCCTAGTACCTTCTTCATCAAATTTATCTTGTTTTATAAATTTCTTTCATAACTTACACCTTCTTTGCGCAGGGGATGTCTTGCGGGAACACATCTTGTGCATAATCCTTTTTTTCTACAGTCCTCACCAAATCGTCCACTCTCTTTCCTCAGATGAGATCGCATTTGTTGGGGCTATGGGGCTGCCAGTTACGTAATATAGCGATTCTTATTTCTATTTGCGCATACAAATGATTTTAACAGTAAATCGACGCCATGACAAGTTTATATACAAAGAAGAAACAGTACGCATAACGAAGGTAAATACAACAAGAAGAAGAGAGCGCGGGTGAGCTAGCGACACGTGCAGCGCGTGTCACAGCGCGCTGTCCCGCCGACGCGCGGGTGCGTGTGTGACGTCACGAGGCTCCCTGCCCTTGACTTTATGCCAGCACGCCTCTCTTGCTGTCAGAACTGCCCTCTATTGCCACTACGGCTCCGTGCTTGCCTTATTTCTGACGTCAATTCCTCGGTTGGAGTTTTCTGTCAGAAAAAATTCAAGCCTGTATTAATTTTTGGTAAAAAATTGCCAGCTTGGCATTTTTCTTTTCAAAATTCTTTGACGGAGTGGTTTTTTCGATTAGATTTTTCAAATTTGACTTTTTCTTGTACAGGATGTCCACCATATAATTAGATGGTTTAAAAATGGTGAAGTTTGTAATATATTACTGCTAGGAAGCTAAAACAGGATTCACTGAAGAGAACAAGATTTGAAATTTTATTTTAGTTTAGTTTAATAATATTGTCTATTTGGCAGACCTATCAAATAAATGTGACATTCATCACAAAAATTATGTTATCAAACAATGTTAGATCAGAGCTGCTCATGGTTTTATTCTGAGGCAAAATAATAACCTCCAATCTTTCTCCTGCGGTGAGATTTCTTGATAACATTGCATTTTATACAGTTTTAATTAAAGTTTTTTTTTTCGAATACAAAATGAACAGTAGTTTTCTTAACCTGTGTCTCAGCCGACAATTTTTCATTTATTTCGTTTCATTATCGTCAGTTAAAATCTCTGTATTAATTCTTGTTTTTTCCTTCTGATATGTCGAATAGACAAAATTATAGAAATAAAATATAACTTTAAATCCTACTCTTTTCAATGAAACCTGTTCCAGCCTTCTAGCACTAATGTTTTACAAACTTCAGCATTTTAAAATCGATTAGTTTTTTAGCGGACCCCCAGTAAAAATCTTCCATATTAGGCACTCATCTTCTGGCAACCTAGTGAAGTTTGCCGTAAAATGGGGGATTATGGGTTGGAACACACCTAGTGCATAGATTCCGCATTCAGTAAATTTTAAACTAGATATTTTCTCTTTGAAAGATCTTTGCTGTGGTTAGGGAGGCTGTAAACTAACTTATAATCTAATGTTTAATTAACATATGGTGTGTGTGGCAGGTGCCGCCACAGTATGCTGTGCCCGGCAGGAGTCTGTGCAGCAACTGCACCGCCTGCTCTGGCTACGACCCGCACTTCTGGAGGTGAGTTCTGTGGCGATGCCTCCCTCCTGCATCTCCTGGACATCGCTTGTTACGTTCTGTTAGTCGCCTCTTAAAGGTGGGTACACACCTTACTGCAAACTTGACAAGTTTACTTGCACAAGTATTTTGTACAAGCTAACTTGAGAGTCTGTAGGACAAGACTTGCGCAAGTATTCGACTTGAACAAGTCACTTCAGACATGATTGAATTTTAATCCTGTAAACATGTGCTAGTCTCACTTGTGCAAGTAAGAACATAGCATGTGTACCGAGGATGTAACAGGTTTGATAACAGCACGGCCAGTAGCAACATATCCCTCCTAAAGAGAAGATGTCTTGGTACTTTAAAATGTCAAATCGGGAATTGCTCGAAGATTTTATTACAGTGGATGTAAAATGAAACTATGGAATGAAGAAATTTTTTCAAATAATTTGCTTAGAACTTGCGAGTGCAAGTATACAGGTTGTTTGGGATAAATTGGACTGTTTTATCAGGAAAAAGAAAAGCGCTCGGTGTCTATAAAATTTAATTGAATAAAACAATCAATAGGCAAAAATTAGACAATTGCCGAAGTGTTTTACTCAAAACAACCGCCATTAGCGTGTATTGCAGCCTCAATCCGGGCCCGGAACTTGGAGCAAACTAATTTTACACTTTTTCTTGGAAGGTCCCTGTTACAGCAAATCCGAAAAGAAGGCCCTCTAAAATGAGCAATGACAAATGTGACTCCTTGTTGGAGACCATGGAACAGCACTTCTATAAGCCCAAACCGAAAGGAGATTGTTACGATGTTTTTGGTAAAACTGTGACTCTAAAAATTAGAAACATGACAAATAACACGCAAAGACTACTAAAAGAGAAAATGATCAATGACGCTCTTTTTATGTGCAGAAATAGGTCAGTTGACCACGGCCCATTCCATTCGTGAGTGTGCACCCACACATTCAGCTTCTCCTACTTCCGAACATTGTATAGCAATAGCGCTGATGTCCATTCTCAACATAGTGGACCAACATACTTTGAATTGCGACCTCCTGATGTGGTGAACGATAATACATCAACTCATTTGTTAGCATCCATGGTTTCTACTTTTAGGCCTGAATAATGCACATAGCTGAACGTGTGTATTTTTGAAAAATATTAAATCATCGTCTAATAAAAATGTAAAATCAAATGTATTAAATAAGTAAAAAATAAAATAAGCGTTTCAATTACGTTCATGAAATCACTTTTTAAAACTTTGTAAATAGCAAGGCAGGTTTCAGAACTATGTAGCTCATAGCCTGGGGTGAAATTATGGTTGAGTATTTTAGGTCTCCATAACTTCTTCCAGTCGCGAGAAATGGCAAGGTTGCTGTTAGTCTTTTTGGGAGAAATAAATTCTCTCATGATTGTATCTTTCTTTTTAATTAACGGTGTTACCAGGGACAAAATATGCATTTATGTTCCTTCGTTCATTTCGAGATAATTTTACCAATCTCGTCGATATATCTTCAACTCACTTTAATAACTCACTCAACTCGCTGCTTTATCGTCCGAACTCGACATAGTAACAATTTGAACTGGAGGCTTGTGCAAGTATGCTTGTACCGTGTGGTGGCGATGGGAAATATTCCAATACTTGGGCAAATACTTGCGCATGTACGCTGGCCAAGTTTGCACCCACCTTCACATTGAGGGAGGCTTGGAAAAGTCTGAAGCCTGATATTAAATGGCAGTAACTCGGATATTCATTAGGTCATTTTGCAGCGGGTTCTGTTATTGGCACGACAAGTGTATCGGTGATAGTGCCTGCGCGTGGACCGTGTCGGGAGTGTCAGAGTTGGTGAGGTTCAATTTATCTGTTGCTGCCTATTGCTGCATCTTACACATTCCAACCATTTTTGTGTCTTTTTGACATTTTAGAAACATATGGCTTAAAAGAAGTGTACACGACCCGTCAAAAATAGCGGAAGTTGATATTTTCTTAAGACGAATCTTCCAGATGTTGATGACAAATAAATATATCAATCTTAATAGTACCCGCGCTTAAAATATTCTTGTACTTGTGCACTGGGGAAACTCGTATCCCTGATACGGTCATTAAGCATCCTTTAAGAACGTGAAAGAGAGACGGACCAACCAACCAAGACTGACAAATCAATTTATTGTGTTCAGTGAGATTTCCATTGGAATAAAAAATTAGAAATTACGCACAAAATATGTATATTTCTTAATTTATTAATTTCTAAATTTAAGCAGAAAGCTAGTGTTTAATCATATAGTGATGATACCTTCCATTCATAATATCTTATAAAACATGTCGTCTATTTTCTAAAGCTTTCACAGGTTTCCCATTTCTTTTAGTCATGTTTTTTTATAATTTTGTACTGCCGTTTGTTAGCCGGTTTGGGTGAGTTGAGGCTTATGTGAGATAATTAAGCGTTGTCATGATGGCCGTGTGACTCGTGAGAATTCAACCTACTGATTATGAGCAAACGCTTGCCTACGTTGGATGGAGTTTGAGTGTATATTCCAGTTCCGTTAAGCTCTTTTATAAATTAATATCCATAAAACATGTTTTTTTTGCTTATTTGCTCAGAGCGCAGCCCGTTAGCCGGTAGGTGCAGGCGTATGAACTTGTATCTATCTGTATTTGAGGTTCCTGTGGCATTTTTTCTGACCACACGCAGTTCTGGATTATTTTATTCAAATAAAAAAAAGACTTGAGTAACGCTGTAATTTTATGCAATTTCGCCAAAGTTTGCTTATCAAATGGTTATGACATTTCTGCTTCTAGTGCAAAAGTGTTTGCATATGCGAAAACTGACTGTGTTACTGATAAAAACGATATCTGCTCATTTGGACACTTTTTCAGTCGCTCGTGAAGGTGGATGAAAATTCTGGATAATTACTTGCGGTAGTTCATGTAATTTGTGTGTCGCTGTTTAGCTGCGAAGTTTCTGTGATTTATCGTCTTGTGGAATGCAAACGCAAGTAGTGCGTACACGTAATGCGATGGGCTTCTGTAAATTTCTCTACTAAAATTCACGAGATGCTTGCCTTGTAAAAAGTTGAGTGGTGAGACAGTATGAGTCAGGCAGATGGAAATAAGCAACTCTAATGTTTCGCCTCGTCTGAAGTAAGCATTCCGTGCTGCTGCATTTGCCTGCGTTGTCACTTGTTTTCTTTTTTTTGCGGCCGAAGGAAGTAGATCATTAATTTGATAACTATTGCGGTTCTTGCTTAACCAACTATCATGCACTTGACTGATGTGCTAGGTTAGCCGACGTTTTAGGTTGCAATGTATACCTCGTCAATTAATTTTGGATGGGACAGAAAGTTTTTGCAATCCTATCGTTTACTGTCGCACTGGTAGCTCCTGTTACGCTCTATGTTGGAGTACTCATATTTGTGATCAATTCGTTCGCGTTCAATTTAATTCATGGAATTATTTATATTTTTTTCAAAATTACGTAGTTTTCATTTGTTCAGGGAAACGAATAAATTAAGAACAATGGTACAACTGTGGGACTTGTTTTTTAAGTGCTGGAAGTCTTTATACATAGAACGCCATTTTACGGGAGCTTAATTCCACAGACCTCACATTCATTGATCTAATGTCAGCATTCAACAAAAATTTACACATCTTTAATACATTTCTATATTGAAACAAACATTCAGAAAATTTGACTAATTTGTATTCTTCTATACAATTTCACGTAACTTGCTATTGTTTACCGTGTCCAGGAAAATGAGTTACGAGCACACACTTCGTGTCGCACTAGCAAGACGATATTAGAGATAATGAGTTGCTTGAAACGCCAACATCTATGGTTTATCACCCTCTGTATGGGTACGGCAAACTTCAAACTACAAAAAGTCTTCATCAAAGTGGCTGAAATTGAACTTCTCTCACTCTCAAGATTACCGGAGCCATCATAGCGAATGTAGAACAACTTCCGGAGAATGTCAACGTAGAAGTTTGCCAGGTAATGAATACGAGTGAAAACCTGTTGGATCGTTACCCAGAAGACTTCATTTAAAATGGATCTCCATTTAAATTGGAGAAGCATCAAGAACTTCAAGAGCATCTAGATTCAAGAACATCTAGATTCAAGAACATCTAGATTCAAGAACATCTAGATTCAAGAACATCTAGATTCAAGAACATCTAGATTCAAGAACATCTAGATTCAAGAACATCTAGATTCAAGAACATCTAGATTCAAGAACATCTAGATTCAAGAACAGCTAGATTCAAGAACATCTAGATTCAAGAACATCTAGATTCAAGAACATCTAGATTCAAGAACATCTAGATTCAAGAACATCTAGATTCAAGAACATCTAGATTCAAGAACATCTAGATTCAAGAACATCTAGATTCAAGAACATCTAGATTCAAGAACATCTAGATTCAAGAACATCTAGATTCAAGAACATCTAGATTCAAGAACATCTAGATTCAAGGACATCTAGATTCAAGGACATCTAGATTCAAGGACATCTAGATTCAAGGACATCTAGATTCAAGGACATCTAGATTCAAGAACATCTAGATTCAAGAACATCTAGATTCAAGAACATCTAGATTCAAGAACATCTAGATTCAAGAACATCTAGATTCAAGAACATCTAGATTCAAGAACATCTAGATTCAAGAACATCTAGATTCAAGAACATCTAGATTCAAGAACATCTAGATTCAAGAACATCTAGATTCAAGAACATCTAGATTCAAGAACATCTAGATTCAAGAACATCTAGATTCAAGAACATCTAGATTCAAGAACATCTAGATTCAAGAACATCTAGATTCAAGAACATCTAGATTCAAGAACATCTAGATTCAAGAACATCTAGATTCAAGAACATCTAGATTCAAGAACATCTAGATTCAAGAACATCTAGATTCAAGAACATCTAGATTCAAGAACATCATGGACTTCCAAAACGAGAAACGAATGGTTTAGCAAATATTCGTTCGGACGAGTTCAAGGAGCGAGCACTTTAGATGTTATTGTATTTTCAACAAAGAAACTTCGTTTTTCAGGCGGCCACGAACTGCAAGAACGAAAGAATAATGGGTCGTACCTTATTCTTATACATTCCAGACGCTTAGATAAAGTTTCCAGATGTCTAAATCGGCCATACCACTTCTGAGACGTGAAAATCACGCATTTTTGGCCAATTAATTGTAAATGTTACACTGATTGGTATACAAAACAAATTTTAACTTTTTCCCTAAGGATAGCATGAGAGACCCAAAAAACATGCTGTTTACGTTTCAGCATGGAGGCGCATCATCTCACACTCTAAAAAGGACAGTACAGTGGCAAGTAACTACTTTTTCAAGGGTTTTGTGGGCCTCTCACAAGGCTTGATCTCAACCCAATAAATATTTCTGTTTGGTCAATTCTTTCGTCTGAAGCCTTTGGGGCCTCCCACACAGCCACTGAACTTTTGGAGAGCTCCTTCAAAAAGGGTGAAGACAAATCTTCTCTTGTTTAATGTCATCTAATGTGCCCGAGAGTTTTCGAAGTAGACTTGAGTTTGGGATCTGAGCTCGTGAAGGATATCTTACCTAATAATACCCATGATGTAGTTGTTTATCTACATATATATTTTTCTTGTGTCCGCACCTCCCGTCTCTCTGTCACTAAACACGTTAATTGCGATGGGTTAAACTAAAGTTCAATATTCAATTCAAATTTAAAGTCAATTGTGGTAACCAACTTTGAAAATAGCAAACATTAACTGGATCGGGGCTTCATTTAGTTTTCATTACGTATTATTAAAAAATGAGTTAATGACTGCAGGTGGGCCAGCAGCAATATGAAAATCACCTAAGTGACCACCGGTGGGTCCCTTCGCAGGAAATGTGTTAAGGATGCTTTTTGACCGTATCTCTGGTACGAGTTCCACAAGTGCAAGAATAGTTTTATCGCTGGTACCATTAAGACCGGTATTTTTTGTTTGTCATCCACATCTGTAAAATTTAATCAAGGAAAATATTGAATCCCGGAATTTATGACGGCCGTGTACACCAGAATTGCATAATGACAATCCGTAATATTTCAACAGCTTCTCTATTTTCCACAAATGCTAAAAATATATTTACTCTTTTTTCAGTCCAAGGGCTTTACCCGCATCCTGTAGATTGAAGATTTTTTTGCGTCCTCTGCAAATAAAGACTTTGATTCTAGGCATCCGAAACTTTTATTTCGACTAGCTGATGCTGCCACCTACCTCAAATCGCTCGGAGAGTTGCGTCAGGAAATGATCAGTCACGATTACATTCGTCTCAGCTATTAGGATCGCGACCGTAATTTTGAGCGCTTATTACTGGTCTTTCATCTCTTTTGTGTTCTCCTGGTTGTCAAATCACCCCCGGAAGTCGACACCTGTGTTTTATTTGCAGCTTTTCCTGTTGGAATCTAAACTGGTCCTGTACCTGGCATTCAGCGCGTGTTTGGTTTTATGATGTCGATTTATATTTATATAGGCTTTATTCATTCAGGATTAAATAACGACGCAGTGGAAGTCGCACCGAGATAAATTCGAGCTTGCTAAATTTGAGGTTCAAATTTGTTAATTTTAATTTATAAACAAAGCAATTTTTAAATTCACTGCCGATCGTTTTCAATTCACTTGAAATTCATGCAGTGTCTTCTCATTGTGATTTGCAGGAGCAATGAACCAACCTTAAAAACTGGCTGAAATAATTTCTTACCATTCCATTGTAATCTCAAGAGACCCTGTCTCATTGTTTAAGTTTGAGAAATGATACAACTTCCAGGAGTCTTCATGTATGACCTTGACCTGTGCGATCTTTTGAACAACAGCTCTCCGCCGCTGCTATCTTCTTGAGAATGAAGTTTGCGCCAAAAGTTGGGTCATATTCGACCCGCCGCAATGCATGTGCACTCAGCCGAGTTTATCAAAGCGTGTGATGCCGACTGGAGCTTCTTTTGCGGCATTGTCCGGGGAGTTGTGTGAGCTGCGCCGCTGCGGCCCTGGGGTTGTGCCCGCATTTGTCTAAACTTCTGAGCTGACGGGCCTCCGGTCACGGGCCGGTGCCTGCACTCCATGGTGTTATCAGGGGCCTGCACTCCATGGTGTTATCAGGGGCCTGCACTCCATGGTGTGATCAGGTGCCTGCACTCCATGGTGTTATCAGGTGCCTGCACTCTATGGTGTTATCAGGGGCCTGCACTCCATGGTGTTATCAGGGGCCTGCACTCCATGGTGTTATCAGGGGCCTGCACTCCATGGTGTGATCAGGGGCCTGCACTCCATTATGTTATCAGGGGCCTGCACTCCATGGTGTTATCAGGTTCCTGCACTCCATGGTGTGATCAGGAACCTGCACTCCATGGTGTTATCAGGTGCCTGCACTCCATGGTGTTATCAGGGGCCTGCACTCTATGGTGTTATCAGGTGCCTACACTCCACGGTGTTATCAGGGGCCTGCACTCCATGGTGTTATAAGGGGCCTGCACTCCATGGTGTTATCAGTGGCCTGCACACCATGGTGTTATCAGGGGCCTGCACTCCATGGTATGATCAGGGGCCTGCACTCCATGGTGTGATCAGGGGCCTGCACTCCATGGTGTGATCAGGGGCCTGCACTCCATGGTGTGATCAGGGGCCTGCACTCCATGGTGTTATCAGGGGCCTGCACTCCATGGTGTGATCAGGGGCCTGCACTCCATGGTGTGATCAGGGGCCTGCACTCCATGGTGTGATCAGGAGCCTGCACTCCATGGTGTTATCAGGGGCCTGCACTCCATGGTGTGATCAGGAGCCTGCACTCCATGGTGTGATCAGGAGCCTGCACTCCATGGTGGGATCAGGAGCCTGCACTCCATGGTGTTATCAGGGGCCTGCACTCCATGGTGTTATCAGGGGCCTGCACTCAATGTGTTCAGGTGCCTGCACTCTATGTGTTCAGGTGCCTGCACTCTATGTGTTCAGGTGCCTGCACTCTATGTGTTCAGGTGCCTGCACTCTATGTGTTCAGGTGCCTGCACTCTATGTGTTCAGGTGCTTGCAGTCTATGTGTTCAGGTGCCTGCACTCTATGTGATAGGTGCATTCGCTCCTGTTCTTATTTTGCTCAGCTGCCTTCACTCCAACTCCTAATTTGCTTAGTTGCCTTTACTCCAACTCCTAATTTGATAATTTGCCTTTACTCCAACCCCTAATTTGATTATTTGCCTTTACTCCAACTCCTAATTTGATTATTTGCCCTTACTCCAACTCCTAATTTGATTATTTGCCTTTACTCCAACTCCTAATTTGCTCAGCTGCCTTTACTCCAACTCATAATTTGATTATTTGCCTTTACTCCAACTCATAATTTGATTATTTGCCTTTACTCCAACTCCTAATTTGCTCAGCTGCCTTTACTCCAACTCATAATTTGCTCAGCTGCCTTTACTCCAAATCCTAATTTGATTAGTTGCCTTTACTCCAACTCATAATTTGATTATTTGCCTTTACTCCAACTCCTAATTTGCTCAGCTGCCTTTACTCCAACTCATAATTTGATTATTTGCCTTTACTCCAACTCATAATTTGATTATTTGCCTTTACTCCAACTCCTAATTTGATTAGTTGCCTTTACTCCAACTCCTAATTTGCTCAGCTGCCTTTACTCCAACTCCTAATTTGCTCAGCTGCCTTTACTCCAACTCATAATTTGCTCAGCTGCCTTTACTCCAACTCATAATTTGATTAGTTGCCTTTACTCCAACTCATAATTTGATTATTTGCCTTTACTCCAACTCCTAATTTGATTAGTTGCCTTTACTCCAACTCATAATTTGATTATTTGCCTTTACTCCAACTCCCAATTTGATTAGTTGCCTTCACTCCAACACCTAATTTGATTAGTTGCCTTCACTTCAAGGAGAACACTCGGTGAATTCACTCCAACTCCTAGCACGCTCTGATGCCATTTTTCTCCAACTCCACCTATGCTCAAGCCTTTGCTGTCAAGAGCTGCAAATAAAATCTTTGGTAGCTATTTCGAGGTCTGATGGTAAAATTTTGAATTCAATGTCCCCTTCAGCCAAAGTCGCTCCAATTGTTTGAGGTTATCACAATTTTATGTTTCTCTTTCACCTTCGATTCACACTGGAGATGACCGACAGGACGTTATGTGGGTGACCTTTTGCACAGGAGAATTGAATCTCTTTTGTTCCATCTGTTTTTGTCGTATTTTTCTGCATGAACTCGTCTGTACTGATTCATACAGCGCTCTCGAGTGGGGAAATTCTATGACTGAGCACGAATACTCGATTTATCTATGATATATACTTTATATTTTGCTTCCTGTGCCGCTGATCATTTTGATTCCTGTGTGTGATTCAAATCATTTAGTCTTTGGTAGTTCTAGATTTAATGTTCATAAAGGTATTGTGTATAGCAGAACCGACGATGCAGGACGTGAAGTTTGGCAAGCTGACTGAAAAGAATTTTTTGTTGGCTTGGCAGGTCCACGTCAGGCTACGCTGGCATCAACATTATATTGTTAGCTATCAATACCAAATAAAATTTTTTTCTTTTCTGATGGGATTGGGTTCTAAGAATGGAAATAACTACTCGTAAATGGGTCTGGTAACCCAAGCCCCCCACTGCAGTATCTCGAACACTTGTTGCGGGACTCTATTGATCTAATGAACATTAATATTTAGGGTTTACAGGCCTTATCTTCCTTTCTCTTTCTCTGCCTGGGGGGGACCCGCATGCCGCGTAACCGACATCCTGCACCAGAGTCTTCGTTTTATTATTTTTTCTTATTGCGCTCTTTTTTCATGGAAATGCTTGAGTTCTTCCATCGCGTGCTATACGTGAGCTGAGTCTACTGGGGCGCCAAATTTATGTGGTATTAGTACACCCTGCACACGTACTACATGCTTCATACCATACCGCTGCACTGTAGGGCCAAAATAGATCAGTTGACTCGTTTATGTCACCACGTATTGTGTTCTATTATAGACGGCGGAGCCCTCGATAGCCACAGGTCACGTTGCGTAAGTCCACACAAGGCGGTCGTAGCGGCATGGGTCACGTAGCGTAAGTCCACACGAGGCGGTCGTAGCGGCGTGGGTCACGTAGCGTAAGTCCACACGAGGTGGTCGTAGCGGCGTGGGTCACGTAGCGTAAGTCCACACGAGGCGGTCGTAGCGGCGTGGGTCACGTAGCGTAAGTCTACACGAGGCGGTCGTAGCGGCGTGGATCACGTAGCGTAAGTCCACACGAGGCGGTTGTAGCGGCGTGGGTCACGTAGCGTAAGTCCACACGAGACGGTCGTAGCGGCGTGTGTCACGTAGCGTAAGTCCACACGAGGCGGTCGTAGCGCACACACTCGCCATTGCCGTAGCAGCTCCCCGCCGGCAGCTGAGGGACGTTCTTCTTTACTTGAAGACACGTCTCGTCCTTGCAGGAGCGTCTGCCGTGCTTTGAGCTGTCTTTCTTTCTTTGAATAAAATTTTTTCTTAAAAATATGTCTTTCATATCAATATGCATCTTACTTTAAAGAAATACGTTCTGTTAAGAATCGTTTTCCTTCATTTAAAGAAACGTTTTTTTCATTTTCTAAAGAAACGTTTTTTCATTTTCTAAAGAAACGTTTTTTCTTTTTCTAAAGAAAAGGTTTTCTTTTTCTAAAGAAACGTTTTTTCTTCCTTCACAAAACCCTTTTTTTTGCTCTACAGAAACGTTTTTCTTCTTTCATGTCACGAAACGTCTTTCTTCTTTTCTGACAAGAAACGTCTTTCTTCTTTTCTGTCAAGAAACGCCTTTCTTCATTTCTGTCAAGAAACGCCTTTCTTCATTTTTGTCAAGAAACGCCTTTCTTCATTTCTGTCAAGAAACGCCTTTCTTCCTTTCTGTCAAGAAACGCCTCTCTTCATTTCTGTCAAGAAACGCCTTTTTTCATTTCTGTCAAGAAACGCCTTTCTTCAATTCTGTCAACAAACGCCTTTCTTCATTTCTGTCAAGAAACGCCTTTCTTCCTTTCTGTCAAGAAACGCCTCTCTTCATTTCTGTCAAGAAACGCCTTTTTTCATTTCTGTCAAGAAACGCCTTTCTTCAATTCTGTCAACAAACGCCTTTTTTCATTTCTGTCAACAAACGCCTTTCTTCATTTCTGTCAACAAACGCCTTTCTTCATTTCTGTCGAGAAACATCGCCTTTCGTCATTTCTGTCGAGAAACATCGCCTTTCTTCATTTCTGTCGAGAAACATCGCCTTTCTTCATTTCTGTCGAGAAACATCGCCTTTCTTCATTTCTGTCGAGAAACATCGCCTTTCCTCATTTCTGTCGAGAAACATCGCCTTTCTTCATTTCTGTCGAGAAACCTCGCCTTTCTTCATTTCTGTCGAGAAACCTCGCCTTTCTTCATTTCTGTCGAGAAACATCGCCTTTCTTCATTTCTGTCGAGAAACATCGCCTTTCCTCATTTCTGTCGAGAAACATCGCCTTTCTTCATTTCTATCGAGAAACCTCGCCTTTCTTCATTTCTGTCGAGAAACCTCGCCTTTCTTCATTTCTGTCGAGAAACATCGCCTTTCTTCATTTCTGTCGAGAAACATCGCCTTTCTTCATTTCTGTCGAGAAACATCGCCTTTCTTCATTTCTGTCGAGAAACATCGCCTTTCTTCATTTCTGTCGAGAAACATCGCCTTTCTTCATTTCTGTCGAGAAACATCGCCTTTCTTCATTTCTGTCGAGAAACACCGCCATTCTTCACTTCTGTCGAGAAACCTCGCCATTCTTCACTTCTGTCGAGAAACATCGCCATTCTTCACTTCTGTCGAGAAACACCGCCATTCTTCACTTCTGTCGAGAAACCTCGCCATTCTTCACTTCTGTCGAGAAACATCGCCATTCTTCACTTCTGTCGAGAAACACCGCCATTCTTCACTTCTGTCGAGAAACACCGCCATTCTTCACTTCTGTCGAGAAACCTCGCCATTCTTCACTTCTGTCGAGAAACACCGCCATTCTTCACTTCTGTCGAGAAACATCGCCATTCTTCACTTCTGTCGAGAAACATCGCCATTCTTCATTTCTGTCAAGAAAAATTACCATTCTTCATTTCTTTCAAGAAACATTACCATTCTTCATTTCTTTCAAGAAACATTACCATTCTTCATTTCTTTCAAGAAACATCGCCATTCTTCATTTCTTTCAAGAAGCATCGCCATTCTTCATTTCTTTCAAGAAGCATCGCCATTCTTCATTTCTTTCAAGAAGCATCGCCATTCTTCATTTCCTTCAAGAAGCATCGCCATTCTTCATTTCTTTCAAGAAGCATCGCCATTCTTCATTTCTTTCAAGAAGCATCGCCATTCTTTATTTCTTTCAAGAAGCATCGCCATTCTTCATTTCTGTCAAGAAGCATCGCCATTCTTCATTTCTGTCAAGAAGCATCGCCATTCTTCATTTCTTTCAAGAAGCATCGCCATTCTTCATTTCTTTCAAGAAGCATCGCCATTCTTCATTTCTTTCAAGAAGCATCGCCATTCTTCATTTCCTTCAAGAAGCATCGCCATTCTTCATTTCTTTCAAGAAGCATCGCCATTCTTCATTTCTTTCAAGAAGCATCGCCATTCTTTATTTCTTTCAAGAAGCATCGCCATTCTTCATTTCTGTCAAGAAGCATCGCCATTCTTCATTTCTGTCAAGAAGCATCGCCATTCTTCATTTCTGTCAAGAAGCATCGCCATTCATCTCAGTACGTAACGCAGCTCATTTTCATTGATCGCTTCATTCGACCGTCGTGTTTTGTCTGCTCTTCAAGCGGCGATCAGCGCTTCACCTGAGGGAGAGGGAGCGAAATGCAAGCTCATTACGTCGCACAGGATTTCCTGTGAACCCTCTAAATTGATTGTTCTCGTGACAGAAGGGAGATTTATAAGCACGCGCGTCATTCTAATTGCATACCAGAAGTGAAAAATGCAACGAGTTTACTTGACAGATGTCATGGTTTTCCTGGCTCCTGGCAAACCAATCGCTGTAGCGTCAGCGGCTGCAGGTATGCTTATCAGTTGCACCTGTTTTTTCTTTCAATGTTGAAACATCACCTGAGGAGCTGTAAATACTATGGAAAAGTACTGCCAAGATGCAGGGTCGATCCAAAGATCTTCTCACCTAGTTCGACGCTCTTCCGTTGTGCCACAGAAGACAGAGCTGCCTACTTCAAAGTTCTCCCTATGAATGTGATAAGCTATCAGAAAACCCCCCCAGACTTTCTTTTACCACAACACATCGTAGCAAAATTACGGTAGCAATTTGGCAGACCTTTTTTTCCTGGGACATTCTTCTCTACGGAAACGTGCCCAAAGCGTGCGCTTATTTAACCGAAATAGCTACTTTTACATTTTCTTTTTATTGAAATACCCGTAGTCATTTTCGTCCAACGATTGAAATAATTGATGAGCTAAGAAAATGAGTTCGTTCAGTTTTCTAAATATTTTTAGGATTCCAGCGCTCTTTGTAATAATACATCGGTGGGTCAGCGGGTCAGCAGCGGTGCTGGCGCCCCCATGAAATCCACGGGCCAATTTGATCAATAAGTTGGGTAGACTGGCAGCCTCTCAATCTCGTTGTTTTGAGGTGAGATTGTGATTATGGATAGGAGGAAAGCAATCCTCATCGGTGCAGGAAACTTTTCTCTTCATGATATTTCTAAAAGGCGGTTTTTGTTGAGCGTAATTCATCACTAAATAGTTAATTTATTCAGAACCTGACGACAGGGTATTCATAGCATGTAATACTGTTATTCTCTATTCAATTGTAAGTGTTATTCTTGAATTCCTCATTGGTGTCATCTTTTGCTGAATAAATGACAAACATTACATTAATTTGTTCCCTCATGATGATAAAACTTTTGTATCTATGGGAATTAGCACTCCCACGAGGAAAATGTGTGAGGGCCCGAGCTGAGAGATAGGCATGCAGGCCTTCTTTTTGTTGGAAGAAAATGTTTTTGTTATGTTGACGATCACCTTTTTTCGATTCACTGCTCCTCCGGCTTTTCAACACCTACTACTTTCTTCTTCAACTTTATTCTTGCTTCATAATTTCTTTCTCAACATACTGTTTCTATGCCCTTTCTGCATAGATTCCGCGTTCCCTTAACTCCATACTAAATGATGCTTTCCTCCTTCCTCACTTTGGATCGCATTTATTGCTGGGTAGGGAGGCTAAAACTAAAGACTAATCTAATCTGCGGATAGGGAGGCTTAAACTAACTAATAATCTAATAATAATCCCCTCAGGGGGATACAACTATTGTATCTATGGGAATTAGCGCTCCCAGGGGAACCAAGTGAGGGCCCGAGCTAAAAATTAGGTAGGCTTCCTTTTTGTTGTAATAAAATAGGTTTTTGTTTTGTTACGGACCATCTTTTTTCGGTTCACTGCTGTCCTGTTTTTCAGCACCTACTACTTTCTTCTTCAACTTTTTTCTTGTTTCATGAACTTCTTTCCTAGCTTACTGTTTCTGTGCACCTTGTGCATAGATTCCGCGTTCCCTCAACTCCATACTAAATGGTGCCTTCCTCTTTCCTCTCTTGGAACATCTTTGACGTGGTTAAGGGAGGCTAAAACTTTCTTATATAATAATAATAATCTAATAATAATTTAATCTACGTTAATTTATGATGGTCTCTTCGTTATGGATTTCATAGGATATTTTTTTCACAAAATACATGTTTGGTTCATAACTTATGCATGGACAAAAGAACGTAACCTTCACAAGTCGTATGGTCCTCGACTCGTATGAATCAGTAGTGTTCACTGGCCTGCCTGAAGCAGCGGTGATTCATGTAACACGCTTGATATCGTCATCTGAGCAACCTGTCCCAGCAGCGCCATACCGAAATGCTGCAACTGCGTCCTGCTCACAGTAGGTGTGACAGTCCCGCTGGTGCGCGCACTGACTTTTCCGTCGCTGCAATTTGCAGTCAATTTTCACTCGGCTGTTTGTCAGAAGAACACTAAATTCAATTACGAAACTCTGGGAATGGTGACCGTGTTTTCGAGAATAAATGATTGAGAAACTGAGGTCTCTGGCATGGACTGCGAGCTTCGAGTTGGCCGCATTTCGCCGCTGTGCTCCTGCCATAGCGTCCGCTGTCAGATTTGAACAACTTTGAGTTCAATTTAGATCCGATTTACAACTCTTTCTACTATGTTTCAAGTGTCTCTGCTTTTGCTTTAAGGAAAAATTCCTATGTGATTACTATAATATTTAATTACTATGTAAAGTTTGGGTCATATTTTAGGTATTGATCTAAGCCATCATTTATTGCTCATGAGAAACTGAGAGTTTCAAGGATGACTTTTCGTCTCACTGTAGGTACTTGAAGCAGAACCAAATCTTGGTCTTTCTCGCCCATGTAAAAAATTTATCGAAACCTATTCGAACTTCGCGCTCGGCAAGGAGAGTAAACTCGGCCAACACGTACATGATCTAAGAAACCGACAAGTTAATACGTTGATTAAGAGCCCTCCTCTGCTGTTGCTATATATACTAAGCAACAAAACTGCAAGAAATATTAACTATGTTTTGAAAATTAAATTTTTGTGGGAATTAATGCTTCTTTGGGGGAAGACAGGAGTTTCTGAACTGAAAGTTGGGAGGGCTTTCTTTTGGTTGAAATGGAGTGAGATCATTGCTCCAATTTGCGTTGAAATGGGATAGGATCACTTTTTCATTACGGGTTGAAATGGAATAAGATCTATGTTTCATTACGCATCATCTTTTTTTGCTTCATTGCTGTAGTTCTTAACCCTTTCCTTCCCAACACTCTAATCGTTAAGGAAAAAAATTTTCTGAAGTAATTTCAGTCATTACCCTGAAATATCAGCAAAATTGCCTTGGCATGTTTTTTTTCTGCATAAGCAGGTGCTTACTTCCTTTTCAACACGTTGACTACGATTGCGCGTGCTGTAAAGTTGATTTGGTTAGGTTGTAAAACACAGACTGGTAAAATCGATTTATTTGCTTGGATAAGTTTCCGTGCTTTGTAAGAAATGTACAAAATGTGAGAGCCCAATAATATTTTCATGGGATGATAAAATTCCTTCAAAAAAGGTCGCAAAATGGTTTGAAATGTTATATATTTACATTGGTGCGTATATGAACAATTTACCTAGAGGTACGCCTAAAAAATGGCCAAAATGCTTCGACGCCTAAAAAATGGCCAAAAAATTGGAGAAAAAATTTCAATTCAGTTTTTGCTGCATTTTATCTAAATACATGTACGTATGAAAAACTTGCTCAAGTTAAATGAAAAAGGTATTAAATGTATTGCATAGACCATGAAGATGACATTGAGTGGATATCAATAGCAAGCTCCATGTGTCAAACTTCTGGAGTGTCTAAAAACATAGTTGCAGGAATATTATTAATTGCCCTAATTTTGTAATTTACTTCGAATTATTTCCCTACTAGTTGAATTACCTTCAATTTTTGTCAATTTTCATAAACTGGAAGCACTAGCCAGGTGGGAATTGGAGTTCCCGTCGGGAAGGAAAGGGTTAAAGCATGTATCTCTTCTCTTCAAAATTTTTCTTGTTTCATGAACTTCTAATTTTGCCGTTGCTATGCCAGGGTGTGGGGACACTTTTTGCGCATAGATTCCCCGTTCCATTAATTTCAAACTGAAAGGTTACTTCCTCCTTCCTCTCATGGAACACCTTTATTGTGGTTATGGAGATTTAAGCTCACTTATTATCTTCTCTTTAAATAAACTTTTGAGTTGCATCAATCACTCGAAATTGTCCCTAACTCTTCATGTTTCGTAGTTTACTTGGGATCGCTTTTCATAAAGAGTGAGTTAATTAAGAGCCAACATGCAGTAAGTTACCCTCCCCGGCTCGGGACACGCCAATCGCTGAAGCGAGAGAGGCTGCTCATGAAACTGTCAGTTGCACCTAGAGAGTTCGATGCCTTCGTGCAGACGCGACCCTGCTCCACTTTCTGGCTCGCTTTGAGCCGCACGAAGTTCACACCGGCTGGGCAGTCAGGCTGCTCCGCATCGCACGAAGTTCACACACCGCAGTCAGACCAGGTCGGGTGGGTCGGGACGCTTATCTGGTGGGCACATCAGCGGCCCTGAGTATTTCAAAGGTTTTATGGCGCGCTGATTCCGAGCTACGCCCTCACCTGCAGCCGCCTCTGCGACTTTCCTGCTGCTGGCTGATCCCTGTGGGCTCTATGGTTCTTATGCAATTGTCATTATTTGACAGGGAGTTCGAATAATGGGGACCGTACGCTCGAATACACTGTAATAATAATTGTATGCTGGAATAAGTTTTTAAAATGATTTTTTTCTGGAATACGTTTTGATAATGACTTCGAGGACTGATGGCTTCTGTTATACCTGTTATTTTTTTCTATTCGCGAACGGTTCATAGAATTTCGATTTTTATGTAATTTCTTATGATTCATAAGTAGATTTTGATAACAGTGAAGATTTTTTAATTAATGATTCATTTTCCAATTTTTTGTGTTTTGATGGATTCTGCTGAGAATGTAAGGTATTGGATTCGGACAAAATTTTGCGAATGGGTTCAATTGTAGATTGGAGTTTTCAGGTAAATTGGGGATCTACCAGTGTCCGAATACTGTCGGAGTTTTTTTAAATCGCTTATTTTGGTGTGCTCAGTGTTTGCCTGCCTCCGCGCTGCTTGGTGTGTCGATTTTGCGGAGTATTCTATCATTGAAACGAAAGCTTTTTAGTTCGTCGCACTTTCACCGTCAAAATTAGTCTCTGCACTACATTTAAGTCCTCTAGGCGCTGAAGTTCTTTTATGTGAAAGGGTGATGTTATGATATATAAGTGCAAACTTCACTACATAGGATTATTTCAATCGTAATGTCATATGTCTGTTGTTTTTTAATGAGTATTACAGTAATAGTAGATAGAACGTAAATATGTTTCTTAAAATATTTTTTAAAAGCGTCCCATTTTTAAGAAACGGCAGATTAGCCGATATCTTCACCAAAAATATCCAATTTGTGATTTTGCAAATAATGCTTGCCCATAAAGAGTTCTACCCATACCACAACACACTCCGTCTCAAGGGAATACAACTATTATATCTGTATGAATTAGAGCTCCAGGGGGAAAACGCGAGGATCTGAGCTGAGACTTAATTAAGTTGGTAAATAAATTATTTTTGCTTGTTAAGGGTCATCTATTTTGGTTTACTGCTGACCTGTTTTTCAGCCCCTATGACTTTCTTCTTCAACTTTTTCTTGTTTCATAGCCTTTCTTCTTAACTGTTTCTGCGCGCAAGAGCTCTTGTGTGGAAACACCCTTGTGGATAGATTCCGTGTTCCCTTAACACGTTGACTGCGATACGACCCATCGGTCGGTCGTTTGAAAATGATTTAACAATCTTTTACAATTAATGGTATTCAATGAGCCTAGTAAATGTTTGGTATTTATAAATTTTCTAACAACTTTTGCATTCAAATTTGAGTTGAATTCTGAAATTCAGTTTAACCCATCGCAGTGAACGTGTTAACTCGTTACTAAATGGTACCGTCATTCTTCTGCTCATTGGATTACATTTGTTGTGGCTAGGTAGGCTAAATTTAACTGATAATCTAATCAGTACCGTTACTGACGAGTATTTCGGAACTAGGAGACCCCGTTGAACTGGCTGGACCTCATCATTGGGAAGAGTCACCCAACGGGTTTTTTCTAGATAATTCAGTATGTTTATGACTGTACAATTTTGGGCAAAACTGTAAAATAATTATTGCATTTGGGCAAAACTTTCTTGCTGAGATTCTGATTATAACTCCACTCGCTGGATAATGTGCCGTCGCCATACTATTGTTGTATTTTCCAGAGATGAAGTGGTTCTTTGGTCTTCTAGTGCACTCAATTCTTGATTTCAATCTGCAACACTTGCTCTTGCGGTTTCGTGGTGAATAATTGGGTCGGTGTCTTAAATGCTTATGAGAAAAAGAAGCGAAAATCATAGCAGCAGAGCAAGTTGGAACCTGGGGTTCCTTACGTTTGCTAGTTACGTTAGTATTGCGCGTGGTCGCAGTGCAGTCAGGCGCAACGCCAGGGTAGTGATGCAAAAAAAACGGTTTTATTTGATTGCGTTTTTTTTTGCAAAAAAAACGTGTTTTTTATGTGTTTTTTGGTTTTTTTGGTTTTTTTTTGCTCACCTAAATTTTGTTAATTATATGTCTGGGTTTTTTTTTGGACACCTAAAATATATTAATATCCATGTTTTTTAGTCATTTTATTGTTATAAAAACATCAAAAAGAAAGCATACAGTAAAAGTGGTGGCAGATAACCCACAATTACCTAGAGGCGTCTAAGAAGAACAGCAGGAGCCACAGAACTTATATTGATGGAGTCAAAATTCAAAGCTTACTATCTCTACTAAGTCTGATTTTATTTTTATGTGACCAAAAAAATCAGACATAGCAGAGATATATGCAGGCAGAGATATATGCAGGCAGAGATATATGCAGAGATAACAATAGAGAACTGCGACGTTTACTGGTACGATGTTGTACAGGTAGGGATGCGGACCAAATGCGCGGGCCCTAAAGAGCTCACCGCTTATAAGACCTCTGAGCACAGGGGTAGGGAAGCATGCTTGCTCGCACAGATAATAAGCTCTGAATTTTGACTCCATCAATATAAGTTCTGTGGCTCCTGCGGTACCTCTTAGACTCCTTTAGGTAATTGTGGGTTATCTGCCACCACTTTTACTGTATGGTTTCTTTTTTATGTTTTCATTACAAAAAAATGACTAAAAACCATAGATATTAATATATTTTAGGTGACCAAAAAAATAAGCGTTTTTTTTAAAAACATGTTTTTTTTTACAAAAAATTCTGACTAATAAAAATGAATATTAATATATTTTCTGGTACCAAATATAACCATGCTGTTTTTTTTGCAAAGAATCATAACTAAAAAACATATTTTATGTGACCTAAAAAGCCCCATGCAGTTTTAAAAAAAACATGTTTTATACTAAAAAATCATGACTGAAAAAACATGAATAAATTTATGAGACCAAAAAAATGTTTTTGTACTAAAAAATCATGACTAAAAAACATGAATATATTTATGAGACCTAAAATGGTGTTTTTTAAAAATGATGTTTTTTTTACAAACAATGATGTACGAGAAAACCTGGATATGAACATATTTTATGTGACCAAAAAAACCATGCTGTTTTATTTTATGCATTTTTCATAAAAAATTGTCTTAAAATCATGGATATTAACATATTTTATGTTACTAAAAAAATCATTGTTTTATTTTAAACATGTTTTTTCATTAAAAAGTTATTATGATTCATTTTTTGGTCACGACTTTTTTTGTAAAAAAAACACCCCCTCAGGGTGATACAACTATTGTATCTATGGGAACTAGCGCTCCCAGGAGGACAATGTGAGGGACCAAGCTGAGAGTTAGGTACGCCTCCTTTTTGTTAAAATAAAATGCTTTTGTTATGTTGAGGACCACCTTTTTTTGATTCACTGCTGTCCTGTTTTTCAGCACCTAATACTGTCTTCTTCAACTTTGATCTTGTTTCATAATCTTCCGTCCTCTCTTTGGATCGCATTTGTTGCTGGGTAGGGAGGCTAAAACTAATGACTAATCTAATCTGTAAAAAAAACATGGATATTAATTTATTTTAGGTGACCAAAAAAAACCATGCTTTTTGAAAATTTTTTTTTTTACAAAAAACAGGAGTATTATTAAATTTAATCTGACCAAAAAAAACATGACATTTTAAAAAACATGTTTTTTTTCACAAAAAGTCATTAATACCCATGTTTTTATGTCATGATTTTTTTGGTAAAGAAAACATGATTAAAAAAAAACCAGCATGGTTTTTTTTGGCACATAAAATATATTAATATCCACATTTTTTAATCATGATTTTTCTGTAAAAAGATGTTTAAAAACAAACAGCATGGTTGTTTATGGTAAAATAAAGTATATTAATATCCATGTTTTTTAGTCATGACTTTTTTGTAACAAAAACATTCAAAAAATAGCATGGATTTTTTGGTCACATAAGATATATTAATATCCATTTGAATCATACCAGGTCTTAGAATAAAATATCCACAAAGAATCTATTCACTCTATAAAACCTTTCGGAGACTAGCTCCATCCTCAGTAAGTCATTCAGTCAAATGTTTTTCAAAGGAACAGTGAAAATTCATTGTCCATTTCACCAAATTTTACTGAATGACTGAGGATGGAGCTGGTCTCCAAAAGGTTTTATGGAGTAAATAGATTCTTTGTAGATACTTTATTCTAAGACCTAGTACAGTTCTAATAAACATGATTTCAATATTAACAGCATTCTTTGTTTATAAGTTTCTAAAGACAATTCGATTGAAGAAAAATAACTTTCCTGATATTTACATCCGTGTTTTTTTTTTAGTCATGATTTTTTTAAATGTTTAAAAAAAAAACAATTTTTTGGTCCCATAAAATATAATAGCCATGTTTTTTTAGTCAAGATTTTTCGATGAAAAATTAATGTTTTAAAAAAAACAGCATTGGATTTTTAAGGTCACATAAATATATTATTATCCATGTTTTTTATTCATAATTTTTGTATAAACATGTTTTTTTTTAAACAGCATGGTTTTTTAGTCACATCCCTATCAATGACCATAAGTAAAGATATGTTATTATAACACACCATTTTGGGACTTGAAGGTCATTCACATGTATTGTAAAACAAATGAAATATCAAAGCATGAAACCTCAGAAAATGAAAAATTTCATAAAACCATGGAAAACCACCAATCAAGAAGTATGTTGTTTTATTTTATAATCTGACATGAAAACACATAATGTAATGTGGTTCTTTTTCTTGCCGAGTTATTTTAAGACAAAATATTTAAAAAAAAAACAAAATATGCACGTTTTTTTTGGCCACGGTTTTTTTTGTAAAAAAAACGTGTTTTTTTTAAAAAAAACGGCATGGTTTTTTTTGAGTCACATCTCTACGCCAGGGTCAATAGCGCAGGCCGCTTAAATCCCTCTCAACTTCCCTAGTATTTATTTTTTACGGTGATTTGAAGACGAGTTGCGGTGGGAGTTGGCATTCGTGGACTCGTCTTCTAGCAAGAAAATGTCAAAACTAATTTCGTTGCGGTCATTTTATTAGCTCGCTGTTGTACATGAAATGCACAATTTCGGTGTTGATCGTACGAAATTTTACTGGAACAGTTTTTAAACTTCTAATTATGAAGTTCAATTAGTCCAATTATTTGAGTCTCAGCACTCCAATCATTCAATTACAATTGCTCAAACTCCCAAATTTCAATGGGTTCATTTGTTAATTCATTTTCAGTGCCTTACGATATTAACAGAGGCTCAGGAAACAAATGTGTCCAGCGCTGTTCGACCAATTCTCTTTAATTGTTGCCTTGGTCCCCCAACTGCTGGGTGTCGCCGGGACTCGGAATGCAGTTCATGACTTGTTATTTCATTAAGAACTTCTTGGCAGAAGTTTGCCCTTAAATTCGCAGTCTTTTCTTCGAAAGAACATCTCAATTTTTGCTTGACTTGAGAGAACGTGGTGTTGTGCGCCTACCTCTGGTTAACTTCCCAGCGCCAGCCAAGTTTTTTAATTAGGTAACTTCGGGCAAGAATTTGCGGAACAAGCCTTGGCGCCTTTTGTTGTGCCAAACTAGGGAGGATGTTCACGCTTGTCCCGGCCCTCGGGGTATACGTACATCTCCGAGTAGTGCCAGGTCACGCGAGTTAGTTCGCCTTTTTCTTCTGCTTCAAGTAGTTTCCAGTGCCTCCTAAACGAATTAGATTAGTTCCAATGAAAGCTTTTCTGCTTTGCTCACTCTACTTTAAAGTATGTAAATTCTCAAACAGTTTCGAGCATCGCTTCCTTAATTCAATGGTCATTTGTCATACAACGATTCTCGTACGTTACTCTCATTCATGCTCTGAACGGGAATACGTGAGGTCCCAAACTAAAAGTCAAGTAGGCTTTCCTTTTGTTGAAATGAAATAGGTTTTTGTTTTGTTACAGACCACCTTTTCTCGGTTCACTGCTGTTCTGATTTTTCACCATCTACTATCTTCTTCAATTTCTATCTTGTTTCACGCACTTCTATCTCAAGTTACTGGATCGATATGCCTTGGGCATAGATTCCACATTCCCTTAACTCCACACCGAATGGTGCCTTCCTCTCTTGGGAACGCCTTTGTTGGGGTTAGGGAGGCTTGACCGAACATCAAATCTAATCTTCCCCTTTTCACGTGGATAACATTGTTTTCCTATGGGAATTAGCGATCCCAGAGAGAAAAAGTGAGGTCTCAAGCTAAAGGTTAGGTAGGTAGGCCTTCATTATGTTGAAAAAAAAAATTATTATCTGATAATTTGGTTTTCGTTGCTCAAAATTTCTTCGTCTTTAACGCGTCTGGCACTTCTACGTGTACGGATGGAAGCCTCCCACTTCCCTGGCTGCTCAAGCATCACCACAATCAATAATTATTACATGATAACCTAGTTTCATCCACCTAACGTCTCTTGCATGTTATTTCTGTGGCTTTTTCTCGTTTATGTTATACCGTTAGGTAGTATTGCTGACAATGTGCCGTCAATCGCCCGTACTTTGTGTGGGTAAAATAACACTAGCGCTGTGGAGATGCGCGACCTGTGAAGCAATGGAGCTTAGAGAGACTGCTGGGTTGGAAGACTATATTTTAGTGTTCTGTAATTACTGTGTCATTGGCTTGATGCCATGAGTAAGATCTTGTTTTTGTTATTGATGTTCCATGCATTATACCGGTTAAGTGACGTGCTGTTTCTACGATTTATCTACGTATGGGAAAAGAAAAAAAACTATGTTATAACGGCGAAGACCATGACGCATTCAAATTTACGTTTGGCCGTTCCCCGAGTGTGTGTTGAAGTGAAAATGAGTGGAATCTAAATATTGTAATGCACAATGTTAGGCATGATAAGGTCACCGGAAATTCCATGTCATTGCGTCCTATTTTTTTCATTTTTGTAACGCGTAACGTTTTTTCGAAATGGGGTTGAGTTACCGACTAATATGATAGGATTAACTTTCCCACTATTATTTCTGGCTCGTATGAAATTTTGAGAACTAGTTAGAACTGGTGTTAAACACTCATACATTTTAGTTGATCATTTATACAAATCAAAGTGTGGACTTTTCTCTTCGTGCAACTAAATTGAATGGAAGGAGATTGGAAAGTAGTACCTTGGAACTTCTCAGTACGTAGAACGTTTCTAGCATTACGCTCATTTCCAACAAGTTATTTCGAGCTGACAAGGAATATATACAATGAGGGGTTTAGTCAAATCAAGTTGTTGGAAATAGTTGTGATATCAATAAAAATGATTTATGGGGGAAAATGAATTGAAGGAGCTGTGAATGTGTGACGGGAAATATAATTTCTTCCTACGCCATTTCCTAACTCCTGCCTTACTCCGGCACAGGACCTGAGACAGGGTCGCAGGATCGTTTCTGCTGCCAAATTCGATTCTTATCAATTACCTTACTAAAAAATGTTAGCAACGAAATTGAACAAATGCGGAATAATTGCGGCTCCTAGACATTATATGTAGGGGAAGTGCGTACATTGGCGATGAAATGGGACAAAAAAGATAATCTGTGTGACAGAGGAGAAGCACAGGACGAAAACTATTCTTTCCTACCTCATATTGACGCGCTATCAGAATTCTCTCACTTGTAGTTACCTTTAAGGGTTAAAAATATGGGGAAATTCATTTTCTTTGCAATTATGAGTATGAGTAATATGCTTTCTAAAGTTAATAAAGTGGCTAAGGCATTTTCTCTGAAATTCTATGTTCTTTCTATGGACTATTTTTCACGAAAAATCTCTCGTTGGGTTTCAATTTACTCCTCATTATTATCACTTCTCCCCGCCCCAGTCTAACTTTTTCGCCGGAGCATGCATATTTTCGCTGTCTATCTATGAGATTTAATTACTTGGACGGCGAAGAACATGAATGCAGGCGGCGAAAAAGTTAGACTGGGTCAGGGGGATACAACTATTGTATCAATGGGAATTAGCGCTCTCAGGAGGAAAATGTATGAGGGCCTAAGCTAAGAGTTAGGCAGGCCTTCTGTTTGTTGAAATGAAATGTTTTTTGTTATGCTAAAGACAATTCTTTTTTAACTCACTGCTGTCCTGTTTTTCAGCGCCTACTAATTTCTTCTTCAACTTATACCTTGCTTCATAACCTTCCTTCTTATCCAACTGTTTCTATGCGCACAGGATCCTTTGCAGGAACACCCTTAATTTGTGCGTAGACTCCACGTTCCCTTAAATCCATACTCAATGATGCCTTCATCATTTCTCTCTTTGAACATCTTTGTTGCGGTAAAGGGAAGCTAAAACTAATTCATAATCAATCGATCCTTTCGTCGGAACGCTTTTTTTTAGCGTTTAGGAAGGCGTAAGTTAACATCTAATCTAATTTATTATCGTTTCTTCGTTCATTTTCTGGTGCTTCGCGCCGAGCCAAAATATTCTGGGAAAATCTGGTCTCCGAACATCGGGCGTGATTAAAATTATGCTTTCCTTCCCTCGTCCGATAACTGGATTTTGCCTCCATTAGTGCAGCCTCCCGTCCCAGCAAATTACCGTGAACTCTAGGGAACGTTTTCACAATCGACGAATTTACCCTGAAATTGTGATGGATGTTTTACGACTTATATATCCGCGCCAAAAGGACGGCTTTATTTTCAAATCAAAGCGATAATTCATCCGTGTTAATTTCTGGAAACGAACTCTTTAATACGAGTCTTTTCTTTTCTTGCTCTCTCTTTTTTAGGGTTAGGATATTTTTCAGAACGATATCCGTTCAATCTAAAAAATTACTTCATAACATAAATTTCTCCAGTCATTATATAGCGTGCAGGTGGTATCCAGTATAAAAATATTTTCCTTTTTATCGACGTTCCAGTATGTAAGGTGCGGGCTATAAGGACAAACGCAAAAAGCAAGCGCCCAACAAGCTGTAGTGTTTTGTACTTATTTGGACAAATGACGATGGATTTTTTTATGGACTTGTAATGAAGCTTGCAATTTGTTGCGAACGTAATGGTGTTAACTGAATTATTTCAAATTTTAGGAAATTTTCATTCAAGGAAATGATACTTTATTTGTAGCACTCAATTTTGTATTATTTATAGCGTAAATAGTTTTGATATTAAAATTTTTAGTTAGTTAAAAATTTAGGAAAAATGTTGTACTGATGTAGCTTTTATTTTGACACGGACATTTTCCCCTTACATTTCATGATGAAATGTTTCAGCCCTACAATATTAGTTTCAGCAATACCTCTATGGTGAATTGGCTTCAACCGCCATCAAGTTTTGAATGGATATGTCTTGCGAAATGTTCTGTGTTATTATAATGGTATCTTATTGACAAAATGAACCTTTTTTATATTAATATGCTCGATAATACTACGCATGTTATGTATCTCACTTGGGCAAACACATTACTTGTGATAAAGCATCAAAATAGAAATTTATTTATTGGGGTCTTGAACGCAAAAAAATTATTCGACAATTTTTCTTGGACGTCAAATTTCCCAAAGTAAATTTTGGGAGCTTTCTACTCTTCAAGAAGGTACTGAAAATATTTGATACGATCAGCTTGCCAATTTTTTCTTGAGTAAGGTATATGGAGTTAATGTTCAGGTAAAAAAAAAATTTCATCTACTGCAGCAAGTACTCGACAATCTGGCACGCATTCTTCTTTGTTCCATTCTTCTCTTATTTCCACACGATTTTAACCAAGGCAACTTTCCATAAAATACGCACAGTGAACTTCATCGTCCGTACCCAAGCGGCGACCCGTCTAACTGCCATTTGCCAAAAATGTTCCATTTTAATCATACTGATCACCCGTGCAATACACCCGAGCGCGCTTCCAGATCCTGATACGGAACTTTTAAACCGTCGAGCTTTGGTGTAACGAGTGCTCTCAGTTTTCTGTTAATTGAGCCGCCCTTGCCAGTTGTCCATCTGTTCTCGCAGCCGGTAATTCTGGTAGAGTTTTATCCGGCAAATGCGATACCGTGGAGCCTTTTTTTGCCCGCTCCCTCTGGTCGAGGAGTTTTCTTCGCTCTCATTGAGATGCTTCGAGAAAAAAGCTCGTTATTGTTTGTGAGAATGGGAGAACTTGGTGATCTGGAGGCGTATTTTCAGCCTGTTTTAGCTATTGCAACAGTGTAGCTGGCAGCGTAAGTTCTAAGTCGTCTTAGTTACACCACGCGCTGTGTTGTGTGGAGCGGCTCTGTCTCCACTTGACATCTTATTGCAACGAAGACGTAAATGGGTTGTAAGAACGTCCCTTGGTTTTGCCCTTGGCCACCAAGATTAGCCCTTCATACAGAGTAAAGTTCCGTTTCCTTATTTCAGTCTGAAAGGTGGCTCTTTGTGGAGGTTGTGTCTGCACTCGTCTGCACAGGTTTGCATGCAGCTTCATCTTAACCTCTATTCGAAACGGATAGTTTTTCGAGATAAAATACAGAAGCTAGTTTTGTTATGCTCCGACAGTTCAATGCACAGAAATCAGCTGGTGCGATTGTAGAAAGTATTCTCCTCCAACGCACGGTGTACGTGCATCCTTAGCAGCTTCCGACGGACGTACAAGCTTCAGCCGTAAGCAACTGAGATTACTTCAGTATGTAGTGGAGAGGCTTGCCCACAGGCGCATAAAAAAATACGAGTGAGAAATAGAACTTCTTGGCCTGTTGCATTCAGTCCGCCTGATATCGATCCCACGCTTGGTTGCCTTATAGTCAGACTCAGTTAACTAAAGGTAAATACTCGTAATTGCGTTTGAAAATCGATATACTGCTGTGAGGATTTGATTTTTTTCATGTTCAAAGTTCGTAGGGCACTAAGTAGCATGAAATAAAATTGAGAATATGGGAGTCTTAACGTCACAAATGCATCCATTTCATTCACTCTCGAGTTTGCTGAGGCGGTTCAAATTCCCTAAATCGCAGGCGCTTGCTTAAAGCTCTTAAGATTGCCTTGCCACACGCTTACTGCTCTCCATTCCTTGATCCACACAAACAGGTTTTCTGAAGCTATACATCTTCATTTCAGTGTGAAATAACTCAACCCCCGCTAAAACTGCCAGTCCTGATCCTGATTCCATCTGAGATCTCTACGCTCAACACCCTCCCCTCTCCCCCCTCCACCCCATCAGCGAGCTCTTCAAAAGTCTCCTGTCAAGATTTTTGCTTTTGAACTTTTCCTCTTTTGCCATTCTTAGGAATTCTTTCGTCAGATCGTTGCAATAAGGGGCGGAAGTCGTTTTCTTTTCTGAGAGTTTGTACTTCGTTAAATTTTGCTGAATTTTATCGACGGTATAATGAATTAATTTGTTGCTCGTGAAAAAGTCTATTTTTTGTTAGACGGGAACTCGAACTGGGAATATTATTTATGAAGTAGGTTTGTACAACAAGGCAAAAGTCTTCGACGCGCGCCCCCTCAGGGGGATACAACTATTGTATCTATGGGAATTAGCGCTCCCAGGGGAAAAATGTGAGGGCTCGAGCTGAGAGTTAGTTAGGCCTTTTTTTGTTGAAATAAAATGTTTTTTGTTATGTTGAGGACCACCTTTTTTCGGTTCACTACTGTCCTGTTTTTCAGCACCTCTGACTTTCTTCTTCAACTTTTATCTTATTTCATGAATTTCTTTCTTATCTTACTGTTTCTATGCCCTTTCTGCATAGATTCCTCATTCACTTATCTCCATACTAAATGGTGCCTTCCTCCTTCCTCTCTTCGATACGCTCTTTTTTTTTGTAGCGGTTAGGGAGGCTCAAACTAACTTATAATCTTATAATCTTAATCTTCGACGCGCGCACTTTTTATTTATAGCGTTCACCTTTGTTCGCAAAGATATGAATAGAGCGTTGGTGTTGCTAATGTTGAGGGCGTAAAAATATTTTCCTTTTTACGCAAAATTTGTGTTGAAAACTCACCGAATGCTCTATGCGTCTGAATTAAAATACGTATTTTCTCAATTTAACTTCCACAATTCCATTTGCGTTTTGCTCGTACCAGCTTTTCATTAAAATATTTCTTTTCATTAAAATATTTCTTTTTATTAAAATATTTCTTTTCATTAAAATATTTCTTTTCATTAAAATATTTATTTTCATTAAAATATTTCTTTTCATTAAAATATTTCTTTTCATTAAAATATTTCTTTTCATTTAAATATTTCTTTTCAAACGAAAATGTATATCTTAATTCTGGTATTAGTGTTATAGTTTTGACCGCGCTAGCTTGACGGATGCACATTTTCGAAGAAAACGATCACTGTCCTCTGAAAAGTGCATACATGGGGAAATTGATTGTTTTAATGAAAGGTCAAAATTGTTGTAAACTGAAATTCGTAGATTGTGTTCGAGTTTTTTCGATTTAATTTTTTTGTTTGGCCTAGAGATATAATTGAACTGCCAGCGAGCCAGCATTTCGCGTCTTGACCACACCTCAATAAGCAGGATGATCATTTAGCGAGTACTTACAGTATCTGAATCGCATGAGTGAAGTGCTGCTGGAAGAATCAACACTGAAGTGTACGTAGATTAACATACAAAATTCAGAAGATCATCTAATGTGTAACGGCATAAAACGTTCAATTAACGAGCAATTCCTCTCAATTTAACCAAAAAACACGTTTTTCTTTTTGTTAATAAAATTACTTCCTTAACGTAAGTCGACGGCTTCATTTGCTGCTTGTCATGATGAGGTGAGCACTTGTGTTACGGCATGCAGCCGGTTTAGCAATGAAGCTCGTTTTATCATTCGCAATAAATCATTAATTTGTTCGTACCTCGATTGCTACATTATCGAGTTCGGCTATGTTTAGGAAGCCATTACTGATGATTTGACTGACCTGCGCCCGTTTTGCAGTATTTACGAGCTCGTATAACTGTACTTATGGGCATGCATTACTGTATTTATGGCGATCAACTGCTGAGTGAGCCGAGATCTCCGTCTTATATTTTAATTAGTGTTCTGATGCTGGCTGAATTGGCCGCCGAGCGGACCTCGACATAAACGAGTTATGCGCCTTGTGATCCATACTTGACCGATAACTTCAGCTTCGAATTGTTTTGGAAGATGTGAACCGCGACAGAAATGATCCCAGCTGATTCCTGAGAAACGACGTTGACAAATTACTGGACAGGGAGGTCTAGACGGAGATGAATGTTTGGTGCGTGGCAGGGAAGTTAGTTGGAACGTACGCTGCAGGTATCGATAATGTCAACTGCTGGGAAGTAGGAGAAACGAAGACCACAATACCGTTACGTAGCAAAGAGATAACATAAAAGGGAAGCTTGGTGTTGAGTTTGGCATGGTTTTATTTTTAGGTCTACATTTAGGTGCGTGAGAAATCGTACATTTTCGCTTGCAAAACTAGATGTTCCAATGATAAACGTTCAAGAATTATTTATTGCTAATTTCAGCATCTTGAGAAATTATACGCATGTGACAGCTGGAATATTCAATCAAGCGCTAACTGATGGCATGTTTATTCGTAGTCGTCATCGAAATTTGGTGTTGAGAGATCCTTTCATCCGATCCATGAAAATGTTTATCAGTTACGTATACGAGCAGTTCGCGTATAGTAGGTTTTGTTATCGTGTGAGTTTCTCATTGATGCGTCGGGTGGTGAGCGTGCAGGTGCGTGCAGCCTGCATGTGATCTCATGAACCCCCGCTTCACCGCTGACGCCTGGTTCGCCGTCAATGTTTGCTTCACCGTGTTCGTCCTCTGAATACGCAGTTTTCGTCTCTCTCGTCACCAGCTGACGGGTCTCGTGACTGTGCTCTGTCTCACCCGATGACGCGAGTCGTGCGCGCAGCAATGCTTCGCTTCCCGGTACCCTGCGTCGCTGGCGAGCGTCTCACCAAAGGCTTCCCTAATTCTGCCGCTCTTGAAAGTTGACTGTAAATTAGAACTTGGGCTAAACATGTCAGTCATGCCTTAATTTTTCTTCTTCTTGGCCTTTGGTGAGATGAATTTGTGATCAATTTTGTTTGGGAAGAGCTCTTAGAAAAATTACAAGGATCACTTACGTTACAAATGACCTCTTGTCACTTTTTTCTTCTACTATTCTTATTTTGAGTAATTATTTCCTTTGGAAAGGTTTTGTGTGGATCAAATCTGGTACTATTCAGATGACGCAATCTTGTCAAAAAGGGTTACGTACTGAGTGGCTGTAGCTGGAGTTCATGCGGCTTCACCCGCTTTGACATGCGGCGAATCAGTGTAAACATTTAAAAAAGAATATCTTTTAGTGGCAGACTATATTGCAACTGTGCTCTGTAGGAGTTGTACATCTCCAGTGAGCGTTTACGGGATTGGGAACTTGTTCTTTATACCTCCGGTTGCTCGGCAGGGGGATACAGCAATTTTATGTCGGAGTTAGTACTTCCAAGGGAAAATGTGAGATCTCTAGCTGGATGTTAGATAGGCTTTCCTATTGTTGAAATAGAATAGGTGTTAGTTTTGTTACGAACCGTTTATTTTTCGGCTCACTTCTACGGTGTTTTTCAAAACCTATACTACTTTGTTCTTCCCCTTTTATTTTGTTTCATAATGTCTTTCTCAAATTACTGTTTCTAAGCACATTGTGTTTTGTGCGGGAGCACACCTGGTGCATAGATTCCGCGTTCCCTAAACTCCCTACTTAATTGTACTTTCATCTATCCTCTCTTGTGGAAAGCATTTATTGTGGCGAGGGAGCCATAAACTAACATATAAACTTATCTAGTCAACACAAGATCGTGAGCTAGACTGGTGATTTGCCTGCCCGGCTGATATTGCGCCTCTTGTTCAGTGGACATTCAGAGGCAGCTGCTCGGTTGCAGGAAACAAAATTGAAGGTTCTGTATCGCCTTTGATTAATTATGCCTCGAATTGTTGTTGGAAATCTATTCAAGATGAAGCTTTAAAGTCGAATGAGTAGTTTGGGCTCCAAACGCCTCCATGCTATAGAATGTGCAACCATTTAAAATATAAAATTATGTTCGCAGAATAAATTGTTCACGTCTTATCAAAATTGTATAAAGTGATTGTTGGAAGTTTCAAATATAAAAGGCATTTTCATTGGTTGTTGATGTTGTTCTTGTGAGCAGTCTGTTATACTTACCGGTCAATATCTTTAATTCTCTTGGTTTCAAATTGATTCTTCTAATGATGGAGTCGTGCATTTATTTGAGTTCAGCATTCGTCATAACTTTCAAAAACGTGCTATCGCATGAGGAGTAAATGACATCAAATAAGTAAAAAGATAGAATCCTGGCCGTTGTACGTATTAATTTGTTTTCAACAACATCCACAATTTCTGCGCATAGTGGCAGCTTCATCATGCCACTCTTCCTCGTTAGCGATCTTCTCTGCGTGAATGGATGCGTGTGCGCATCTCATCCAATTTGAAGAGAGGATAAAGTTTGGTGGTGGCATTTTAATTATACTTTGTGTGAACACGCTCCTGTACTTGGGCCGAAACTCTGTTGGAGCCGTTGGAGGTGCTGTAATGTGCGATTTGTTCTGACTTTAATATCTTCATTTCTAACGATGAATGTCCAGAGACTCTAGAATTCAGCCTATCTTGGTGATCGGAAACCATTAAACTTGTCAATGCTCTTGACTTTCTTCTCTTAGGCCGTCATTGTAAATTTTGATCGACCAATATCTATGTCTCCTATTTGTTTTGAGGTAATTAAGTCAAGCGCTTGCAAGCTTGCGTATCTCTGTTGTAAGTCGAGCACTTGCCTGCTGTGTATTGCCATTATACCCAACTCCTTCAGTAATGTATATTGTAACTGCCTCAAGCTCAACAATATAATATCAGAGCCTTCCAGCTACACAACATGGGTCTAGTCAGCGGCCAGTCATTCCTGCTGCAATAAATCACCTGGAAATTATTAGATTGTGATGGGAATCAAATTATATTTTTTTCACCGATTTGTTGCGTGTCATTGATACTGGACGGCAAAAATTCTTGTCATTTCCTCACAGTTTTACTGTTTGGTTTTTATGTGTGATTTTTGCTTACAATTATCATATTTGCCCACCAAGAAATAAATGATACCAAAAACTTCGGCTTCTCTCATACCCACGTTGGATAGGATTGTTTCGTGAACTGTACCCCTTCCGTGCATCGTCATTTGATTATAATGATTTTAAAATACATTTTTCTTTGTAATCTTGTCAAGGTAAGTTTTTCATATTCTACTATTACTATGTGCTTCAATGCGTACGCTTAATGAGAACATTTTCCTAATGTTTGCATTTTCATTCACAAGTTGAATAAAAAAAAAAATATTTGTTGTCATTCGTATCCAGATCTTAGTCTTATGCTCGGCCAAAAGTAGTGGACGCCTTTACAAAAGAAATAGCTGCATCCCCATTTATAGAGTTAATAAAAATACAAGTGGTCGAGCTCTCGACCGAAATACCGACGCTGAGCTCGCAATTCAACGGCTACTTGGTGCCGGCGCAGCGGGAACACGATTGTCTGTGCCAAGTTTTGGATCAGTGTACGTCGTCGTTACTGTACAATCGAGAGCGTAAGTTCTTCAGGCGACTTCTGGCTACAGTTAACTGCTGTTTTGTAAGGTAGAAATTTCTCACGTTAGAGCATCTTCCTAATAAAATTTGATCTCTGGACTGCACTCAATGTCCGAATTTTCTCAACAGAAAGCTCACACTTGGAGTTTGAGGAAAACGGCGCATAGCGTAACTAAGTTGCCAGGAAAACTTTCGCTACCATCTATACCGTTACGACGATGTTATTGTTTGGAAGTCTGTAGTCCTACGGAAATGGCAGATATATTTAATGGTAGACAAATTTTATCGCTGCTAGAAAATGAATTTTTCAGGTGAAAACTGGTCCAACCTATTTTGGCATTAACTAACAGACCGTCTCCGAAAACGATACGAGTACGTTATCGTTTTGTTGTGCATATTACAAACAACAAAAATTAACATGACTTTGAAGGCTTTTTAACATGACATGACATTGAAGGCTTTATCGTGTTTTTCAGGTTTTAAATGGATATTCAACTGATGGCAATCCACTTCCAAAAAAAATCTTGTATCGTAGAGGTAATTCAATCCCAGCGCAATTCACCTTTTCTTCAAAGTTTGCTTTTTACGGCCGAAGTTTGTGAGGGCCTGAGCTGAGAGTTAGGTAGGCCTTCTTTTTGTTGAAATAAAATGTTTTTGTTATGTTAAGGACCACCTTTTTTCGGTTCACTGCTGTCCTGTTTTTCAGCACCTACTACTGTCTTCTTCAACTTTGGTCTTGTTTCATAATCTTCCTTCACAACTAACTGTTTCTATGCCTTTCTGCGTAGATTCCGCGTTTCCTTAACTCCATACTAAATGGTGCCTTCCTCCTTCCTCTCTTTGGATCGCAATTGTTGCTGGGTAGGGAGGCTAAAACTAACGACTAATCTAATCTACGGCCGAAGTTCTGAAGATAGAGGTATTCAAGTGCCGACAGCAGTGCAAGATTCCAATCCGATAATGCTCTTGCCTGGAAATTTATTCTTCTGATCATGCCCTCGTTGTGTAGTCGGGGTGAGTAGTTGAGCTAAACCGCCTCAGTTAAAGACGCGCGAGAAAATATCCCCACTTGGAATTAGCGATGAATTCTAAAGTTTTGCGATTCCAGAGTAAATTATCCCTATCCCAATCTTTAAAAGTTTCGCTCACAACTTTCCACAAGACATTAGTTATTGTGTGTGGAATCTTTTATTTTGAACTATTAAAGCATGGGAAAGCGTTTTGAAAATTAGTGATGACACGAGCTCGGGCTGTCAGATATCGACTCAGGATCTCGGGTATCAACTCATGTGACAAAAAAAGATATGTATTGGCGTGACGCAATTTTTGAACGTCGAGATCTTGGAAGCCTTGCTGCACTAATACCTTGATTCATCATTGTGAAAAACACAAGTTCAGGCCACCTCTGTAGATGACGTGTGACATGGTAGACGTGTGATGCACAGCACTTGTACGATGCCGAGGGCAGTGGTGACGCCTGGCTTCTCTATCACAGAAGGAACAGGAGGATTGATCGAAATTCAAACAAGTTTAAGTGGACCCAAAAGCGTATAATACTTCGACGCGCCTCTAGTTTATAACTTTCGGAAAGAATGTTGAAGCTTATTTCACCGAAGTGCAGACACCCGACAACAATGCAGAAAGCCTGTGATCCGACCGCCCTGACCCTCAGGTGGCATGAAGAGAGCCGTGCTCCTGAGGGACGGCACTGCGATGTACGTTAGGGGACCGACCCACGGCCATCAGCGTCTCGTACCATCGGTCCAACTCCTTCGTATCGGTCCTCGGGGCCCCATAAATACGCACAGATCCGGGGCGCATAAGTGAACGACGCTTCGGGACTCGTAAAAAGTGCGCTTTTTCCGGCCAATGGACGTAAACACGCGTAAGCGTAACTGAACAATCTAAATCGAGCGCGAGGGTCAAGATCGCCCTTCTCTTTGGGATGGCGTCTTCCGAGAGCAGATTCCGGCAGGCTGCCCAAACACGTCAGGAAATGGACTTAGTTTTGTTGTGTGCAATGCATGAGCTTTCTACGTCTAGTCTTATGTTACAGTGTTTGTTATCCTTGCTACTACTGAACGAAAAGACGATGAACGAGGATGGTACTAATGTTTGAAAATACGTGTTTATTTTGTTCTATCCGAATCATTTATGTTAGCGAGTCTTCGTCACAAAAAGTGTTGTTTGAAGTCTTTGCACCCCCAAGGGGGATACAACTATTGTATTTATGGGAATTAGCGCTCCCAGGGGAATTATGTGAGGTCCCAAGCTAAAGGTTAGGTAGACCTTCTTTTTGTTGGAATAGAACAGGTTTTTGTTTAGTTACGGACCAATTTTTTCGGTTCACTGCTGTCCTGTTTTTCAGCACCTACTACTTTCTTCATTAAATTTTATCTTGTTTCATGGTCTTCTTTCTTAGCTTACTGTTTCTATGCACCTTGTGCGTAGATTCCGTGTTCCCTTAACTTCATACTAAATGGTGCCTTCATCCTTCCTTCCTTTGAACATCTATGTTATGGTAAAGGGAGGCTAAAACTTTCTTTTAGTCAATCATTGAAGTCCGTGCATTATGTGAGAAAGGATTTCCAATAATTGTGATGTATTGAACCTCAAACTCTATCGTACCTTTGGCGTGTTCTTATCCATTTACAAACAGCGTCAGGCTCGTTTCTAATCTGCAGTAGTTGTGAGTCATTCTACTCTATCTTTAATTGTTGTCTTCAATTTATGTTACCCTATAGATTTGATATCGCTTTGTTCACTATTATCCTTTAATTAAACATCGTTCACCTACACTTTGTGTGAAATAAAAACATCATTGCTACACCCAATCATGGTCTCCTTAATAAGGCTAAATGAAATTGACTAAGACTTTGTTTCGATTTTTCAACTCGTAATGTTGCCATGTTATGATGGCAGCTCGCCGAGATCAAACAAATGTACGGAAGCGAGATCTGAGCTGTGTGGGGGTTGGCAAGGTCAGGGGACTGAGGTTGTGCGCTAACATCTCGTGACGCACTCGTGCAGCTAGTGCGCCCAAGTAAACGTCCTCTCGTGGGAGACACCATAGCTTATGTTAGAGAAGCGTGCTGGCGTATTTTGATTCAGGTAGAACAGATGTGTGAAAGATTCATGAAAGTCATAGGGATGAAGATATAAACTTTGCAACTCCAATGTAGTAATTGTGCAGTAAGTGCAGGATATTTTTCTTCCGCGAAAGAGCTTTTTTTCAACTATGGGATACATTTTTTGGTGGTTTTCTTTGTTTCTATGATATGTGTATGTGAGTATCTTAATTCATCAGCTGAAATTTTTAATAAGAGAAAATTAGATTATATGTGTTAGCGTTTTCATGATTTCTAGGTTTAGGTTTTTGAGTAATTTTGAAAAAAGGAATACGAAAATTAACTTACTACTCCTTTTTTATGAAGCAGTCCGGGTCCCTTAGAGTGTATTTGTAAATGAAGACATTGTGAAAGGTTTTGTAATTAAATTACGGGTTTTCATAAGAGTTCGGATCGCGTGTTGGACCTCAATTTTTGTTTTAAAATCGAAAAACTTTTTTTAACTGATGAAATGCGATCAATGCTTGTGCACAAAATAGTTCAAACTATTGCAATTATAAAGTCGCAGGTTTCTAGAAAGTATTTATAGAACCATCGTAGTTTGTCTTTTAATTTCATGGGAATGACGGCAACGGTAATGGATTTTGTTCTGAAAAAAGTATGCAAAATTTTTGACGCTGTTCATATCAACTCAGAGGGTTTGAATTTTTTAAACTCCTTGCTTGGTAATGATGGTCACAGATATTATTTTATTATGCATCGGTATATCAGTTCCTGAAAGTGACATCATTATACTTCCTGCAAAACTACAGCAGAGCTTAGCTTACGACGGGTCTACATGCTGTATTGGTCCATTGTCTCCAGATTTTGGCGCGAGCTTCATCCACTGCAAACTGAGGAGAGTGCACCTTGACAAATATTACGTCTGGAAAAATTATTTTGAACAATGAGCGTTGACATTGACTAAATGCAGAGGATGGTGCACAATTATAGTAAGCAGCGAGCTGAGTTGTTACACTGGGTGAAAACAGAGGAGAGTGTGAACTTCATTACATATGACTTCATAAAATTATGAAAAAAATGGGCGTAGCTGTTACACTGACTGCCAGAAAAGGATACCCTTGAACTTATATAACTAGTTATACGATTACACGAAATCAGCGTTTGCTCAAAATACTCGTTTGGCAAGTATTTTTTCTAACTCTTTTTCTCACGTTTTGATAACGTGATTCAAGATATTTAATAGCATTAGTTTGGTTTTCAATGAGCCTTGAAAATTGATTTTGAAGGAAACGTAGAATAGGTTTTATGGATTGTAAGCTTAGTGCACCTTGCAATGCAGTCATGGTTTTTGAATTGCTTTGCGCTGGTCTTGGGTGACCAATTGTGTTGACTCCCACAAAAATCTGTTGATTGCTTCAAAGTACAGGCTGTCTCTGTAAGTAAGTTAGTGAATCTTGTACGTCTTTGTTCCCTCGTATTCTACTTGCAATTTGCTTTTTATTTCTCACTAAAAATGCCGATTTGGATCAGCGTTTGCGTTAGTGTTTCCTTTCGAAATTTCCTAATTGCTAATGAATATTTTCACTATTTTGTCATAGATAACTAGACCTATAACTGAGTTTTACTGAAGACCTAAAAACTTTGAGTAAGTTGTTGATATATTCCCAGTGTTGCGTTTTAGTTATGCATCTACTGTGCGGCGTATCTATGGGAATTACCTCTCCCAGGGTGAATATTTCAGGTCCCCAACTGAGATCTACGTAGACCTTTTTGTTGAAATAAAATATTTTCTTATGTTAAGAACCATCTTCTATCGATTCACTGCTGTGCTGGTTGTCAGCACCTCCTACTTTTTTCTTCAATTTTTATCTTGTTTTATAAACTTCTTTCTCAACTTACTGTTTCTATGCACCTATTGCACAGATTCCTCGTTTCCTCACGTCTATACTAAATGGTGCCTTCCTCCTTTCTCTCTTTGGAACGTCTGTGTTGCGATTCGGGAGGCTTAAACTAACATATAATCTAATCTACTGAGCTTCATAGTATTCGAAATATTTAAAGCCATTCATTGATGTCATTGTCCGTTCAGCTATTTTAACACGTTAGTTGCGATGGGTTAAACTGAAATTCAGTATTCAACTTAAATTTTAAGTCAAAAGTGATAAGCAAATTTGTAAATATCAAACATTAACTGGGCCTGTTAAATTCCATTAATTTAGAAAGGTTGTTAGAATTTTTGAAAACGACCCATCGATGGGTCGTTTCGCAGCAGGAAAAACCTAACTACGACCCACCGGTGGGTCGTATCGCACTCAACGTGTTAAAATAGAAACAGTTGTTCTACTTGTGCCATATGGGGCATCTATGCCAATTTTTTGTCCTCAGGTATGTGGTTGCTTTGTGAGCAAGCTCTGTGAGTTAGCAGGCATTAGAGGTTAATGTAATTCTTACTTTTCCGTAAGAATGTGGTGCCCTTCATTCGTAAAAGGGACCTCAGCGTTTGGAACGTTTGGCTTTGCAATAAATCAGCGACTTCCCCTAGTTTCATCTCATTTGCCAGGACGCCACATTACCCGTGGCTTCGTACACGTTTATTTGCCTATCTAAATTAGGCATCAGAGTTTTGCGACCGCTATTCCAATGATGCCGTGCAGGAGACCTCAAGTTGTCTCCTGGCGGTGCCCGTTATCTTCTGAGCGGCCGACCATCTTGTCTGCAGTGCTCTCGTCCACCTCGCTCGCCCTCTTTTTTTTCCTCCTCATGTTCATTTTTTTCGGTCTCTGGGTCATGAATAATTGCAAAAGATTGTGCATGGAGCAAGTTATTCCGGTGCAGTAGATGGCGCGCCGGAGGAGGCAGAAAGAGAGCAGATAACTCCCGTGACGGCGAGTGATTTACTGATGCGCCATGCAGGTATCTGCCGGCTGCCCTCCGTAATGCATGAATTGCCAGCGCTCTGCTTTTATTGCTTCTCTCAAGTTGTGCATTTGTGTTCCATTTTCAAATTTTCTCGCCAATTTACTGTTAATTTGGCTTCTTTATGTCCAGAAACAATATCGCTCAGTATATTGCAACCCTGCATTTGCCAAAGCAGTTCATGGTCACATTTTGCTTTGAAAAGGCCATATCGAAAAAATCTGACCCGAAAATGGCCAATCTAGCTACTCTGTGCCAAGCATGTGTCTGGAGTATCGTGCGAACGCCGGATTGCTTCTTCCAACGTGACAAGGAAACTTATGACTTCGCTTTAGAGCCTGGGATTGCATGCGCCTCAGGCCCGGGAACCTTTCGGCGAGGTGGTGTAGCAGGAATTTTTTCTTATGAAATTTAGGGAATGCACTCAAATGGAAGAACTTATGTCTGTAGCTTTTGCGCTTGCAAAGTAATGCAGTGAGCTTACAGTATTAAATTTTGCGTTGCCAGCTTAGGAAATAAAGTTCACTTCTGTAACGGAACGTTTTCTTGCTTGCCCATGAGAAAATATAAGTAGATAGATACTGCTGCTGTTGAGTTCAGTGACTAACGATTTCTCGCTTGGTCACTAGGATTTCTAAATCTTTTTCTATGAGAGGGGATGTGTCATATATGCTGTCCGCCCAAGCCATTTCATTCAAGGAAATTAGCGTTCCTTTTGGCTGAACCTTATAATGAGCTGCGGAATCAGTCATTCTTGTTGCAGAGGGCTGCTTGTGTTTTGCCCTTTAGCATTTGAAAAACCTTTTGCGCCAATTGTGCTCACTTTTTATACAGAAGACTGCCTGATTTCTTGACCTATTGCACCTTTGTGTCTGTTTCAATTGAAGAGTCATTCTTGCTCGTCCATTTCGTCCCTCCGAGATGCGCCAGCGTTGCGTCATTCGCAGCATTGCAGGGTGTACCCACAGCGCCTCGAAGTTTTCCGGGCGCGTGTGTGCCATCTGAAGTACTTTTCTCTCTCTGAGATGGTCACCTCAATGAAGAGGGAATCGTTGTTAAGTCTTTGGACCTGATCGTAAATTTACATTTGTACTGAACGACTAAGTCGTGTTGAATCGAGATACACTGTCCCTCCTTAGCCTGTTGTCTACTTACATGACAATGATTTGAGCATTTCTTAAACGTTTTGAAGTTCCGTTTCTACTTCGTCATTTTCGTGAATTTTCAGTCAAAGGTTAGAGAAAATGAAGTCCTTTGAATTCACTCAAGCCTTGCAGATGTGTCATAATTTACCGCCATGATATGCGAGGTCGCTGGATGGTTCGAGGACAGGCGAGTCGCGTCATGCATATGTCGTAAGCACGGCTCCGTGGTCTGCTGTTCATCTATACCCCTATACTCAATTCATGATTTACTTGAGAACCTTATTTATTTCCTAAACTTCAAGGTCATTAGTTAGTGGCGTGCTTCAAGTTATTTCACTTTTCGCGTGCCTTTTGTATCTTCTGTTTAAAGCAGCTTGTCTTTTGAATGAGAAGATACCGGTGTTAGTTTCTTCGGGTGGAACGAACGGGCGAGACATTTCGATAACCATCACCTCGGGGGAGTAAACAATTATATCTGTGGGAGTCAGCGCTCCCAGGGGAAAATGAGAGGTCATCGGCTGGAAGACAAATACACTATCTTTTTGTTAAAAGAGAACAGGTTTTCTTCTTTCGTTTTGCTACGTGCTATCTTTTCTCGCTACACTACTGTCGGTTTTTCTCCACTGTCTTCTTCAATTTCTATCTTGTTTCATAAACTTTTTTCAATCTTGTTTTTGTGAAGGGTGGGTTTGGTGACACACCCTGTGCGTTCATCCTTCGTTCCCTTAATTCCATGTTCAATGATGCCTTCCTCCTTTCTTTCCTGGAGAACGCCTTGGTTGTGGTTAGGGAGACGTCATCTAGATTATAATTATCAATACCAGAACATCGAGTGAACAAAATACGGCATGAAATGGTGAAATTAGTTGGGGATAGGGATTCACTCTTTTGTGCTTTCCACCTGTCGTTGTTTGTGAGTTTCATACATTTTACGTATTTATTCGTCACCAGGCAAGATTCATTTGCGCCCAATCTCAGAGCTCATAAGGAGCACTATCAGCACTACATAGTCTGAGCGGCCCCACACTGGCCGCTGTGCAGAACGTCTTCATTTTCTGGCTGCGAGGAGGCGAGTATCAGCGATACCTCAGCCGCAACATGGATCGGGCGGTGACGGACGAGCTCCGTCACCGCTCCACTCTGCCTCCCAGCGACGAGGTCTGTGGGTGGTGGCAGGGGTCGGACTGCATCTCCACACTTCTCCTTTCAAATGACATCGATATTACAGGAGTGTCGATATTCTGATGTACTGAGCTCAGTGCATTACGAGAAGCTTATGTTTTAGAATGCTTTGGTTTAAACAATATTGTCTGGACTCAGGTGCACCTAGGTTGCTGCATCGAAACAAGTCGCTTTCGTTTATTGGCATTGATTGTAACTTCATAGTCAGTACTCTTATGCACAGCATGTAGTGCATCACGAGTAGCCTTCGTTTAGCGTTACATTGGTTTGGTTATGCTCTAATCCTTCTAGTGCTCTAGAGTCAGCGCGTTGTCCAGAGCCGCTTGCAGATACTGTCACACTGATGGCGAGAAGATGACGAGTTCTCTGATGCTTGCTTTTGGTGGGGACTTGGATCGATGAATTAGTGTAGGTATTCACTTATGACACTCCTGTAGCACATATAACTCTCTTCAACATTGTTCTCCTCCCGTTTTTTTACTTAAGCCAACCCATTTTTTCGTGGTGTCGTTGCTCTTCTTTTGTACTTATAAAGCGGCATCATTGGACTCTTGGCCTCTCAGAAGTACAAATATTTGTATCCAAGGGGAACTAGCTCTCTCAGGGAAAAGATGTTAGGTCCCGAGCTGATAATTAGGTAGGCCTTCATTTAACAGAAATAAAAAAGGCTTTCGTTATGTTTTATATCATCTATGTTTCGGTTCATTATTATGCTCTTTTCAGCACCTATCCTTTTCTTCCTCAGCATGTACCTTCTTTCGTAAACGTTTTGAACTTCGCTGTTATATGCTCGGGGCTCGGCGGCACTTCTCGTGCATATATCCCTAATCCCTGAATACATCCTGAAGGAGGTATGCTTCTTATCACTCTTGGGAATACTTATGCTGTGGTATGGAAGACTTAAATCCTCCACTCTAATCTTCCATTTAAGCGTTGCTAGTATTGAACGTTGCGAGCATTTTTTCTCTAATGCTTGCTGTTCCAATGACTTAGCTGCTGATCATCAGCTTCTCTTTTATACGTAGCAATCAATATTTTCTTTAGAATAGCTTGCCCCATCTACTCTGCATGCAAGGCTAAGATTATTTTGTAAATACAACTCGCTATTTACATGTCAATGATTAATTTCATCAATTTCTACGTCCGATGTAAACAATATCCAAGTGGGCAATGAATCCCGATTGATGTTTTAGTCTTGATGGTACGCTGTGGGCTTGTTTTTTATCCACTTTTCACGAAAGAATGGAAACATTATGCAGGTGTCTGAAATTTCCCGTATACTCGCGCTAAACTTACGCACTAATGCAAGGGACAAGGTCCTTTATGCATGACTTGTCTGAGACAGCTTTAGGCAGAAGCTCGGCAGAGGAAGAGCTTATGGACATTAAAGTAAGGCTGAGGCGCCGGCTTATCGAGAAGACGGGAACCGCGAGGAGATTGTCTTCCCTGATGATCCGAGAGATGAGAGTTGCTGGCCACCGCTACGAGCTGAACTTGTGGCGATGTTGTCTTGTGGTGCTGCTTGCTGGTGTTCCTGGGCTGCTGCTTTCTGGGGTTTTTGTGCTTCTATATGATAATGTTCTTGTAATTCTGCTTGGTGCTTCTGCTTGCAGTTTCTGGTAATGCTTCTGCTCTGCTGCTGTTCTGTTGCTTATGCTCATTGGTAGTCCTTCTGCTGGGTGGTGTTAATATTTTTACCTGCTCCTATGTTACTACTGCCTCCATTTGCTCGAACTTACTACCTACACTGCTAGCAGTCGGAAGATGAGACAAGGCTACAGCCTCACTTAGGTAGCTGTGAAGAATGCTATCTCCAGTGACCGTGCGTTGAGTGTCGTGTAATTCCTCATGCTTGTGTACAACGCAGCCGTTCGCCTTTTCATGTGGTCATCGGAGGGATCGATGTAGGCATAGCGCTAAAGTGATAATGGGTAGCTACTGCACTGGATCTGACAGCCCAGCCTGTTGCAGACCCACGGGCTTCGTATGTCAGCGCCCTGTGTCGCATCATTAACTGCGCCCGCCGCTTGTTGGCGAGCAGGAGTCATTAATTCCAGTCAGAGTTTTTGTTGTGCTAACGGGGGCTTCCGTCCGTTACCGTACCATCGACCCAAAATCTTCGTTTGTGTTTGGACATCCTCGCTAGTCCTAAATTGTATTTGATTGCGGTGCAATTACCGAGGTTCAGTGATAAAAAGAGTAGTAGCGCGTTCCGAATTCATATTGACGAGTTTAAGGTCCGTAATTTAGGAAATTTTTACTGAACATTAAAATCTGTGAAGAGTTATTGCTCGAGAACAGCTCGTGGTCTGGTGCTGAAATGTTCTGAGTTAAATGGAATACAGGAATTGAAAGTTAAAACACAGAAGGTATGAACAAATTATTATGTGAGTATTTTATGATCAGTGACGATAAACTGAACAGGGACACTAAAAATTACTCTTTACACTTATAACTAAAGTTTATCACATAAAAACTTGTATACAGTGCGAAAGAGCAAAATTGTTTTCACTTGGAGTACTCGTTTGATAATTCAAGTTTCGGCGTAAATTTGTGTTAATGTGTGGTTAATCAGTTGAATTTCATAAAATATCGTTAGTCTTTTCTAAACGTTAATTAGTCTTTATTTTTCCTTCATCATTTATCTCTTTTAAACAATCTTCAGCGGTGCAAACTTGATCATAAAGGTGTTCATTTTCAAGGCAGAGCAGGCCTTTATTTTGAGAATAAAATAATACGCCCTAGTGACGATGTAGATCACTGAAATTCACTGAACATTGTCATTAATAAATGGAATTTCAATTTCAGTGGGAAGAAGTCGGAATATTTTGGTTAAATGATTAGTTCGTAAACTCGTACCTTAATTCGAACAATAAATAACGCTAAATTCTTCGAATGAGATAACACATCAGGTATTGAGGTATGATCCTTGGTAAAAGAATGTTTTGTTGCAATCGAGGGGATACATTTCTTATCACACGTTGGTATTTAAAGTACAACGTAAATAATGCTTGCGCGCAATGACTGTTATTTTCGGTGGAGCTGGTGCCCATTTATTACTACCGGGCCCAGTGGGGAATTATGGTAAGTCCTTCGTCTTCTCTACGGGAAGCCCCTCACGCAATTGGTTTAGAATTTTCTATAGGTTCATGTTAACTAGACTTGTCTATCCTATACTATGTGGACTGGTGCTCTCAGAACCTCAGGAGAGATACTCTTGTGTTACCTCTGTTATAGACAGGCCTTCTGGACTTTTGCGCTTACTAATATACTAAATCAAATTTCAAAAACCTCTTCCAAATTTTATCCTTCCAATTTTTTAACCTTTCCTGTTATTTCTCCTTGGTATTTCCTTCCTCTCTCCTCTTAATTTGATGTAAATATGTGTGCAGGGTATCCTGTGAGAGAACACATTTTGTGTATAGATTACCCATTTTCTTCAGCCCATGCTGAATGGTCCTCTCTCTTCGCTATCTTGAGATGGCCTTTGTTGTGGAATAGGAAATTGTTCAAATTACATAGTAATAATAATCTCAATGAGAATAAACGCTGGGGTCGCATTGCAAAGTCCCGGAACCTTGACTTTATCGCATGGAATTTGAACACTCGTAACTTGTAAGTCTCGGTGACCACTGTCATCAGGATACATACTCACGGGATACGCTTCTATACGCCACCTTTTGCAGTCTCAACGTCAGCTACATCAAGTGAATTACCTTGGATCTCGATATCAAATAGTTGAAAATTTATGCGCTTGACGAAGAAGTTGGCGTGAAAGGGCGATCGCTTACGCAAGTTTTTGCCGTCCAAATACGCTGCAGCGTCTCCATACTACGGTGATGATCGAAAGTAGAAACTTGGGATTTGTTTACTTATAAGGAATGATATTTTAATTGGGACATTTACTGAATGTTAATGAGATTGCAGTTAACAGAGCATCGCTTTCCTCTTGTTTTGTGAATTTTTGTGAAAATTGGTGTGTTTGTGTGTGTGTATGTACTTAATAATGCTGTTCGTTGATTTCGGTCGACTTTATATTTTAATTCTTTTCTTATGATGAACTATTGTCTATTATAGGGATAATTAAGTAAATTTTTTTGACAGCGTGGCTGTTTCAATAAAGCTTTGAAAATTATTAGGCACTGAATTTTGGTGTCGTCATTGATTTGTAGATAAATGGCCGGATTAAGCATCGCTATTTAGGTGAAATACCGCCTCTGAAATAACATTAAAACGATATAACGTTTCACCCACCGGCGTAAAACAAGAACCTTTCAATGAGTTTATTCTATATGACCTTCTTTGCATCATAAAACCGTGTAATTATTCACGATTGCACAGAAAATGTATTCCACGAATTTTATCACGTTGTTACACCGTTCGATGAGACAGATATAGGTGACCAAATAGAACGTTATTCGAAAGAGCATGTGCTCGCAGAACATAAAGGATGCTCATGAACAGAGATTGACGGAATCGTGATCAGGTGGAAAATGTTTTGAATGTTCTCATTTCACCGGACGATTCATTTTTGCGCGTGAGAGTGGTTACCTGAGGGAGCAGCAAAGGAAGATATTGGTGCCAAAGCTCGCACCGGCATGCTCTGCTGCGCTAGGACGCTAGGACGCTAGGACCAAGCTCTCCTGTAGTACAGCCGACGTATTCTGGCACACCTTGCGGAAACGTGAGCGAAAGAGATCAAACCTTCTGAAAATTTTCTCTTTGGTTGAGAAGAAAAATTCTATTTTTGCAATTAAAACAAAATGCAAATCAATTTGTATTAACCAATTTGAGATTACTCACGCATTTCGTTTATATTTAGCATGTATCACAATTACCTAAACAGTGTTCTTTAAAATTGAGTGTTGAAAGTAGCACTAGCTTGAAAAATTCGTATTAGTGATGCACTCAACAAAAAAATGTTTCCGTGGGAAGTCATTTTCATGCTCAAACTTTTATTGTTACACTTTCTAGGACACAGAATCAGAATTGTCCAATGTATTCAGCGCTCAGTTCAGAGAATGCCTGTTTGCCTGCGCAGATGGTGGTTCGCGACAACACATTTCATGTAGGATTTAAAAGTGTTGCCCACTCAGGAAGATACAACTATTGCATCTATTGTTATTAGCGCTCCCACGGGAAATATGTGAAGTCCTAAGCTAAAGGTTAAGTAGGCCTTCCTTTTGTTGCATGAGAATCGGTTTTCTATTTTGTTACGGAGCATATTTTTTTTCGGTTCACGGCTATCCTGTTTTTCAGCACCCACTATTTTTGTCAACGCTTATCTCGTTTCATAAACTTTTTTCTTAACTTACTGTTTCTATGCACCTTGTGCAAAGATTCAGCATTCCCTTAACTCCATACAAATTAGTGGCTTCCTCTTTCTTCTCTTTGGGACACCTTTGTTGCGGTTAGGGAGGCTTAGACAATCATCTAATCCAACCTTGTAGATGATATAAGTTTTTGTGCTTTTAACGCGGAATATTTTTTTCAAGCAATGACATGTGCAGAAAATTTTAGTCATTCACAGAAAAAATGTTCACGTCTTTGTGGTGCGGAGTACATGTGCGCAGTGAGTACTGTACAAACTTTCACTCCTCTCGCTTTCACGCTACCGTTACGTGTACCTCACTTTCTCACGCTACCGTTACGTGTACCTCACTTACTCACGCTACCGTTACGTGTACCTCACTTTCTCACGCTACCGTTACGTGTACCTCACTTTCTCACGCTACCGTTACGTGTACCTCACTTTCTCACGCTACCGTTACGTGTACCTCACTTTCTCACGCTACCGTTACGTGTACCTCACTTTCTCACGCTACCGTTACGTGTACCTCACTTTCTCACGCTACCGTTACGTGTACCTCACTTTCTCACGCTACCCTTCCGTGTACCTCACTTTCTCACGCTACCCTTCCGTGTACCTCACTTTCTCACGCTACCCTTCCGTGTACTTCACTTTCTCACGCTACCGTTACGTGTACCTCTGTTGGGAAATACTTTCGGAAACAAATTTGGGAAATACTTTACTCGGGGAAATACACGTGTGTTTTCTTAGGTATTGGAATTTCAGCCGTTAAGACAAGCGCCGGTGCTGCGCAGCCAGCACAGGCGAGGGGCAGATACGAAACACACGCAGTCACACACACACACGCACATCGACACACTCACGCACACACACACAGACGTAGGCGTTAGTGGCTGAGCTGGGAGCGCGAGGGCAGATTCGAAAGAAGAAGGAGTAAGGCTTAGCAGAGAGCGGCACCTGCTACACCAATGGTGTGCCCTCTAAGGAATCACGTGTTTGGGGTGTCGAGCGCGAACCAATCAGAGATAGAAACTTCACAACCGGCAAGCGTCCAACGAATTAGAATTGAGTGACTCTCTCTGTAGCTGGGAAGGTTCGAGAAGAGTCTGGAAGGAAACAAGCGAGCGAGATATAAGCAGCGGAGAGGAGGAGTCGTGAGGTCTTTTTGTTTCGAGGTCGCGAGAGAAGTACACGTGATCTGAGGGCAGGCGAACGTGGCATGTCGGCCCGCCGTCGATATGCATTTCACACAAACAACAAATTTGCATCGGAGTAAAGTTAACGTCGAAGTTTCAAGAACAAATAATCTCCTTGAAGCATATTAGCGTCGCGGCAATGTTCGTTAACCACCGCTCGACAACGATTCCACGGAGGGATATTCAAGAAATGTTTTCAACATCAAGATCGTAATAACTCCCACATGCAAGCAATAACTGCTCGGTAACGAAGTTTGCAACGATGCTACGCAGCAACGAGATCTTCAGAGTTCAATCTTCTTGGCCCTCAAACGAGAGGTGCTCAGTTGAGAGCGCTGGACGGGAGTAACACCACTGAGGCAGCAGACCGGTGAGGATGGTCGGCATTACATCAGATCGGGCGGTCTGCAGCAACATCCCGGGAGAAGCAGGCGCTTGAGAAGACCACAAAAGAAAAATGGGCAGATCAACTCTACGTGTATTCTTCAGGCCGTATTGGAAATGTATTAGGTCATCGAAATCTACATGCTGCAACTCAGCCTGCAAGAAGAAAGTGTAGCACGAAATAATGGGTTTGTAGGACTCTGAAAATTATCCATACAGTGAAGTGCAAGTCAAATAATAGGTGAAAGCAGTGTGTTCAAATTCAATGCGCTAATTTTCGTAAATGGCCCCTTTCCTGGATTAGGTGTCGAGTCATTGTTGGGCGCGCCAATTATAAAATTAAATTGTGTTTTGCTGTGGTGTTGTAGCAGGAGGATGTGTTGCGGTCACAAAGCAAGAGTTTAGAGGGTACGTGACACGAAGTGTTTACTAAATTTTGAAAAAACCTTGTGGTAAGCAAAGTTCTTTGATTTTATATTGCATAGTTTCCAAATGTTTCGTGTTCATGCTAGCCCATTCATCGCCTATGTTTCCTGATTTTTTTTTTGCACAGTGCGGAAAGTTATTTAGTCGTAATCCTGAAATAGTTGGGCTAGCGTTCATTGTAATAAGGAGAGCTAGCTTCTCGCTTTGTGTGTCTCATTATGTTGCCAATGTTAACCCGCTCATTTTATGCTCATGTCGGCCCAGTCATGCAGCCACGAAGCCTGCGCAAAGCACGGTTTATGGCAGGCATCGGCCTAGACAGCCAAGGTGTGGTTTCCTCGTTGTGTCGTTGGGTATTGCCATGTCGTTAAATTCATGCGCATGTTGCTTTAACATTTCCCTGTGCTTTAATCATTGCATTGAAAAATCTTGTGTGTCATATTCAAATCCACGTGTTTCTAAAATATATTCATGTAAATCTTTCAAATTCTTTTATTCTCCATGTCTGGTATGCAGGTGTACGCAAGTATGAAGGATAATACTTTAAAATTTGCGGGGGTTGAGATTCCCTCAGCGTCTGGGAAGGGGGTCCTAAACCCCGCCCTCTTCTCGTATCGCAACACCTCACTTTCTCACGCTACCGTTACGTGTACCGCACTTTCTCACGCTACTGTTACGTGTACCTCACTTTCTCACGCTACTGTTACGTGTACCTCACTTTCTCACGCTACCGTTACGTGTACCGCACTTTCTCACGCTACCGTTACATGTACCTCTCAACAGCGTTACGTGTACCGCAATTTCTCATGCTACCGTTACGTGTACCGCACATTCTCACGCTACCGTTACGTGTACCTCGCTTTCTCACGCTACCATCACGTGTACCTCTCAACACCGTTACGTGTACCGCACTTTCTCACGCTACCGTTACGTGCACCTCACTTTCTCACGCTACCATTACGTGTACGTCTCAACACCGTTACGTGTACCCTACATCCTCACGTTCACCGTTAACAGAACACTTTCACGTACGTGTGGCTGGACAAACGCAGTTCTGAGCCCGAGCTCGTCTGCGTCAGTTGGCCGGGGCTAAATGTGTCTTCTAATTCATTTGTGATGACAAACGAGGCTCTCATCACCTTGTTATCGACACCAGCTGTGCAGTGCCTCGTGCCGCTCGCCTGGCAAACTGGAGGACACGCTTATGCGCCGCAGCTTAGGTGCTCAGTGACTGCAGCTCTGTGTATTGATTGGTTTGGTGTGCGTCTTGTGTCATGAAACTAAACGTGTCCGCATATTTATTTGGTGGGAAGAAGAGTTTGAGCCTCGATGTGCGATCAAGGTGAGGATAAAATGAAAATTTAGCAGCGCAAATAGCAACAATTCTTAAACTACGTGGGGTAGCGAGTGGGTTGACTGACCTGCTTTCAAGTTCTGTTGTTAGCCTAATCGAGCGATGAGTGACTTACGTTTTAGAGGCTGTGATGAAGATGGCTGATTATGATTCGAATGATTATATCTGGAAAAAGTTACTAGTATTACCGAGTTTAAAACCTGCGTAAAGAAAATATTTCTGTATGGCAGTTCAAAAGGACTCAAAGAGTTGCATCTTCACATTGTGAGTGATGCCAAAAGTAGATAACAGTTGAGTTTTTACTCACATACACGTTGTTCTAGTCGCGTGTTCTTTATCTAACATATAAACCATTATTGTCTAGTTATTAGCTTGACTCATGAATTATTAAACAATTTATTTACCACAAGTGAAACAGCAATAGCCTGTATCTTGAGTCTAGTACAATGGACATATTTGAGTATAGCTACTTCTGGGCCCGAATAAGTTCAGCGACTTCTAGGACATCCTATCATCAAGCTATTTTTAAGGTGCATTGTTTAACAGATGTTGAACTTAATCAGTTAATTTAGAAACTACAGTGACTTTGCGAGTGTTTCGCAGACTGATTTTAAGGCTTCCGCTATGTTGGGCTTAAGGAATTTTTGTTACACGCGAGCGGCGAACGTCTTCGTTGACTCGAATTTGAGATCGTGTACACTCTGAGTCAGTAGCGCTTATGGCAATTGTCTAACGAGTTTATTTTAACGCCACGTTGTTGGGCTTGGGAAAGTTTATCCATTCTACGTGCTTTAGTTTAGAAAACACTTCATGTTTCAGCGCAGTAATTTAGTCAATCATCGGCTCAGTTAATGTTGTCTTACGATATAGATGCATCACGCGATTAAGCATCTTTACAGTACGATATTTGTGAAAACCAACTCTACAGCATACGTGAGCTGAGCCAGTTTATTGGGAAGATGTTTTTTCTCATCCTTTGTTTCTGTTGTGAGCCCGCAGGGAAGACAGCTCTGTTCATGCGAGTTGCATGGTCACGGACGCTATAGCTTTTCGGTTGTTTCTTATTGGGAACATTCTGGGAGACTGTTCCCTATTCCACTTCACTGGACTTGCTCCGTGCATTTTCGTTGTCTTCTTTTTGCATGCATCAAACTGCAGAAGCTTTGCGCGTCCGTCCGTTTTTATGCGGCCGAGCGCTGCTCCGTAACTCGGTTAGCAGCGGAGTTCTGTTCCGTAATAATCGTTCTTCTCTCTCTCTCCTTGCATGGTGCTCGCCCAACTGAAACTGAATTTGCATGCACTTTGCGGCTCTCTTTTTGGAAGTTGAGAGCTCATCGTCCTAATTAGGAGGTGCTGGACGACATGAGGGCTAGTGGTGAACTGGCTCCAATTCGATTTGGTCTGATAGTTTTAACCGATGCTCTTTTAGCTGCCTATTCTCGTATACTAATGCTCATAATTGTGATTATACGCATACCCTATAATGTGGGATATAATGAGCTAACACAGTCAGAGGCTCACTTTGCATGAAGTCAAGATTTAACTTGACGCGAAAGTTTTGCGGTTGATTGGTAGTTCTCATCCCACGGCTGTTTGTGAACAGTTTATTCCTTCTTATTGTTAGGTTTGTAATACACGTTAGGTGACTGTAAAAACTGAATTTCAAAAATTTATAATGCATTCTTATTATATGACTGCAACGCATTGGTATCGATAATAATGCTCTCGTTCGTGAAAATTTTTGCAGACATCCGAACTTTTTGTTCTGCTCACGATTTATAACGTTCTTGCTCTGTAAAAAAAATAAATGAGGGCCATTCCACGTTCATTGCGCTATTTTATTCGTGCCCTTAACTTGCAATTCTTTTATTTTCATCGTTCCGCCCTTTTTCTCAAGTGACGAGGACTGGTGTGTGTACATCGATATTTAACTCTGCGTTGATCAAGTATATCGATGTATTGATGTTCCGTACCCTTCAGGGGGATACAGTTATTGTTGTATGTATGGGAATAAGCGTTCCCAAGGGGAAAATGTGTGGTCCCGAGCTGAGAGTTGTGCAAGCCTTATTCTTGTTGAAATAAAACATGCTTCTGTTTTGTTTGGAGTAGACCATCTTTTTTCGGTTCACTGTTGTCCTGTTTTCCAGCATCGCTAGCTTTCTTCAAATTTTATCTCGTCTCACAAGCTTCCGCTAAAACTCGCTGTTTCTTGAACAAACGTTTGAACAAACCTTGTGAATAGATTCCGCGTTCCCTTTACAGTCTCTTGAACGGTACCTTCATCTTTTCTCTGTTTGGACCGCCTTTGTGGCGGTTTGTGAAGCTTAATCTGACATCTAATCTAGTCTAACCTGATGTTCAACTCTTTTTGTAATGCTGCAAATCTTGACACGGTTTTGCTCGCCAAGTTTTGCTGAATCTGGTTGCATTTTTTGTGCTTTGGCACAAAACGCTGGTGTCGTAGATTAATTACCGTAATACATCTCCTTTCAGTCCTATCCTGCACAAACCAAATATAGGCGTCGAAGGATTGGGGTTTTCTGCGAAGGCCGTTACCAGCTCGTGGACATAGTTTCCTCATTAAAATGAATGGAAAAGTAATTTTTATTCTTCTTAGTACTCCGATGCACCCACTAGTGGAGTGGAACCAAGTTCAGGAATTTTTGTCTCCATTGAGCTGTGTTGGGCAATTGCAGTCACTGGTGTTTTTGCATCATTGGCACTGTGAACGCTTTAATTCATAATTTCCGATAAGGAAATACATTGGATTTCAATTTCTGTGAAAAAATACTTGCAAAGACACTCAAATTTTAAGTTTTTACGAAGGAAAAACATTTCAGTTTGTAATTTTCGCCAATGAAAAACTCATGAATTTAATATGTTTGCGGAGTGAAAACAGTTGATCTTGTAATTTATTTGAAAAGAAGCACCCGTGAGTACATGAGATTGTTAGCAAGGTTACGAACATCTCCCTTCGTAGGAGTCATCCTTCTAGATGGAGTGCAATGATGCAAAGGATGACTGTCCCGTGCCGACACCATCAATCTCGCCTTGCAAGTTGAGTCTCGTCTATCCTATAGGAATTTCAGAGGAGTATGACGGTCACAAAATTCTTGCATTATGAAATACACTACGTATCTGTTTGACTAATCCTTTACTGATTACGCTTTTCTTCCCATTAATTAAGTTTTTACTACCTCGGTTTTTGGAATGGCTCAGGGCACTGGTTATCAACATCCAAGTGAGGGAGCAGCTCACCTCGGCGGTGAACTTCGGGAACACATTAGGGCACAAATTATGCAGGAAATGAAATTGTGCAAAGCGTTTTCTGACAGAGGTCTGTAATGTTCCCATGAACTACGCAAGGTTTATTTTATAATTAAAATATGCATCTGAAATAAGTGTTAACTTTAATATTTTACTCCCATTAAAAGAACGCAAGTAATACTAACAGCTGCTGCAGCTGAGAACCCTGATGTCAGCTGACTTAGCATCATAAGCAGCTGCTGCAGCTGAGAGCCCTGATGTCAGCTGACTTAGCATCACAAGCAGCTGCAGCTGAGAGCCCTGATGTCAGCTGACTTAGCATCACCAGCAGCTGCAGCTGAGAGCCCTGAATCACCGCGAGGATCAGTCTACAACACAATCTCTAGCTGGGACGCGCTCGGACGCTTCTGTGGAGACGCAACCACACTGACTTGTTTTTTCTTTCAAAAATGTTCCATGTTATTTTATGCGAGGGAAAATATTCCATGATGTTTATCTACGAGAAATATTACGTGTTCTAACATGAGGACAATATTCTTCGGTGTCTTTTTTACTGAAAAAGAACTTCGAATTTTTATTCCTGCCGAAAGATATTTCCCAGGGCTTTTCCGTGTAAAATGCTTGCAGCTTAGTTTATTTTTGTAATATCTCGCAGAATTTTTTCTGGTGGTGATAAGATATCGCAATGCAATAAATTTCTGAATTTTTTTCACTTTTTACATTAAAATTCCTTCTCCACTATTCATACCTCTTTTTCAAGTCTCTCTTTATTTTCTCTATCGTTTTTTTCTTTCTTTCTCAATCTTTCTCTTTCTCACTGTTTGCACACTCAACGCTATAACTCTACTTTTTGGGAGATGACCTTCTTTCCAATTTTGATGATATTCCAATTCATATAGCGTCCTAGAGAAAGATTCTCACGCTGTTTCTAAAGATTTAAAAACATCTTCTATGAAGATATCTGTGGTCTGTGCTCTCATTTTAAATAGAGACTTTGATTTATTTTTGTGTGGGCTGATGTGGGTTTTGGGGTTCATTTCCACTGGGATATTATTCCGCAAATCTTTCTAAAGAAATGATAAAAATGCATCTGGAGCATATGTGAGATAAAATTCGAAGTAATCGTTTTCAATGTATTATTCCTGTCTGGCGTCATTTCTTTAATAAATAAAATTAGCGGTCCAGAGGAAAAGATTTGATATCGCGAGTTTAAATAGGCATTCTTTTTTTAAATAGAACAGAATTTTCGATTTGTTACAGGCCATCTGCCATCGATTCAGTGTTGTTTCATCGTCTGTCCCTTTCTTTTTCAACTTTGATCTTTTTCATATACATCTTAACTTGTTTGTACGAGCATTGTGTGTGTGGGGACACACCTTGTGCATTGATTCCCAGTTCACTAAGTTCCATATTTAGTGGTGCCATCCTCGTTCCTTTGTTGAGAAAACATTTGTCGTGGTTAGGTAGGCTTGAATTGAATTTTAATCTTAAATAATGATATAATGAACATTTTTACCGTGTTCAGGTTGCATTTCTTCACACGGCGGGAATTCTCCGTCTTTGCCGTCGACTTCCTCCTGATGTCCTTTCATTTTTTTTACGTCTGCTTGCGACTCGTTTTTGTTGCCGTTGAAGAAATTGACCGAAGCTTTGCAATTTTTTCCTGTTTGTCTTGCTTCTGTCCAAGATACAGCGTCTGAAACCTAGTTTTTGATCGAAATATCGATTATATACCTAAAAACTATAAGCAATAGTTATATTTTCGGATCAGTGTATCGAGAAGGTGAGTTCTGATGAACATAGATCAATATTTTTCAGTTGATGAAATGCGTGTAATCCAAAATTGCTGCATTCCTCAAAGAATAAAATGTTTACAATCAACATTTGCTACACAATTTGTAAATTCCAACCTCTGTCAGCAATCACTATCGCTGATTTATCCTTTAATCATCTCCCAATTTGATATCGATTCTAATTCAACTAAGGACAAAAAAATGCGCACAAACACAGCCAGCTCGACTCGAGCTCTCGATTCTTTTGAGTTGAAGGGAAATGACTGGACAGGACGGGCTGACTTGTGAGAAGGTCCACGAGGTGTCCGATCATTAGATTAGCGCCATATTTTTGAGACTACACCCGTTCATCAAGGACCAAATGTGACAGCCACCAGATAGGCTGGTCATTATGTCATCTTTTTGGCGACTCTGCGTTGTCACCTTGCACGCTTCGCCAGCTTCCACAACCTGACTTCGTTTTCTAGGGGATTCATTGTATAGTTTCAGTCAGTCGTGTCGTTCTTCCGCGGGATTTCTCGCAGTATTTTAATCAAACTCACTGGGATTTCTTGCGAGGTTTTAGCTTCATACTGGGGTTTCTTGTAAAGTTGGAATTTCAAATTTTGACGGTAGTTACGCTCTGGGATTTCTTGCGATGGTGAAGCTGTGTGAGGTTGAGATTTCTTGCATGATTGGAGTAGTCAATCGGAATTTATAACAAAGTTTTATTTGCACGCTGGGTCGCTTTGCAAGATCTGAGCCATGGGTCTAGTAAAATTCAAATTGCGTGCTAGAACTTCTTGCGTGCGAGTCGCGCGTAGGTTATTGGAAGTTGTTGTTGAGCTTGAGTTGTTCTTGGCCTTCTCAATAGGTGAGATGTGTAATATGTTGGGACATATCATGAACGGAGGGAATGTTTTTCATTCTAGTTCCTTATAAAGTCTGCGTTGTAATGTGTGTTTTTCTGGGCGGCTGTGATGACAGAAGTGTCTTGGTAATTAGTTTTGCGAGTAGGGATGCTCGCTCCTGTCATCCCGATATTGAAACGTTAACAATGGTAATCGACTCCCTAATGTTATGAATTCAGTTGGACAATTAAATGTTTGTTCGGAGCTGGGAGTAATGAATATGGACCGAAGACGCGTTTCTTTACTTATGTTCAGTCTGGAATGAATCACCTGCGTTCAAAATATGAAAGTAGAACTTTTGATTTTTTTATATAACGAATAATTGGTGCAACCACGGAACGTTATGGCCAAAACAGCGATTGTTTCACGAGTACGACAATTTTAAAAGTAATATGCTTTTCATCTTTACTTTCACTGATTCATAAAATTCTTGAATGTACTAATTTGTTTTAGCTTAGTTTGTTTCGATGTTTCAGGTTTTAAAAATTGAGATTTTTGATGGCACACGTTTCAGCCTTTAATTTATTCGTTACTTCCTATACTTATCTCTTTAAATAATATCACCTTTCAGTTTGATTATCTTTCATACTTTTCGCTCGTAAGGTTACCCAATAAATTGTACAGTTAGTTGTCATGGTATCGAATTTTTTTTCATAAACACTTGCTCGCTTATCTTGACTTGAATAAAATCGAAGCTCCAAAGGCTACAAAAGGGTGATTTGCGAAGAGGTTAGCTAATTTACATGTTGGTGTAGTTAGTGCCTCATGAAAGATGGCTGCCAGTGTGTCTCCGAGTTCAAGATCGTAGGAAACAAGACGCACGGATCACGGTCTTGCTGAGTCACCTTTGCTTATTCACCAATAAATAACCTAAGTGCAAGAATTAAAGGAAGGTTTCGATGTATTTTTCTTTTAAAATTTATTCTAACGGAGCAAGCTGGTCTAGTGGTGACGGTTTGTGTTAGTATGTCAGTTTAGTTTTTCTCGTCACTTTGCTGGGGCGCTTAAAGTTAATTTGAATACCACTTCTAACCGCGCGCTCACCGACCCTCACGCCTAAGTGTAGATGTCTTCTTCGTGTGTTCGGGGTGATCGTAGGGCTCGTCACCATTTTAAACTTCAACTTCGGCTTTCCTTTGTGTCTCGTTTCAATTTTTTTACAGGATCGAGTTCTCGATCGGAAAAAAGTTCCCAAAACACTGGCGTGGATTCCAAGTTGAAGATGCGGATGGAAGACTGGCCTCTGATTTGGTCCGGCGCAGCGCATTTTTGCCGCTTCTTTTTTCGTCTCAGGAAAAACTCCAATGAGTTGCGTGCGGTGTTGTGCGCAGCCGCGCCTGCCAAAGTCGGTTGCAACGGAAGTGTTGAAATGAGTTGAACTTGTATCTGCTTTTTCAAGTTAAATGCGGACACTACTGCCAACGTGGTAATTTTGTGGAGAGTTGTTTACCTACTTCAAGTCGGTGTTACCTATTTTCATTTTTCTGTTCATTTGTTCATCGTTCCCTTTACGACGGCTTAGCAGCCGTTTAAAGTTGTTGTTGACTTTGGAAGCTCACACGAAACTGATTTCGCTTAACGATATGTTGAGCACCGTAAGCGACTTCACAGATCTTAACTTTTCCAGTGTGTATTGAACGTACGTTCTTTTCATGCTTGCTTGAAGAACTACCTTCCACGGATTATTTTGCATTTAATATATCTCTGTCAAATTTCAACTTTGTTAATATATATTGTCAATCGGTTATGTGAATATCAGACGCCAATAATTATAGAATTCATCGTCCTCTTTTTCCTACAAATCTTGTGTCTGTTGAAATGCAGACAGTATTCGACATGAGTAAAGGAAATGGAGCGCTCATCGATCGTGACTCTGCTTACTCAATATAAATTTTACGTTACGTGTTCCACAAAGCTATTTGGATTTCCATTCTATCGCCGAGCGGCTCTGTTTTTATTTGCTACACGTTTGCGATCGCGTAAACTTACCACTGCCTTTACAACCCTCTCCAGCCATCGTAGGCTCACCATCTTACGTGGCACAATCATTCGCGAATTTTTGCATACTGCATATCTTACTCGGAGACCCTGATCAGCATCCACAAGCCCTAGCGGCATCCTGCATTGCATTAAAGTTCAAGCGCTGCCATCGCAAGATGGGCTTTATAAGGCACCAAATTATGCGCGCGCAAAGCTCTCCGTGGAATCTAAGGTTTATCCGACCCGCGTCTTGGCGGCATAAAGTGCCTGGCGGCGCTCTACGATATTTTCTCCATAAATGACTTCAAAAGTTCGCCTCTGTATTTCCTCCTCTTTTCGAAAATGAGTCATCTCGCCTCCTGGAGTGTGTTGGAAAGGCCAGCTCTTCCTGGAAATGGGGTTTTCAACGAGGTTGAATAGTTAAGGTTACTGTAAGATAAAGTTCAGACTGCAGTTGTTTTTAGGCCCCACTGCACTGAATTGTGTGGGTGATTGGTTGGGATTTGAGACACGGTTTGAGCTGCCTTTTGAATGTTATTCGAAAATTCAACTGTGTGAAACGTGCTAAAATTTTCGCCTGAATGCCGGTGCTTGTTCGTGTTAACCGAGTTCTCATGAAGCCCTTGATTTGGTTTCTTAAATTTACCTTTTTCTCATTTTCAGCATATAATAATGCGTTAAAAGTTATTGAACGAGTTTCATATCCCCTCTTCTTGCTGTTTTGCTTCATGCCTACCTTCAGAATTTAGCTTATCATCGTCGTTTACTGGATACATGCAGCGTCAGCATCAGTGTTGATCACGAATGCAAAATTTTCTACCCAAATGTTTCTTGCGTTTTGTTCGGTGAAGATCGCTTCAGTTAATCCGATGTTGGCGCGGTGGAGGGCGATAAGTCGCAACTTAGAACAGAGTAGAACTCGAGGTGTGCGTTGTTATTGAGGTCAGCGTAGATAGATGGTGGGCGAGCACGGTCTAATGTCAACAAGTTCTTGGCTAAATTCAACTTCTGCGTAGCAGATCAAATTTATGGATCCCCGGGAGTTATATCTAGTACTCGATACTGGAACCCAATTAGACGGGGCGTTCTACAACATTCTGATGGGGCACGTAGAGGCCATTTTTCCTCATTTCTGAGCAAAACTTATGACCTTATGAGTAACTCCGACAACTGAACTTGTTTGTACATACATTTTGAGTGCATTAAGATTGATGATGGATATTTTCATAATTTGCCCCATCACTCTTTTTGCCCCATCACTCTTTTTGCCCCTTTGTTTTACTCACTGAAAATTTTCATCTATATTCGAAGTATTTCTAAGGAAATAAAGGTGAGTGAGCAATACTAAGATCGTATCACCGTCAATGAAGTATTCCCTAAGAAATTTGCGACTCTTGCAATCATCGTGTCTTTTCCAACACAAGAAATGTTTCGTTCCTCTCTCACTTTTGAACTCGCATTGCAGAAGCCCTACCAACCTTTTCACTTCCCCGTTATTAGAGACCTATTCCACCACCACAGTATTACCTACTCAGCATTCAACCTTTACTTGCTGGACTTCTAGGAAGTCTTCCCTTGTCTCTGAACCGAGTTGGCAGCTCGGTCAGTCCGCATGTACTCGATGCTCGGAGAATCAGCAACGCGACCACCAGAATAAGAATAGGACAAAGGACTGCAGTAGAGTTTCTTGAATTTTTTTTTACTTCTCAATAGATATCTTCTCTCTTATAATTGCAGGGTAAAATTCTGTCTATGAGATCCGTCACAGCGTGGCTCCACAGCTGAGTAATAACAGTTGCGTTCTTGTGTTAGCAAAACTGCTCTGATGCTTGAGCGTGAACATCGAAGTTTAAATGTGGCTATCCCTCCTTGACACCTACCGTGGTGCCTGTGTGTGATTGTTTTCTGACCACCTGAGACTTCGATAGCCTTTCAAGAGCCTGCCATCAACGCTATTGCGCGTCCCCTCGGGACTTTGTGATGGCCTGAGCTAAAGGTTAGGTAGGCTTCCTTTTTGTTGTAATAGAATAGGTTTTTGTTTTGTTACGGACCACCTTTTTTCGGTTCACTGCTGTCCTGTTTTTCAGCGCCTACTACTTTCTTCTTCAACTTAACCTTGCTTCATGAACTTCTTTCCTAGCTTGCTGTTTCTGTGCACCTTGTGCATAGATTCCGCGTTTCCTCAACTCCATACTAAATGGTGCTTTCCTCTTTCCTCTCTTGGAACATCTTTGTCGTGGTTAAGGGAGGCTAAAACTTTCTCATATAATAATAATAATAATAATGCGCGTCCCCTCATTCGTGCTTACTCATCCTTCCCCACCCGTGTGCCCTCGTGCTCAGCCATACTCGCGTACGTCAGAACTCGTCTGCTCCCCCACTCGCCTACTCCCCCACTCGCCTACTCCCCCACTCGCCTGCTCCCCCACTCGTCTGCTCCCCCACTCGTCTGCTCCCCCACTCGTCTGCTCCCCCACTCGTCTGCTCCATCACTCGTCTGCTCCCCCACTCGTCTGCTCCCCACTCGTCTCCCTCGTCTGCTCCCCCCACTCGTCTGCTCCCCCCACTCGTCTGCTCCCCCCACTCGTCTGCTCCCCCCACTCGTCCTGCTCCCCCCACTCGTCTGCTCCCCCCACTCGTCTGCTCCCCCCACTCGTCTGCTCCCCCCCACTCGTCTGCTCCCCCCACTCGTCTGCTCCCCCCACTCGTCTGCTCCCCCCACTCGTCTGCTCCTCGTCTGCTCCCCCCACTCGTCTGCTCCCCCCACTCGTCTGCTCCCCCCACTCGTCTGCTCCCCCCACTCGTCTGCTCCCCCACTCGTCTGCTCCCCCCACTCGTCTGCTCCCCCACTCGTCTGCTCCCCCACTCGTCTGCTCCCCCACTCGTCTGCTCCCCCCACTCGTCTGCTCCCCCACTCGTCTGCTCCCCCCACTCGTTTGCTCCCCCCACTCGTTGCTCCCCCCACTCGTCTGCTACCCCCCACTCGTCTGCTACCCCCACTCGTCTGCTCCCCCCACTCGTCTGCTCCCCCCACTCGTCTGCTCCCCCCACTCGTCTGCTCCCCCCACTCGTCTGCTCCCCCACTCGTCTGCTCCCCCCACTCGTCTGCTCCCCCCACTCGTCTGCTCCCCCCACTCGTCTGCTCCCCCCACTCGTCTGCTCCCCCCACTCGTCTGCTCCCCCCACTCGTCTGCTCCCCCCACTCGTCTGCTCCCCCCCACTCGTCTGCTCCCCCCACTCGTCTGCTCCCCAACTCGTCTGCTCCCCCCCCCCTCGTCTGCTCCCCCCCCCTCGTCTGCTCCCCCCCCCCTCGTCTGCTCCCCCCCCCCCTCGTCTGCTCCCCCCCCCCTCGTCTGCTCCCCCCCCTCGTCTGATCTCCCCCCTCGTCTGCTCCCCCCACTCGTCTGCTCCCCCCACTCGTCTGCTCCCCCCCAATCGTCTGCTCCCCCCCACTCGTCTGCTCCCCCCCACTCGTCTGCTCCCCCCCACTCGTCTGCTCCCCCCACTCGTCTGCTCCCCCCACTCGTCTGCTCCCCCCACTCGTCTGCTCCCCCCCACTCGTCTGTTCCCCCCCCCACTCGTCTGCTCCCCCCCACTCGTCTGCTTCCCCCACGTTTTGCGTCACTTCCCGATGCGCGTGATGCCCGATCCGTCAGGGCGCCGTTGCATCAGAGGCGCGGTGCCCCGGTATCGGATGCCCTTATCTCTCCCGCTCCAATGCAGGCCTATCCCGCTGCCACGAGCGTCGGCTTATCGGCTGCCCTCCAAAGGACAACCACAAAAAACGCAATCGAACCCCGACAGTTATATGCCCTTCTGGACTCGGGCTCCTGTTCGGTGAGCTCGAATTTCTCAACTTAGGGTCAAAAAAGGAAGTTCTCTATTCGTCTCTTCGCCTTTAAGGGACGATTTTCGCCTGATAAATGCTGAGCTGGAATCGAAAATCTTCCTGCCGTTGAACCAGTAACTGCCTTCTGCTGACACAGGATTTCAGTAGTTTATCGGGCACGAGCCTTTGAGCTTTAGTGGGTTTTGGTGTTTTATTCAAATCTGGGGAGTGGAGGGAGCATGTTCATGTGAAAATGTAAAAATTTAAAGCAGATATCGTCGGGAGGTTAATTTTGAAATTGTATTTGTTTGTGATTCCAATTTTTGCTTTCGACTGAGTAAATGGAATTAAATCCCTGCTCATTGAGTGGATTCAATTCTCACACGCCATCTCTCATCGGCCTCCTCAGTTAGCCACATCCAACACTAGAAATTACAGTAGGTTCTTCAAGTATCAATGTTCGTGAATTTTTAAACTGTGTCCCCCTCAGGGGGATACAACTATTGTATCTATGGGAATTAGCGCTCCCAGGGGAACCATGTGAGGGCCCGAGCTAAAGGTTAGGTAGGCTTCTTTTTTGTTGTAATAAAATAGGTTTTGGTTTTGTTACGGACCATCTTTTTTCGGTTCACTGCTGTCCTGTTTTTCAGCACCTACTACTTCCTTCTTCAACTTTTTTCTTGTTTCATGAACTTCTTTCCTAGCTTACTGTTTCTGTGCACCTCGTGCGTAGATTCCGCGTTCCCGCAACTCCATACTAAATGGTGCCTTCCTCTTTCCTCTCTTAGAACATCTTTGTCGTGGTTAAGGGAGGCTAAAACTTTCTTACATAATAATAATAATAATAATTTTAAACTGTGTCACGTTTCTTCGAAGGAGAAGTTTTCATTCTTGGAGGAGATGCAAGGTTGCGATGTGAAGTTAGGTAGGCCTTCCTTTCGTTGAAATAAGGTTTCTTTTCTTGTGAACCATTCATTTATTCATGTTTTTTCACAGTTGTTCAATTTTTCAGTAATCATTACTTTCTTCGTCAACATTTATCTTATTTCTTGAAAACTTTTTCTAATCTTGCTGCCTTTAGGTGCAGGGTGCGAGGACACGCTTTGTGCATGGATTCCCTGGTCCCTCAATTCCACTCAGAATACGGTCTTTCACCTACCTCTGCTATAACCCCTTTGAAGTGGGTTACTGAGATTTGAACTAACTCATCTAATCTATCGATCCCATCTAAGCTATAGCATTGCAAGGTTATAAATAAATTCAAAAGTTGTGAAGTAATTATACTTTCTCATCTGTCTGTGTTGAGTGCCATTGGAACTTCAGTCGACGATATTTTAGAAATTTTTTTGAAGCGATTGGTAATTTTCCAACTTGCTTGCTCTCCTACCCTCATTCATTTAAAGTGTAATTCCGATCAGATGGGAATAACTTTTGATTGAGCTCCGATTATTTCGCTCGATTATCTGGGACGAAAATCTTACTTTCGTTGCCGGTATTTCTCGAATTGAAGGTTTTGAAAGAAAAACGTTCGGTCTTATTTATTTGTGAGGAGAATGAAGCGTCACTTCAGAAAATTTATCTCCAGCTTTTAGCCCCTCAGGGATCTAAAGCTATTGTATCTGTGGGAATTAGCTCTCCCGGGGAAAATGTGAGGTCCTGAGCTGACAGGTAGGCCTTCTTTTTGTTGAAATGGAATGTTTTTCGTTGTGTACAGGACCATCTGTTTTTCGGTTCACTGCTGTCCTGTTTTTATCCCCTACTTCTTTCTTCTCCAACTTTTATCTTTTCTCATGAACTTCTTTCTCAACTTACTGTTTCTATGTCCCTTCTGCATAGATTCCGCGTTCCCTTATCTCCATACTAAATGGCGCCTCCCTCTCTTTGGAACGCTTTTTTGGGATTAGGGATTCTTAAACTAACATCTAATCTAATATAATCTTCAGCTTTTGGTCATAGGAGAGGGTCTTTAGTTTGTGGGTTGATACAATACCAACGTTGTCATGGATACCTTCATCCGTACAAAATTTTTACTCCGTTGCTGACAAGTTTTACGCAAATGGGTACAAGTTCACTGACAGTCTGTTGTGTGCTCTGAGCTTATACTGGCTCTGTTTGCTCATTTAATTTTCGTTACGACCTGGTCGTTTGGCGCTACTCTCTTCGTCTTCAAATAGGCACCAGGAAAATGTTGGCTGGTCTCAGCACAGCGACAAGTGAACCAACTTTCTTCGTAAAATGTTGCGCCCTTGAAATTACACGTAATGCCATTCGGCGAAGAAAGTTTGCAATCTTTATTTGACCAAAGGAACGAAGCTTGTTTATCACAAGTTAACACTTGAGGCAATTTTGTTCTGTATACTGCAGCAATAGGAGCTGGCTACTCGAAATGAGAGGATAATTCTGTTATATTATCGTGATAACTTTTTTTCCTTAATTAGGTTAATAGAATGAGGGTGCGCATGATTTTGAGCGACGCAATGCTGTAATGTACTGACGGAAAAGCTCCCACGTGTTGATTATGTGTAATATAGAGATATGGAGATACATAGATGTGTATGAATTTGATGCATATTTGTTCCTCGACTCTCTCCCGTATTTAAAGGTCTATTAAATTTGTTGGCTGTCATTAGATAAATTCTATGATACTAGATCAATACAGAAATGATGTTCGAGTGAACTGTGTGGAACTACAAGACAAAATGGATGACATCTTCATTTACGGGTCGCATTTTGCTCATTGCCTATGACAAAGAGAATACTATTGAGTGTCACAAAAGCTTCCAGTTTTCGTCAGAGTTTGCTAAGTAACGTTGCCTTAGCAAAGAAGTGTTAAGAGCCGCGCCCTGACGTGAGCGGAATGGCCACCACTGCAGAGCAGGCGTCTGTGTCGCCGAGTACGCGACACTGACGTCCGCTGGGGCCCAGTTGCTCTGCTAAGTAATTCAATTGGTCTCACTTTCGAGACGACGACGTTTCTTTACTGGGAATGTATTGGCCTCCTCTTATGTAGTACGGGCAGACGCTCCTTGGGGACCGCCCAGCAACTCTTTGAGGCCTGCGATGTGCCTGGTGCGGTTGTTCTCTTGTTCAGGCGAACCAGGGAATCCCGTGTGGTGAACGTCAGCCCGAGTTCTCGCTTCTTTGTTAGATTTTTCTCTTGAGGATGGACACAGCGTAGCTTTATGGAGTCGTATTGTAATAGCCAGGCTTTACGATTTGCATGAATCTTTGTCAAAATGTTGGATTTTTTAGGAGGCGTGCCATGCTTTTTTTAAATAATTGCTGTGATAAAGGAGCCATTACCGTTGTTCATTTGTATGCGACGGACTTGCTTGTTTTGGGATTGAATCTGCTTGATACGCATTATAGTTTGTGCCTGATTAAATGTCAAGAATATTTATCATCAGATATCATCGAATGTATATTTCCGCTTTAAATGAACTTTCATTTCAATTTCCATATGAGACTCGCAAATTGTTATATTCACGGGCTAGTGGGGTATATTTAAGTGGATAGACCTAATGGGAAACTGCTGATATGTCTGCGGGAATTAGCCCTCCCAAGGGGAGAATGTGAGGTCTCAAGGTAAAGGTTAAACAGACCTTCCTTTCTATTCAAATCAAATAAGTTTTTGTTTCGTCACGGTCCACTTTTTCGATTCACTGTTTTTTTCAGCGTCTACTTCTTCTTTAACTTTTATTTAGGTTAACGTATTCTCTTCAATCTTGCCGTTTCTATGCGCTGGCCATGGGGACATACTTCTGGCATGGATTCCTCATTCCCTTTAATTCTAAAATGAATAGCGTCTTCTTCATTTCTCTCTTGATCACGCCGTTGTTGTCGTTAAAGGAAGTTTAAACTAACTTATATTCCAATTGATGTCGATTTAAAATGGCTATTATTCTATGTTTGTGCTTACGATTACTGATATGTAGCGAACGTTGTATTTTTTAAAGGGGAATTAATGTTTTGATTTTTCAGGGCTGATAATTCTGAATATGTTTTGCTCGTATCTTGGGCGAGTTTGGACAAAAATAAAATGGATTTTACATGTCATGTATAGATGCCTGTCTGCTCCAACCTGTTTCAGCTTTAGAGTCTTGATTACGTTGGATAGTTTTCGGGAATGTATTGATATCAGTATTGGTCCCAAGCTAGATAAGGATTAGGTAAGCCTTCCTTTCATGAAAATAAAAATGTTTTTTGTAACGTTACTGAACATTTTTTTCGGTTCAACGCTGTCCTGTTTTTCAGCACGTACTATTTTATTCTTCAACTTTTATCTTGTTTCATAAACTTCTTTCTCAGCTTATTGTTTTTATGCATCTTGTGTATAGATTCCACGAACCCTTAAGTCCATACTGAATGGTCCCTTCCTCCTTCCTGATTTTGGAGCGCTTTTGTTGCGGTTAGAGGGGCTTGAGCCAACGTCTAATCGATTGGTAAATGCATGAACTGTATCCCTATTATCGACCTGTCTCCTGATGTAGAAATTTTCCGAGGCATCGTATGAAATGGCTTATGGTCAAGTTTCATTTTAGAATTTATAAGTTTTTTTCGTCATTTTCCTAGAAGATCTGTGAATTGTTTATATTTTAAATATAAAAATGCTAACATTACCCCCATTCCATGTAGTGACAAATTACATAAGAGAAACTCATACAGTTCAAGTTTTCAATTCGGTGTCATGACGTTCCTCTGGTTTTATATTCGTGAGCGGAAAGTTGAGAGCGTCTGCAGCAACGCGCGCGCAGGTTTCCGTGCGAGCAGACGGTATGAGGCGAGGCATTGCACTGCGCCGTCATTAGCTTGGCGGATTGTTTCGCTGATGTCCTGTATTTTGAATTGATCGTCAGGAATCCATCCATTTATTCCTGCTCTCGTGCGTGCTACCTTATCTTGGATCTAATCTCGGGAATCTCCCTGGTTTCTCACATGGAATTTGATGAGGTGGTGCCCCTTCCAGGCGTCTTGTGCATTTATGATCAGTGACGTGACAATTCTCGTTATCGAACGCATGTTTTTCTTGTCTTCAAAAAAAATTGAGTCCTATGAGTTCTTCGAATAGTTGCCTGTACACAGGTTGTTGTTTATTCCTAGTGGAAAGGCTGTTTGTGCTGTACCCACATATGTCAGAGTATTTTTACTGCATTCTTTGGAGGAATATTAATTTGTGTTTCAAACAATTCTAAGTGAGCCGATAAGTTCCCGAGTAGTTGAATTCGACTGCTGAATGCCGATAGCAATTCGAGGTAATTTTATGCATTGGGATTTTTCGTATAAATAATGTGTAATTGGGAAAAATTTCCTTTGCTGATCGTCCGTGAGTCTAGTGTGGAAATTTACAAAGATTTAGTAATTCTTTATTTTCAAAACCGGCTCCCGTGGTTGAAATCCTGAAATTCGGCCTAAGCTGCCTCATTTCATGTCATAGTGGGATGTGCAGACAGACTCGATCATTTCACGTCTCGCTCCGCAAGATGTGCAGGCAGGTAGGCCGGTGTGAGGGCTCTGCGCTGCACATCACGCCGCTACGGTCCGCCGTGCAGCCTGGATGGTCACGAAATTCCTCCTCCGAGTCTTCCTTCATTGTTGCGATTCTTCTTTGCCTCGAGGCTTCGTTGTCTCTCGAAGTCATTTTGTCTTCCGGCTCTTCTGTCTCGAGCCTTCCCTGTCTCGAGCCTTCACTGTCTCGAGCCTTCCCTGTCTCGAGCCTTCATTGTCTCTAGTGTTCACTGCTTCAGGGTTTCACTGCCTCGAGGCTTCGAAGTCTAGAGACCTTGTTTGGGCTTTAAATATTTCGTTAAAAAATTGCCCCGTATTGCACACTATGTAGGATATTTTGTGTTATGTTGTAGTAATTTGTTCGCAAAAAAACGTGATTCTTAGAGTTAATTGCTTGATATTTGTCATTACGTGCAGGAATAAAAGACTTCGCTGCTCGCAGCAAATTCAGCACTCTTAGTAATGAAATCTTGTCACGAAGTTTGGTGTTCGAATTTTTTGGCTTCATTACGCCTTCTTCACTTCAAGAAGCTGATCCACGCTTCATGTAGAACTAGCGTTTGTTTGCAGCTGTTATAGCCTACCCTTGCTCTCTCCAATCTTTACTTTGTGCGAAGTATTTTCTTTCATGGTATCTTACACGACATCGCTATTGGCTCGTGCAGCACTTTCATTCCTGCTAATGTCACATAGGCAAGAGAATTTATTCATTTTTCTGAAGGAGGGAGAGGTTCGTGCAAAATGAGCGATGTCACCGCAGCTCCCGGAACAGTTACATTGACCTACTCCACGGCGCGGCTGGTGGCTGGGACGCGAGCCGTAATCTATTATGCAGATATTGGCTGCTGCTGACAGGCCAAATGACCCAGCCTCGTCTACCAAACGTAATGTTGGGCAAGGCTGGAGCGCCATTTTGTGTAGTGTTCTCGTCTCAGCCTTGATTGATGTGTGTGAACCTCAGGGAACTGAGCCTTGATGTGTGTGGTGAGGTACGTCAGGGGGAACTGAGCCTTGATGTGTGTGGTGAGGTACGTCAGGGGGAACTGAGCCTTGATGTGTGTGGTGAGTGTACTTCAGGGGGAACTGAGCCTTGATGTGTGTGGTGAGGCACGTCAGGGGGAACTGAGCCTTGATGTGTGTGGCGAGTGTACTTCAGGGGGAACTGAGCCTTGATGTGTGTGGTGAATGTACTTCAGGGGGAACTGAGCCTTGATGTGTGTAGTGAGTGTACTTCAGGGGGAACTGAGCCTTGATGTGTGTGGTGAGTTACTTCAGGGGGAACTGAGCCTTGATGTGTGTGGTGAGGTACGTCAGGGGGAACTGAGCCTTGATGTGTGTGGTGAGTGGACTTCAGGGGGAACTGAGCCTTGATGTGTGTGGTGAGTGTACTTCAGAGGGAATTGAGCCTTGATATGTGTGGCGAGTGTACTTCAGTGGGAACTGAGCCTTGATGTGTGTGGTGAGTGTACTTCAGAGGGAACTGAGCCTTGATGTGTGTGGCGAGTGCACATCAGGGGGAACTGAGCCTTGATGTATGAACTTAGTAGACCTATTAAATGCGTAGATTAGGTAAGGGTAGAGTTAGCTGAAAGTCTATTGTTAAAAAAAACATGAGTACTCTTCATGACGAACGAAATTCCAGGTATAAGCTAAGTAAGCTATAAGACCCGTCATGTATCTAAAGAAAACCAATCAACTTTGTTTCTATATGAACTCAAATGTATTCCTGAGGCTAATTTTTTCCGCAATTTCCGTCGTCGTGGTTGTACAGCCGGCGACATATATTCTTCTAAATGACTTTGGGTACACCATGTGCTGGTTGTTTCTAGAAGTCTTTGAATTTGAAATTTTTTCCAATAAAATGTGATCCACGAGCTTCTGCCATTTGTGGGTATTGCATCCCTTCGGGGTCGAGTTTTACGAAATATGTCTCCAGCTGCACCGCTATGACTGCCTAAATTGTTCGAAAACCCGGATCTTGATCCGGTGTTGCCTCCTACCACTGTTAGTGCACATCATTCCCTCGTGTTAGTCAAAGAAACATCCTAACAAGTCGCTTGTTGAGCGCTGCACGTGGTCTTCACAAGGAGATCCATCCTTACAAAGACTCATTCACTTTTGCTGGTGAATCAGAGTTTCGGACGTGATCAGGCCGGTCAAAATATCATCACAATTCCTGACATGCTGAGATGTCCCCCCTGTTTGCGCTGCAGACTGCACGTCTTGTTTGGTGCCTGGAAAGTATGGCGGGGACGCGGAGACTGCTGAGTACTGCTACGGAGACTGCTGAGTGGGTACTGCTACGGAGACTGCTGAGTGGGTACTGCTACGCAGACTGCTGAGTGGGTACTGCTACGCAGACTGCTGAGTGGGTACTGCTACGCAGACTGCTGAGTGGGTACTGCTACGCAGACTGCTGAGTGGGTACTGCTACGCAGACTGCTGAGTGGGTACTGCTACGCAGACTGCTGAGTGGGTACTGCTACGCAGACTGCTGAGTGGGTACTGCTACGCAGACTGCTGAGTGGGTACTGCTACGCAGACTGCTTAGACTGTTGTTTTACGTGTCAACGTTATTGGACTTGGGCTATGACAATGAGCTATGATTTTGTTCTCTTGCGTTAGATTTTGTTTTCTTTTGTTGGCTTTTGTTCTCAGCCACTGAGTTTGGTTCTAAACTCTCGAGTTTTGCTGTTGGTTGAATTCTGTTATTGAATCCTTTCGTCTATTGAGTTCTGTCAACAGATCATTCAAGTTCTGTTCTCGGGTCATGTGTTCATGAAGTGTACGAAACTTCATTCCATGTTTTGCTTTTGTCGTCTTTTGAGGTAGCAGAAGTAGCTCTCCGCATGTAGAATATCCCCTCCGCATCTAAGCAGGAATAGATCAACAAATTTTCTACACTGCTACATTATTTGGTAATCTAATGTTTCCTAGATGTGAAAACGATGCCCTTAGTTTCCATGACACGTGTACTCTAGTATTGCGTATTATTCACACTCGTTTCTAGGATAGTCATGGGAGTTTGGTGCTCGCATCCGATGGGCTAATAAAAATAAATTTGTGAGGCAATTAAGCTCCTACCACAGATCTGCACATCCCATTCAAGTTTTCAGGTAAATGGTTTCCGGATTACGTTCTATCGAAAATAATCAAATGCTGTCATTTTGACAGACTGAGAACACTAGATGCACACGTTATTACAGTATATGATACAATAAGCAAAAATCTTGCAGCTCCTCGCTCGGGGTGCAATATAGGCGATAGGTTCAGGTTAGTTAAGGTTGCCTGTCCAATCCGGTGGGGACTGGCCCCCCAGGAGTTCCTGTTAGGTTACCTCAGCTATAGGTGAATATTCAGGACTTCGGTCTTTCGTGCCCACTTTGCCTCTTCCAGTTATAATGCTTTTCTTGCCATCTGTTCTGTCATTTTTTCCTCTTCCGTCCAAATTTGTAGTTACTAAGCGGAAGGTATTCTGTGTGGGAACCCACCTTGCACGTAGATTACGTGTTCTGTACAACCAATACTAAATGATCCCTTCTTTTCGCTCTCTTGAGATCGCTTTTGTTGTGCCTAGGGAGTCTTAAATTAATGCATCGAATGTGCATCCATCTCGCGGCCAGAAGCGTCATGAAAGTCACGACTTAATATTCGTATTGGAAATATAAATACCAACGTTGCTACTCTCAAAGTCAACATTGCTAAAACTATTTATTGCCGTCGGATTTTTAAAGGTAAACGTTTGGATCACAAGGCTCATCATCAGTACAAATTATCTGAAAGGAACGAAACCAAGATGAATAGATCGAAGTATACGTGAAATAAACACGGAAGTAAAAAATACTACTACTAAAATCAAGAGGAAACTATGTACAAAGGGTGGGCACTATTAGTTTCATTAAGAGGTGGCTTAAGTTTAAAAATGTATAAGGACTACAAAATTCTTAAATCATTCTGATGGCTTGCTGATTCTAAAATGCTAAAATTACCGCACTACACACTGGAGCTGCACTGTTCACTATGGAGACACACCTCACTTTTCTCTGCGCCTCCTGAGTGAATTTTAGTAGCATTATATTTTACTTCCGTGTTTATTTCACGTATATTTCGATCTATTCATTTTGGTTTTTTCTTTTCAGAAAATTTCTAGTGATGATGAGTTTGGTGCTCGAAACGTTTACCTTTTAAAATCCGACAGCAAAAATAACTTTAACAATGTTGAATTTGAGAGTAGCAACCTTGGTATTTATATTTACGATTCGTCTGCGTAAGAATGCAGTCCACGATATTCCTCAAAACATCCGTATTGTTTTAGGTTATGACGTTGTAGTTGTTTCAACTTCACGTCCCCCTAATTGATTGGGCGAATTTTCCTTGGCAATCAACAGGCAGTCGGTGACCCTCAGTAATCAATGTGGCCTAGCAATAATCACCCCTCTGCCACCGCCGGAGACGCCCGGGACATGATTGGCTTGGGGGCCTTCGCCATCACCAAAGCCATGAAGGAGAAGAAGAAGAAGAAGAAGATTCCGTCAGCCGCCACGCCTCTCTCGAGTCACTAACGTCGCCGCAATTAATTATTGGCTGACGCGCTTGCTAGACGGGACTTGGCTTTTTCTGCTCTCCTACTTCGTCTCAGGCCTTATGAGATTTCTTAACGAAATGACTTCGCGCCGTTGTCTTCAAGCTTCGAGCAGCTTGGCTGCAAGCTTTTGCAAATCCTGCAAAGTTTAAGTTTTTCAAGGCTTGAGGATTCTGTCGAGTGTCGTCATTTTTCAAATATGGTGTGCTTATAATATTATGGGTCAATAATTCTCAAATCGATAACCTCGTTACCAAAATTCACGTGGAGGGATATTGTCGCGGCAGTTTCAATATGCTGTCCTGTAGCTCAGGTATTTAGTTACAAAAATTTATTTAAACCTGTAACCTGGAGGTCAAATACTGCTAATTAAGTCGAGAGAAGAGTTGCGGTGGATGCATAAAATGCAAATCCTTATTAAAACATAGGTTTTGAAAAAAAGTATTCCCGTTGAGTTTGCAAGGCATGAAGACGCTCTTGTATTTCAGCTGATGAAAATTTCTGCTCAAGTCAATACGTTTCACGTGAAATTATTTCTTCCTTGAAATTATTCTTCTACCACATCGCCTTGAATGCGCTCAGTTTGCATCTTTTTCTCTTAATACTTCAATATTTCTACTGCAGTATTAAAACTACTTGAAAATTGGAGGCCGTGTAAATGTTGATTCAGATGTGCCGTAAAAGAAGTTATAACATTGCTTCGAAATAATATTCAGGTATTATTTTATTAGATTTACGGTATTATTATTATTTATTTGTTCAGGTATTATTTTATTAGATTTACGGTATTATTATTATTTATTTGTTCAGGTATTATTTTATTTAGATGTCCCTTCACACACGTACGTCCTTGTAATCTATAACGTGTGTACGATGCAATCCAAAAACTTGTGCGCGAGCGTTTCAAACTTCTGCTAACGAGTTTCTGAACTTTTCAGTGTTCGCAAATTTGTTCTCTGTGGGACCATTTGACATTGCTCGCATTCTGAACGCGAAATTTGGCCTGGATCCGCCTTATTTATCTTATATAACACGAGGCATGTATATTGGTGATAAACATTAGAATAATTTTATACATGGGAAACTCTCAAAGTTTTGCCTCCGACAGAACGTATGAGGGGATGTTGTCGTTGGGATCACTGTTGTCGAAATTCGAAACTCCGGGGGTGACCAGTACTAGCTAATTTCTCCTTAAAACGAACCTAGTCATTAGCTACAGTCCTAACTTGACTAGAATTACTGAAGCAATTGCGAAATTTTTCAAGATAAGTGGACCTAAAGTTTGTAAATCCATTCATTCAGAAAGACTCTCAATTTTCAATGAGTGCTGTGCAAGTGTTGTATAATTTCATTTACTGTTACTCAAAAATCACCATAATCATCGCTCCCCAATGGGCGGCTTGGTTCATGTTCAACTCTCGACACTGTTCGAAGAGTTACTCTGTTTTGAGGTGCTCGTGAAGTGGGCTAATAATACTGGATATTTTGATACAATAAATCAAGTTCATCGTTGTGATTTGAAGTTCTTGAAATTTTATGAACGGTCTTATATAACTTCATTGGTTACCACAAATTTCGAAAATATCTTTGTGCTTAACTGATTCCGCTGAATTTTCTTTTCTTTAGAAATTTCGAGGTCAAGTGTAGCTGTGCTGTCTCTTCGGTTTAAGTAGTTAACACCTGAGCGTTTCGCAAAAACAATCAGGTAGAGTTTCGTTTTGCGCTTCCATCAGAATTTACTGCTATTCTCTCGAATCTTTTTGGGGAAATTTTCCTAGTGTCGTATTTTGGTGTACATGTCAGTGGTTACGATACCTAATTTAGAGGCCTGCGTGCTCCCTCAAGTACACAATTTAGCGTCTTTGTTAAGAGTGCCTTCCCCTCACGTAGCTTTTCCATTTGTCGAGATGACGGCGACTCCGTTATACTTTTCGCTTGCCGGGGTCGTGCGAGCGCTCGGCCGTCCGGCGAGCGCCTTTAATAGGGCAATCAAGCTCCAGCTCCCCCTACTCATCCATTTCTTGTGATTGGGCAAGATTTGCCGGGTAATTCCCGTTTTCTATTAACTCGGCCGTTTAAGCCCATTTGGTCAAGCAGACTTTGAAGGGGAGGCTGTGGCAGGGCCGCCCAAATGACGTGCTGAGAAAGCCACGTCCATAAACACGAGGGGAAAGCGACTCTCCACCAGCATTGCCGTAACTGTGGAATGGTACCAACGCCATCATCTCCACGCGTTCTCGTGATGGACGCAACGCTTTGCCGCCTGATCAGCCTCTCGAAGTGGCGGTGTGCGTGTGCGGTAAATGAACTGCGCCCTCTTGAGGTGATGGCAAACCTCGCAGCATCTGCTGATTAGTGCACTCCGTTCCTCAGTAGCACCACTTGTTGGTTACTGAGTATTGCTGAGCAGCGCGAGTATATTGTAACATGTGCACGTTAGAGCTGCTCACAAGCCACTCTAAGCATTTATTGAACGGTATCCTTCACCAGAAACGTGCGTTTAATGTGCTTCACTATTTGGGGTCCAGAAGGTCATTCTGGGAGGCGTGAGGAAGATAAGAGGACGCTTTAGTTTTGTGCAACATAATTTGTGAATACAGATTTGTAACACATATTTGCCGTGTGTATGGCCTCACACGGTTTTCTAATCTAAGGATTTTTTGTGTGCCAGCCTACAAAAAAATATTTTTGTTTTCTCGGGGGTGTGGTTCCTGCTATCTTCAGATGCTAGGTTGTGGTATGACAACGATTTAGCGATTTTAGGTTTGAATGAAATTTTTTGGAAATGTCAAAATCCCGTTGAGATCGTATTATTCACTAAACCTGGTCTATGAGGGGATAATTAGGGCTTATTCTGATCATTCAAACGATATTCTTAATCTGAGGTTGTATTTTTTAACAATTTGCATTGTGCTAGTGGTCCAGCTGACAGCTGAAGTTCATCAGAAGAACTTCAGATGTGAGCTGCATCGCTAAATCGATGTGAATTGTTAGAGATCCCGGCTCGTGGTGAAGCTGGCTTTTGGATCTCGTGGACAGTTCACTTTACTGGAGCAATTCGATATCACTGTCCCGCTCTGATGGACCCAGAGAATCGCGCCCACGATTCACTCAGCAGCGCTATCCGGCCCATCAGCAGGAAGCTTAGTCTGGCTCGCGACCGCTGCCCAGCATTGTAACGACGATAAAGCGCCGCCGAGAAAGTCTCGGATTTCCAGTTGAAGACGTGCTCAGAATATGTCCCTGAATCGCCCGTAAGGCGCAGTGTGGCTGCAGGTTTCTTCTAAGTTTTGATTGTGGAAAGCCATTGGCTGAAGGGTATCGTTTCGAATGAAGACCATTGAGCTTGGTACTGTCAGGATGCAATTCGTTGTGTTGCTGTGATGTTGTGGTGAGTTTACGTCTCTTCATCTACCTTGATATGATTTACATCATTCAACTCCTAACTGCAGTGGAGGGTTTTCGTTCCCCATAATTGTAGGTAGGTTTTATCATCTATTTGCGTTGATCGAATCATTGTTAGCTTTAATAAAATAATTTTTTTTAACTTTAGTTGTTGTAAGTCAAGAGTTTCGTATTGCACCTCATTTCTTAAGTCTGAGTAGAAAAACTGGGTAATATTTCCACAAAGTTGTGTCTGAGCTCAGGAGTGCGAACTGAGATTTATAATGACTCTTTAAGTGCACGCTGGTCTTAGTAATGGTCTACCGCAACGGTTTAACTTGTATAGCAAAGGGCCAAATGGTCGTCGTCTGTCTAGTATGAGCGATGGTCTAGTGGTTATAGTCTGCCTAGTCAATATAATGTTCTACTTGTGAACCATTAATACGGGGGGCTTTCTTGATCATCAATTTACCGTAAAACCTCGAATGGATTTAAGGGACTTCTACATTTCATCAACCAGCACGGCTTCGGTGACCGAGCACAGATACAACTCACTAATTTATGTGCAAACTCGCGCGGTATACTCCCGTCAGAGTTTAACAAATTGCCTAAAAATGCCAAACTGTGAAATAATTTAAGGTTAGTTTATACAAGTCGCGAAATTTGAATGCCAAACCTTGCATCCTAGAAATTTCAAAGTCTCATTTTTCTGTAACTCCTGAGAGGCAACTGCACACTGATCATAGGAAATTCTCTGTATATAGACACCATGTACTCTCAATTTTGTAGTCTTCCTAACTTCCGTGTTTTTTTCTAAACTTCTGTGTGTGACTCCCTGGCTGAGGAATTAAACATTCAGAACGGCCGATGTTCTCAACTATTTCGCTATTCACTTTCTGCCCATGCCATTCATGCCGTGTCCGTTAGTGAGAGGTTCAACGGTGTAGGTCCGCTATTCACTTTTGGCAGTTTCACCATATTATTTTGTGTGAACTTTAATGTACTGCATTATCTATAAATTAATTTTATTTTCAATTCTAAAAATTTCTTTCTTTACCATATCGAGGGCTGTTTTGGTATGTAGAAGTGGTTAAATTTCCGTTAGTTTGAAATTTATGAGCTTTGAACAAGGCTTTTTCTAACCCATCAACACCAGAGAAATGTGGTGAAACGCATTAAAACACATGGTAATACATACACACTTTAATAAAATCGGTGCAGTACTGCGGCACAGTGATCATAATGCAGCGGTAAGGGATCATGTTCCTTTCTACTGCAGTTTTCTTGCACTGCTGCTGCGCATGTCACCAGTAATTCTGTCAGTTTACTTCACTGTTTTAAGACAAATCCTAGAGGGCGCCTATACAGTAAGACTCATTATTGTAGTACATTTTGTGTTTTTTGACAGTGTGTACAGCTGTAGCGCGAGAATAGTTTTACCAGGACTACACATAACCAAAACTGTTGCGCAATGTGCTACTCTAAAACTACCAAGTGCCGAACAGTGCTGATCAGCGCTGAAAAAATTGTAGATAATGCCCCGATTTTCAATTAAGTTCCAAGAAATAAAATAGTACCCATAATGAACGAGATTACGTAGAATTAAAAATGATTTTTGGTTAAGAGTATAGTATGTATAATTTATTGGTATTTATAAAAAATAAAGGATCAAATTGTTTTTAAGTGTGTTAGAATAAATAATACAGTAGAGGGTGGGTTGCTACAAGTTTATATGTATGTAAATAATAGAAATAAACCGTGTCGCTACTTCCCAATTTTTCACCCGTTGCTGGGCGAACCAAACACACCCCCCCTCCCAATAAACCAGGAAAGACTGCATTACAAAAATTTTCTATTTTTTTGTACGTTCTTGAACTTTGAGCACCTTCAGTCAATTGGTATTGCTCGCAATTACAATTCGACCTTAAACTTCCTTTGATCTTCAGTGTTTGGAATCTCCTAAAAACATAGTTAGTTTCGCCCTAAACGATGGTCGTCTTTCATTTCAATTACTTTTTTCCACACCTGATCCTGAGCTGGGAGTTGCCGAAATTGTAAAAGCAAAGTTTCTTTATTTATTTGTGGACCCTCATATCGCGGTTCACTGCAGTCCTTTCTTCAACGCCAATTGCTTTCTTCTTCGACTTTTCTCCTGTTCCAAACACTCTCAATCTCTGTGTCAAACAATTTAAACAATTTATTTACCACAAGTGATACAGCAATAGATTGTATCTTTAAGTCTAGTACAATGGACATACTTGAGTATAGCTACTTGTGGACCCGAATAAGTTCAGCGACTTCTAGGACATCCTATCATCAAGCCATTTTTAAAGTGCACAGTTATGTTTAACCTATTTTATTTAACCTAGGGGCATACAAGTCTGGTCATGTTTCGATGCTTAATTTTATAACAAAGAAAGAAATAGTTAATATGAGCCAGATGAAAACAGTATATTCAATAAAAAATAATTAGTAGCATAAGATCTATATTATTATCATAGTAGATTACCTTATCGATATAAGGCGTATAAAAAAATGAATTGATTTGAACTACCTTATGTGATTAATATTTCGATAAGAAGAGGGATTAAAGATTTGTTTTGAAAGCTTTGTAAGAGCTTTTTTCACGGATGTCAGCAGGGATTGCATTCTAATTCTTAGTTCCAATGAAGAGGATACTGCGTTGTGACAGAGATTTTGAATAATGAGGAAGTATGAAGTTACCTCTGTTTCGTGTTAAATGATCATGGTGACCAGTTCGAGCAGTGAATAATTGAGTTCTCTGTCAACCTAAATCAGTTAGTGTTTCATTCATGAAATTACGTATGGAGAGGTTGTAGAGATAAAAAGCTTGAGTATTTTTAAGCTTTTGAATGAATCATTTGTGTGAGCATTAAATTCTAATTTCATTACCGCTCGAATTACAATTCGAGCAATTCGAGTTTTTATTTTTATCACATGTTTAGGTGCGGTAAATTTTTATTCACAGCTGTAACACAAGTCTAGTTAGATAACTCATTGCGTGGATACTCGATTGGATAACTGTGGCATCACTTCTGAAAGGAATTTAGTGGTCATGTATGCTGGGAACTTGGGAATTGAGAAATTGTGAAGCAAGTTATCTGCCGATTTAACTTAGTTACTGATTCAAAAATGAGCATCCTTCGAAGGACGTTTCGTCGAAGAAAATGTGTAACGTTTGCAAGGCAAACTGATGCAAAAAGTCTACAAAGGAATTCATTCGGTGTAGTAGTGTAATCAAGTGGATAAGGAAATTACATATTCAATTTAATAATAACTTCGTGATGTGAATGAGTAGAATTCTGACGTGTGTCTTTACCCTTACAAGTGCTTTAGCTTTTTGTGCTCGGATAAGGTCACTCTGTTTATATTTTGTTTTCTCGATTGCTTTTTCAAAGCAGGAGGCTTAGTGTATTAATGACTTTACTATTTCAGAGTGTGTAAAATTTTTACATGTGCAAGTAATTTGGACTACATGGGGTTTTGAACTCGCACTTTTATTGCATGATTTCTTATTAAAAGCCTGCATGTTATCGGCCTTCGCCTTTCAGTAAGATGCAACTATGTTACTTGAAAAATAAAAGTAAAGAATAATCGTTTATTTCCAAGAAAATTGATACATCAAATGTATCACAGCATTTTGGTTTTTAAAATTTCTTAGGATAAAAGACCTTAATTAATAGACAAACCCTACGAAGTGTACAATGGTCGTGTCAGAGGTTAATAATGTTTTGAGAGAAACAGTCAAACTATTTTCTCTCGGATATTTTACTCAAACCAAGATGACCGAAAGGCTTATGAACACTTTAAATACTACTCGAGAATGCCTATGAGGTTTTTGCTATAAGTTAAAACGAAAGAAAGACATCAGACACTCTTTAGAAACAGGCTGAAATCTTGCCCTACATCATTTTTAAGTAGTGAGAAAAAGTTAACTAAGAGTAATTTATGAAAGAACAGAGCACAACACGCACATCTAAAATAAAATAGGCAAACACGCACATAAAAATAAATTTATGAATTTGTTCATCACACGATGAGCGAGATGATTTGTTTGTGAATCTTAAGCTAAGATGGCGCTCATTTTTATTTACCTATTTAAATTCGCGGATACAGAAAGGTGCGACGCTCACAGGGGTAACAATAGATCTCTCTTTTAAGCAGGGAGCCAGAGTACTAATTTTATTCACGGAAATTTCGAGCCATTTCTGATGAACATTTCAGTGCAAACTGGTTGCTGAGCGTTTATCAAATGAAATGGATAAGACTAGTTTTTTTAATGAAATATTTCATCCTGCTTCATCAAAACTGACGACTCTGTTGCTCAGTGTAGTCGAAAGAAATAATTGAGAAATAATGAAAAATAGAAAAATACTTGGGAAACGCAATAAAGGAGTTAGTTTCAAATTTTCTGACCGAAATTTCAGGAAAATCAAGCTACAGTCTAAGAACCACAAAAAAATAGGTTTAGCACTCTCTCTGTACTCCCTATACTAACACACAGACAGATACATGTGATTAAATGGAGACAGTGATAAATTGGTATCGCTTAAGAGTAACAATTGGCTACAAAATTTCTACTCGTACCGTAGATAACAAATGGACCTAATTGTGGTTTCATAATCGATTGCGCTTTACAAGCTAAGGGTGAGGTCTTCGCAGTAGGGATGCTAAGAAATGAACAAAATTAGCTAGAACACTTGTAGGCATTTCAGCTTCACTAACTTTGCAGTGAGCATATATAAGGTAAACTGTTGATTGTTCAGTTTTAATTTACAATGAAGTGTTGCGGTGCGTTATTCTCTATAACTGAGATGCGAAATGGTATGACATGTTGGCCTTGAATTCTTTTATAGTTGGAGTGTTTTTTCTGCGCTGGGGAAGCCTAGTTCATATAAAAAGCTCCAGAAACTGAGCGATCTTTTTGCCCCACGTCAGATCAATGAAAAGAAAGAAATAGAAAAGAAAAACCGTTTATTTCCAAAAAAATGATACATGAGATGCATGACACATTGAATTTTAATTTTTTTTTAAAACAAGGGTTTTTGATTGATAGACAAACCATACGAGGCATACTATAGCCGCGTCGGGATCTAATTATTTTATTGAGAGGAACAGTCAAAATATCATTTTTTGGAGTAGTGCTCACAGGAGGACGATCCGGGACATGGGTACCAAGCTAAAAGTTAAGGTTGCCTTTTTTTAAATAGAAAAAGTTACTTATTTACGGACCTACTTTTTACGGTTCACTGTTTCTTTTCAGCACCTATTACTTTCTCCTTCAACTCGCATCTTGTTTCATAAACTTTCTTAAATCTTACTGTTACTATGCGCATGCAGGGTTTGGGTACACACCTTGTGCATGTATTTCCCGTTTCCATAATTCCATGCGAAATCTTTCCCTCTTCCTCTCAGCAAAACACATTTGTCGTGTTTAACGATGCTAATGCTGAATTATATTCTAACCTTTTATCAATCTCCCGTAATGGACGCGTCACGAAAATATATTTACTTTTTTCAAACTACTCTAGCATTGTAAACATGCAGCTGCTGTTGTCTTGTTAATGAACTGTTGGGATTTTTCACTTTTCCTACTGAATTTCCTGCGATTCGACGCAGGAAGTTAGATGGGGATCAGTGATTTGTCACGGACATCGTTGTATTCCCCCATCACTGCAAGTGTTTGTTCCTGTTTATCATTACGTTGGCGCAAATAATTTGTGTTTAGTTACAGACATTGCATGAAGCAAAAGACTTCCGGAGATGTGTGTATATTAACTAGAAATCGATTTTTTAGCTTTCACCGTCACCCGCTCAATAGGAAAGATAAACACGCCGAACGCAAACGATAGGGAAGTTCATAAAAGAGAAACTTCGCTTTACGCAGCGTTAGTTTGCTCATTGTGATTTTCATCAAGTGTTAAAATTTTCTCCGCATTCCCAACAAAAACTATTCGTTCAATTTGCTCCTAATATACGCATCCTTAACCCTCCAAGTCCTGACGGGACTCTTGTGTCAAGATATCTGGTGCTTCCAGTTTAGGGTATCTAACACAATTTGAAAGTAACTTAACTAGTGAGGGAATATTTTGAAGTAAATAACAGACTAGGGAAATTAAAAGAATTCATGAAACTATTTTTCAGATCCTCCACAAGCCTGCTTGCGTAAATTACCATTGATTGCCTCCAAGTTCAAGCCACAGGATCTCAACAAAATATTCAATAACCTTTCTATTTAACTTCAGCGAGTTTTTCTAATTTTTTTTCGTTTTCTAATAAATACGGGCAAAAATGATCAATTATTCATTCGTAAATTCAAAAACTTGGTTGTCTAAAATTTTCCTCGCCAGCTTAAAGCTTCAAAGATTCAAAAAAATTAAAATTAAAATAAAAAAGACAGGGCTTGCTTAAGTGATGAACACAGTGGGGACAATTTCACAGATATTTCTGGGTACTGACAACTTTTTTCCTAGGAAATTTTTTCCTAAACCATATGAATTTTCGTACTCGAAGTGTTAACCTGCCTCACATGCACAACATCCTCTTCTCTTTCCAACTCTTTTTACCTTCTTTCTCTTATCGACCGTTAACGAAATGAATAGCTTGAGTTCTTTGAATCGAATTTTACAACTCAAATCTTACTTGAATGTGATCTGGTAAAAAAAACACTTGGTGGTTCCGAAATAATTTTTAGAATAATTTTTCATTCCACACGTTAGATGCCAAAATTATACTTGGTGCCTTTGAATCGATTTTCGGAATAGATTTTCCTTTTTACTTGCAATAACGGAAAGATAATAAATGGTAATTGTTATCCCCTAGAAGTTGCCGTAAAGAAATAAATTAATGTTGGAATTGATTTTGGCTCCGAGAAAGAACTTGGGAGCTGAGGTGGCATCTGAAGGGCGGTGTGCGATCCCTTCACTACTCGGCTCACACTCGCGCAATTTTTTCTCTTCCAGAGGCGCTCTCGTGTTCAATTGAGGCGGGACAGCTGCCGGGCCTGAGCGGAATGGGCAAGCAGCAGCCACTGTAATTCACTGGCTTGCTTCCCCATAAAATTAGAGCCATGTTTTGAAAGCTCGAATTTTGGGCCTCTCTCAAAAGACGTCTTGCGACTCTGTGGAGATGTTTTGCTCCTCTCAAGAGGAGGAAAGTGAATGAGTCACAATTTTCAGGTCCGATCTCGTAGAGCGTTTGATTTGTCATTGAATACGTGGTTTATCGTTTAGGAATTAAATTTAGAAAATTTGGAGCCAATGAAAGTTTTCATAGTGAAAATTTGTGACACGAAATGCGTGTAACGCCAACTTTTGAGTGTATCGCTGTTTGATTTGCGATAGCGGAGAGCATCGCTTCTTAGTAGCTCAAACTGTACGTTTGCTTCTCTAAAGCATTTGATTTCACTAAAACAGGGTTCGCGCGAAGTACCATGAAAATTGTTGACAAATAAGATAGCGAGATGCTCAAAATGATGTCATGAATATACTTCCGATTCAAATACGTGCATTTGGCGCACGAGTTTATTGAGAGCTATGTGTCGATGCTGCCAGTTCAGGTTATTTTTGTTTTTGTTTGTCAAACTTACTGGTAAAGTCTTCATTGTGGTTACCTTACTACCTTTCTTTTTATCATTTAATGCTAGAGTTTTCATTCGTAAATTCGTTGTTACATCCGAGGACTTCTCTAATTTATACATCATTACATTGACAGTACGATAAGACCACACCCGAGTCTATCTAGGTTGTCTTCAAGCCAACCTTTACTGTACGCTCTTGTGTCGAGTTTTTCTAGTTCAAGAAAAATGGAATCTAATTTTTTACTCGCTGGATTTGGGTCGACCATCGTATCCTGAGCCTATCTTAACGTCTGCATTAATCCCGTTGCGCTTTCTAATTAAATGAACGAAATATTTGATGCTGCAGCTGAAGTCCACAATGAGTGCCGTTAATTGTCGAGTGTCAGCAACGTAGCA